>CAWUFW010012918.1:0-510470 GCA_963921515.1 Calotriton arnoldi
TTCGGCCAATATGACCAAAAAACACATGTAAAAAAATACGCCACAATTCATACATATAAATTCCAAAGGTAAAGTGCATGTGCAATATCAAAGAATTCCATTTAAAAATTATAAAATGTAATAAATACATTAAAATAAACATTAGCAACATTTGGGGTTTAAAAAAGGTGGGGTTGATAGCAATATAGGGTCACAGAAGGGTGATGGAGTGATCAAATTAAGCAGAGCCTGATTTTAAAATAGCTCGCCGCGCACACCACATAGAAAATAGATATCGGGAGACAGAATACACAATGGGCATACTAGTATCATATTTTAAAATCCTACAGGCTTCAGCACAATGGTTTGTTCCAAGGTTTCTACATATCTGTACTAGCCATCGGCGTCTGGCCTTCTTATATGCCAGGCAAAAAAACAGTACATGTTGAGCTGTCTCCGAAATGTGGTTGCAAGCTGGACAACCCTGAGTTGAAGTGCCCCCCCCAGTTATTTGTAAAGGCGTGAATCGGCAATGCTCCGTGCCTGAATTGTAGGTACAGCTTTTTCGCAAGGGGGGGCTGGATGATATCGAGAACAGGTTCTAGGCTATATTGCTCTTTAATCTCTAAGAAGGATGCAGTCATTGTACCAGTTGCGGGATTCCTCTTTAACTGATTAATTTTATGATCCCTAAAGATCTTTGACAGGGTCTTCCTGGATATTAACATACTGCTTCCTTCAGCATTAGCCCATAGGTCACCCATCCCCATAGCTTCTAGGGAGTTTTTAATATACGCCAGCCACGGGATTTTGCTAGCTCCTTGTAGGCTCAGCACTTCCTTTAACTCGGCTCTAAAAGTTTCTAATTCTGGGGTACTCCATAGGCGTCGCCAGTGTAGTAGGGGTCTAAGGGCAGCTTCCTCTGCAATTGGACCAACCCCAAGATCCATCCGAAGTGGCGTAAGCGGAGCACTTATCGGGAGGCCTAGGAGTTGCCTAACAAAAGAGTTTTCATTCTTAGATAGAGGGTCGGTTGGCCGATGGCCCCAGATTTCTGCCCCATTCAGGGCTGCCCCCCTTATTTGAGGTTTGTAGATTTCCATCACTGGCCCAACCGTTTTGTGGGTACACTTCCTGAGCGTTTTGGCCAACCCCCCCGTTGTCTGTGCCAGCTTAAGGCTGGCCTTCTTTATTTGTGCGCTCCACTCCATCTTCTCAGTAAGTGTTAACCCTAAGTACTCAAAAGTGGTCACTTTCTCTAGTGGTTTCCCATCTAGCTGGGGGTTTGGTCGTGTGGTTTTTCTTACGTTAAAAGCCATATATTTAGTTTTTTGTGTGTTTATCTCTAAACCCCTGCTTTTACAAAATGAATGAAAAATGTCTAGTGCCCTCTGTATTCCCATAGGGGACTTAGATAATAAGAGGGTATCATCAGCGAACATCAAGGCAGGAACCTTGAGGTTCGCTAGCCTAGGGGCATCTATATCCCTCCCAGCGGTCAGGGTTTCCACTAAGCCATTAATAAATAGGGAGAAGAGGGTCGGGGCCAACACACACCCTTGTCGTACTCCTCTTTCTAAGGAAATGGGATCAGTGAGCTCACCATTCTTCCCATGCCTGATTTGGGCAAAATTACATTCATGGAGCCGTTTCATCTGGCAGCAGAGGTAGGGGGGCCCCCATTTCTAATAAAATGCACCACAATTTGTCCCTGGGGACCAGGTCAAATGCCGATTTTAGGTCGACAAAAATCAAATAAAGGCTGCCACCCTCCAGAAGTACCGTCTTCCAGTACACGAGTTGCAGCCTAAGAATTTGATCTATTGTGGACATTCTAGATATAAAACCTGCTTGGAAGGGGCTGAGTATGGAGAACTCCTCCATCCAACTCTCTAATCGACCCAATAGCACTCGTGAATATATCTTCTGGGTAACATCTATGAGGCTTATTGGGCGATAATTGGAGGGTAGCAGTGGTGAGCCCTTCTTATGGATTGGAATGATTTCCGCCCCCAGCCAGGTCTTGGGGATTGGCATTCCCTGCAGGATAGCATTAAACAGGGTCCAAAAATATGGTACCCAAATTTTCGGCTCATTACGGAAGAGGTCACCTGGGATCTTGTCTAGTCCCGGTGCCTTAGAGGGGGTAATCCTATTAAGGGCATCTCCTATCTCTTTTAGAGAAATTGTTGGAGCAGCAGAAATAGATGACTGCAAGTGGGGGCACTCATTTATATCCTGCTCAGCTACACCCTCTACCCTTTCATATAGAGGTTCAAAGAGGGCCCTCCAAGCTTCTGCCCCCAGATTTGGTTCTATAGCCAGTTTGTCATTTGTGCAGCCAGTATTTACCAAATTCCAAAATGTCCTCATATCCCTGGAGCATAAGGCACTTTTCAAGCTGTCCCATTTATCTTCCTCCCATCGTTTCTTGGCCACATTGATTATATTTTTGTGGGCTGATCGTTTGTCTTTTATTTTGGATCTTTCTTTGGATTTGATAGCTAGGACTATTGCTTGCTTGGCCTTGCGACAATCGCCATTGTACCAAGGGTGACCCGGGGTTCTCTTTTCCCTAGATTTTGAAATAGGGAAAAAGATATTTGCCAGATCAGATACTAAACCTTGGTGATTGTTCGCAATTTCATGTAGGGCAGTGGTGAAAATAGCAATTTCACTAAATTGGGTTGCAACCTTAAGATATGGAATTACAGTTTGGTAAAGGGAGGCTAGCTTTTCCTGGGATTTACAAAATGCTCCCCATTTGACTCTCCTCCTGCAACTAGATAGAGTTAACCTGGGGCTGGTTGAAGGTTGGCCTGTATTAGCAAGCCTAAGGCAAGGCAGTACCATCTCAAGAGTCAGGGCGTTATGGTCGCTGTCATGTCGAGGGACAACCTTAAAATCAATCACCCGCTGCCAGGATTTAGTGTCCACCAGGATATAATCTAGAATAGAAGAGCTTCCTGGTCTGTTATAAGTTTGGTTGGCCGGGGAATCAGATTTTGTACGCCCATTGCAGGCCCTGAGGGAGTGGTTCAGTGTAAGGGTATTCATTTGGAGTACCAGTGCAGTCCAGGCCCGGGTTGCCGGGGCGTTTGGTTCTGGTATGGCCCAATACTGGTCCTCCTCACTGACATCACCCCCAATTAGGTCTTTCAGGGGTTCAAACTGGCAGTTGAAGTCGCCAGCAAGAATCACCAAGGTGTTATCAGGAATAGTGTATAAAAGTAGTCAATTGCTCCAGAGTTGTCGACTCCTGGCCATGACTAACTGGGCGGGAATAGACATTAATTACAGCTATTCTGATCTTAGCGGGGAAGCTCAGAATAACACAGAGTATGTCTCGGGAGGAGGTCTCGACTAACCTAGCCGTGCAACCCAAGTGCACTGCAATCCAGGTACAAAGTCCCCCTGCGGGTCTTCCCCTTCCTCCACTTGTGGCTGTTAGGCAAAAGGTCGCGTAACATAATCTATGGGTATCCTCCCTCGCCCAAGTTTCCTGAAACATGCAAATGTCGTTATCTTGGATAAATGCTCCCCACTCCGGCTTGTTTAGTTTTGAGCTGAGGCCCGCAATGTTCCAGGATAACACGCAAAGCTTGTTTTTTTTTTTTTTTATAGCCGATTTAAATTGCTGGGTTCCTCTATAATGGAACACTCGGCTCTGGGGGATATACTATCAATAGTCGCCTGCTGCTGGCCTATCGTTGCATGTAAGGGCGTCGGAAGTGAACCTATTTCATTAAAATTAATAAAGGACCTTTCCACTCCCTCTCTTTGGGTACCACCCACTCCAACAACCCTCTTAGTGGCCCGGTGTTCATCCTGTCTAAAAGTGTCAGGACTCTTGCACAGCTTCCTCCACTCATGGGGGTCTCACCAGTATTCCCACTGTAGATTTGGTTCCACAATCGGTGGTTGTGCTAATTTTAGTCAGTCTACAGCTTCTAGGGACGCAAATCTATTTGTAAGTGGGAGATTAAAAAACAGTGGGCTTGGTTGATCCTGACCATTAATGGTATTTTGCTGGTACTGGTGCCTGAACCCTGCCCCACTGATTGGCCACAGATTATTGTTTGGGGCTGGTCTTGGGGGGTAAAAATACCCCAAAGGGAGTGGCCAAATACCCCCTTCCTGCCTTTGCTGATTTCGTGTTAGGAGGGACCTTACCACCTGAGTGTTTCTAAAGTTGATCACAATGATATCGCCGGGGATATCTTTTGGCCTTTGGCCCACCCATCCCACCCTGCGTACGAATAAAATTTCACCAGCATCCTTATATGAGAATTGGAAATGTTTTGTCAGCCAAAAGATGCATTTATTTTTTAGGTCATAATATGATTCCCTTTGGCCCCTATTAAGTTGTGGTACTCCGGTTAGGATCATAACATACAGTGTTGAGTCCGGGGGGAGATTAATGCATGGTAGGATTGATCTTCCCTCTACTACTTCTGTTCGTGTGACTTGCCCCTCTTTGGCTCTATGCTTTGCCCCCGAATGCTGCGCGTTGACTTCAACCCGAGGCATTTCTGGGCAGTGACCTTGCTTCTTGCCACTCTCCCCACCCCGACTGCACTCCTGGTTTTGTGGGCTAACTTTGTCTTTGGGCTTGCTGGGAATATTCACATGCTCAGTTGCGCCCTCCTTAGTGCTCTGAGTAGTGGATGGCAAGCTCGGGTTCATTACCGGGGCATAATCTACTCTCTGATGGGAGGGGCGGGTTTGGGTCACACGCTGCTGGGGGCGATCTTCCTCTCTAAGATTGGCATCTGCCTTAGCAACGTAAGTTTCTAACAGGGATGTAAGTTTATCTACCCGGGAGGTTAAGACATTCAGCTCCTCCTTAATGATATTTCTTATTTGCAACTGTAGATCCAATACTAAATTTGACACCCAAGTTGGTTTTTCTGTGCCTTTATTCACACGACCACCCAACCCTCCCAACCCCAAATCACAATCCACTACTAGGTCCGTGGTTCCCTTCTTCCGGTTCCTCCCAGACTTCGTGACAGTTTTTACATTCCCTCTCTTCCCTGGACCAGGGGGGGGATCCTTAATAAACAAATTCAGGGTAGGTATGTCGTGTACCAAGGCGCATGTCCTGGACGGGACCCAAAGAGGACGGGGTCTACAATAAATGGGGCAGATTGTATATCGGGGCTAGAAGGATGAGTGGATAAATCCGGTGTTATTGATAGCCGTCTTTCGGTCAGTTCGATTTCGGTTGAAACTGCCCCTATGGCCATCTGGAGCATTTTATCAATAGCGGTGGGCTGATGGCTTGTTGGCGATTGAATAGTTAGTGTTTGTTTTTTCCCTGCACAGGTGCGTCTCCCCATTTTGGCTGGTTAGCAGCAACGCGTTAGACTTGGTCAATGTTCTTAAGGTGTTTTAAAAAGTCTGGGGCAGCTAAAATGCTACACACGGCACAGGGTTCCCACAAAGGATGAAAAGAAGGGGGGCAATTGCAAAGACCACAGACCTGGCTTGGGGCAGGTTTTAAAACACTCAATAGAATATTACTGTTGTGGAAGCACCCACCTTGCATTCAAGGTTCCGATGTAATTACATAGGCTAGAGATGGTTTTCCATGGGTAACTAAGGGGGGTGGCCCAGCCCAGCCTCTTCCGGACTCTGATGGGCCCGCCCTTGGCCCGGGCACGCCCGCGCACGTCCCGTGCTGCGGGTGCCGCGGGATGAATTTACGCGCCTCCGGGCGCGAGAAAGCAGCGACGGCGCCTCCTGGCGCTGAGGATGCTGGGGCTTGCAGTCCCCCTGCACTCCCCCTCCTCTGTGATGCCAGTGTTGTGTGCTGGCGTTAGCGGCCCCCACGCTGCGGGTGCCGCAGGATGAATTTACGCACCTCCGGGCGCGAGAAAGCAGCGACGGCGCCTCCTGGCGCTGAGGATGCTGGGGCTTGCAGTCCCCCTGCACTCCCCCTCCTCTGTGATGCCGGTGATTCATGTCAGTCTGAGTAGCTTTCGGTATCAGCAAAGTCAGTGCTACGGTCTAGCTAACCTTGTGTAAATTTAGTCCTCACATTGGAGGGTTTAGTAGATGGAGTGAGTTGAGGGGGCACCACTGTGTTTTGTGCACAAAAAAGGGAGCTGGGGAGTAGGGTGAAGAAGTGTACCTCACCTACGGCACCACAATGCAATGCTCCGTGGTGTATTCATTTGTCAACCGACACTATTAAGAGCATTTTCAGACTATAATACACAGAACCCCATTCTTGCTCATGTCAGGAAGGGTAGGAACTAGGCCTGCGAGGAACTTGGGAAGTTTAACTCTGTGGAATTCCAAAGAGATACAAAAAAATCTCAGTGAGATTCCATAGATTCCATAGAATTCAGTGAACGGGCGGAAATAGGCATGTTGCACTGCCCTCGCTGTGATTTAAAACCAGGTGCTCGATTAGCACTGAAAAATCAGCATGAATGGCACCAAGTGGCGTGCCAGAGGTTGCAGCTTCTCGAGTTGTTTTTGCTGCTGCTCTAGAAGATTTTCTACTCGAACGGCAGCTTTCTGACTGCGAACGGGACCGCCCGTGTAGGAGGGGTCCCTCCGGGTGCCCTCCTAGCGGCTGAAAATCACACTAGGTGACACCAAATCTCGCTTGCACTCACCACCCAACTGTTTTCGAGCCGCATGCGAGAAAAAGCTGCGTCATGTGGCGGTAGGCGGAATTTGACTGGAACTCTGCGTTGAGTGGCCAAAATGACACCAATTCTGCCTGCGGAGCGATATATATCACCGACCCCTAGTGGGAAGTAAAGTTGGTGTGTGGCCTTGACTGTGTAATAAGCAACAATCAACAGGAAAAATTCTGGCCAGTTTAGGAAGTTTTCAATTGTATCCAGTACTAGTTAAATGGAGTGAATCAATTCCATATGCTCAATATTTTTTGGTGTGGAGGAAGACCATCAGGCGCAGCATAAGGTCCACTATAAATGTCTCTAACTGGTAAAGGAAAGTCCCCTAATACTCCTAAGACCAGCTGTTTGCCATCTCTGACTCCACGCGGAGCTGGCGAAGCCTGTAAATGATCTGCTTCCCCAGGATTCGGAGTGTGTAATGACCTGTGTACGGCCTGATGCAGTTGCGGAGTACAACCCGTTAGGAGTCTTTACCATTGCTGGAAGCACTTCATGCTAAACATTAACCACTGCCTGCAAATGAGAGGCTTCTATAGTTTGTGCACCTTCTGGAGGTTAATGGTCAGGTGCAGCCAGCACTTGGCATGCTTCTCATGTTTATGTGTGACGGAGGCTCTAACAGGGGCCAATTAACTTTGTGAAAAACAAACTTATTAACCCAACTGAAGAGGCTGAGCTGGTCACCAGGGCCCAGACTTATCAAGGGCTTGCGTTGCCCTTGCATCATGCAAGGTGATGCAAGGGCAATGCAGGCCGCAAGTGAGATTTACTATGAAACGCAGAGCCACCTTGCGTGCCTCTGAATGGCATAGTAAATCTGGAGTAACGATTGGCAGTGCAAATTGCAGACTCGTGTTACTCTGCGCTGGGCAGGCGTTAAATGAGTGGAGAGTGGGTGTTTCCATGCATCCACCCATGTATTTTGGCGCATTCCCAGATTTACTAACAGTAGTAAATCTGGAAATTCGTCAAAATGGTACGCCTTCCCAAGAGAGACTCCTTGTTTTTTCAGCTTTTTAAGTGCGCTGCATTCTGCAGCAAACTTAGAAAGAGGATGTGAGAAGTTGGCCTGGCATATGCTGTCCACTAATTATAGTGGGCACCTTGCACCAGTCCAAACAACCCCTTATTGGAGATAGGTTAAAGACAACCTTATTGAAAGCTATCCTAGTGGTAGCTATGGAGAGCAGCCTTCAGGCTAAGTCTTGAAGGAATGTAAAGCAGCTTGTTTTACCAGTCTATAATCTCTTGAGTGATCAAATGAAAGAGCACCACACCAGGTATATATTCAAAATATATGTATTTATTGCTAAACACACCCCTCTAGTCTCTTTATGAGGCTAGAGTTCGAAGTACATAAGTTATAAGTTATTTAAACACAGTAATAGCACAAATACACGTTTGGGCCCTAGGGGCGTACCAAACCATATACCAATAAAGTGGTATAAGAACCACGACTGAGCTAGACACTAGGCCTAGAGCCTCTAGAAGTGCTTGGACCACAAGGAACCACCCAAGGTAGTGACACAGGGGACCCACGGGGGACGCGTGCAGTGTAAATACACAGCCGCAAAACGCTGTTAACTTCTATGGAGAAAGTCGCGGTTTGGAAATTAAGGAAAAGGGACACTTAAAGTAGGACTTGGAGCAAACCCTTTGAGAACTAGGTCGTTCTAGAGTCTCTAGCCACGGGAGCACCGGAGTACTCTTGTTACCTCACCCAGGGAAGCCGGGTGCATAGGTGCCTTTCGGGGTCGGGTTTCGTCGTCGATTTGAATGGCGATCTGCTGCAAAGTGCTGCTGGCGACCAAGTGGAAAGTGTCCGGGTGGATCCAAGAGTGGATCGGAGATCTGAAGAACCTGAAAGCAGAGGGGACAGAGTCTGGGTCACTAGCCAGTGACCAGGAAGGCGATGAGCGGATGCCCACCGATGTCGAGTGCTTCAGGTAGGTTGACTGTCGTCTTGACTCTTCAGCCACGAGGTCCAGGAGGTGTTGTCGGCGACCAGGAGCAGGATTCGGGCTGGTACACGATGTCTGTCGAGTGCTGAGGTGTCGGCGACTGGATTGGACCCAACAAGCCTTGGCAACGGCAAGTCTCGATGTAGATGAAGAATGATGATGATGCAGACCAGCAGGGTCTGAGGAACTCACCCAGCAAGGGTAAGTGAGGGCAAGCCTGGAGCAACCAGGGAGCCCAAGAAGAAAAGGATTGGCCTTCGTGAAGGGCTACTAGCCAACGGGCTAGCGACCGCGAAGGAGCCTCGAGACGGTGCACGTGGAGCTGGCTCACAGGACACTCGTGGAGTGGAGGCCAGTGATCTTCGGTGCAGTTGGTGCTGGAGGCTAGGGCTACTCGGAGCCCAAAGCACGACTTCGTGGGAGACCCAGAAGAGGATGCACTAGCAAATGCGTGCGGTGTCCAGGGGTCACGGTTCCACGTTACCCACGACAGCTACGGGCCTCAGCTTTGCTGGGGACTCAGGGCAGCCTCGGGGAAGTCTGGAAATCTACCTCTGGTGATGCAAAGACTTTGGCGTCCGACGGGAGCTTAGGCGATGCAGACCGGACAATTACTTCTTTGGTGCCTGCCAAGCAGGGGAGTCACTCCTTGACCCCAAGGGAGATTCTTCTGTCCTCTAGTCTTGATTAGAGCATCGAAGGTCCAGTATTCAGTGTCAGAGTTTCGTCCAGGGATAATCTAAAGTCCTAAGGACTGGGGGGCAGATTTACACTAAGTTTAGGGGTTGGACTACTCTGTGGCCCCACCTATGGGTGGGTCAGGGCAGAGGGGTGGCTACACCCCTTTCCCTTTGTCCAGTTCGCGCCAAAGCAGGGGCTGCAAGCCCCTGATCCGGTTTGAACTGGGGTATGCACAGGGACACCAAGTGTGCCCCCAGTGCAGGACTTCAAAGCACCCGAAAGTGCTCCCGCCCAGCCCCAATACACACTATCCTGTCTGGGGAGGTGGTCACACCTCCCTGGGACAGGAAACCTATTGTCCAGGCCTCCCCTGCCGGAGTTTCGTCCAGCAGCAGGAGGCCAGACTTGTGTCTGTGGCAGCAGCATCCATTTTGTGATGCCAGGGCTTTAGAAAGAAGTTACCGGCCAGGCCAGGGTTAACATGTCTCTCCCTCTAGAAGGGTGGAATGCTACCCCCGCCGCCAGAATTGGCGGGGGGGTAGTATTCCAAGATGTTTGACACCAAACACGACATGTTTCGGTGCAGCTATCTCCAAAGTTAGCATTTAACGCGAGGTTATAATGCGCTTAAGAGTATATGGTCAGGCTGCACTACAAACAGCATCAGAGAAGGGTCTCCGAACGCTGCAGAGGGGCCCTGCTCATGCAGGGGCACCCTCTCACATAGGAACCACGCACTCTGCCTTCAGGATTGATAAGGCCTGCCATAGGAGTGACTTATAGGTTTATATGTGTGTATGTATATAGTGATATAGGTAACCTATATCACAGTAAGGGGTGCATGCACCACCTTACCCAGGCTGCAGTAGCAGACCTGTGGTGTCAGTTTGGATGGCCTTCCAGGGGTGGCACAATACATGCTGCAGCCCCTGGTAGGCCTCTGAGGTACCTATGCCCTTGGTACATAGTATACCATATACTAGGGACTTATAAGGGCACTCCAGATTCCAATCAGAGATGTGCCTAAGGCACATGGAAACCTTTTTACAGAGAAAGCAGATAGACTGGGGCCCTGAATAGCAGGATCCCAGCCCAACTAAGTCATAAACCAGCAAAACACCATAAAAAAAAGTGGGGGCAACCATATAGTCAGATTCCACCTTCCTACAGAGGAAAAAGCCCCTAAGGATTGCTTTTGTGCCAGAAGGTGTCCCTTGCTGCACAAACACAATCCTGGGTGTAATGCAGGCACCTTTGCACCACAGGCGCAATGGTGCCTGCGTTGGCGCTTGGCAGCCAGAAATGTGCCAGTGCAAATAGAGACAGCAGAAATGCACCATATATGTCAGTAATTTTGTCACTCTCCATTTGCTGCAGCGCTGCAACTTGTTTTGCTGGGTTGCGCTGGGTCAAATCTTGATACATATGGCCCCTTGGGTGACCAGTGGTGGAAGCTGGGCTTTCACAGTGTACCCTGTGACAGGTCTAAGCGCTGTGTTGAAAAGACAAAATTGCAGCTCTCTTACTTATTTGTCTCCCCAAATTTCTTAAACCAACATTGACAAAGCATCTTGTTTTGAATTTGTCTTTTTGCAGCAAGTAGGTCTGTTCTTTATACAGCATTATTTTACAGCATCCCTGATGCTGTGCAACATGGTTAAAGAGTACAAAAAGCCTATGATTTGGCCAGTCGCATTTTCTTTTATATGTCTTTTTCTGCAACATTTAGATCTGTTCTTTATACAGCAGTGATCTAAAAAGAAGGAGAGCAGACTGGATCTATTGAGAGTTGAGAGCTTGAGCCACAAAGATAGGAAGGAAAACAGATAGAGTTTGGATAGGAACTTGTGGTAGAGAGGTGGACAAGGGGAGATAGGCAGGGCATTGGATGACTGACAGGTAGAGTGGCGGCAAGAGGAAGGTCAAAGAAGAAATGGAGCGTTCGAAATACTGACTGTGCAGTAACAGAGAGGACAAGGAGTGAGGTGTCAATCTTTGGAGGGAGTGCAAAAACATGCATGAGTGAAACCAAGGTGGAGGGAAAACAGGAAGGACCAAAGAATGGGAACACAGTGTTTCCTCTTGTAATGCAGGTTTACCCAGTACTTGGGTCACCAATAGATGTCCCCCATTCAAATGTTTTAAAAAGTGAAAAAGCACAAAAAAAGGATTAGTGGCGATGTAGCTGGCTTTAGATCTGCATCAAAACAGCTGACGGTGCCAATACAGTGAAACCTCCTATATTCAAACAGATGATCTGATGCATGTGGTTGTTGTGGCCTCTGGTGGCGTGCTTAGCACAGAGAAACCAGAGTCAGCACTTACTCTGTAGAGTGTAAGGTTCTTTTTAGCTTTCCATGATTCAGTGAGACATATGCTGGATTGAAGGGACTTCTTTTGCCTTTTTGGTGATGGGTAGATAAAGTTCTGTAGAAGTAGTTGTGGTACCTTATGATCTTCACCAGGGGATGGAGGTATCTGGTAAAAGGTACGGGTAATAGGTTCATCTTTGAGGTAGCCTGTGAGGTTCAGGCTCAACCCTCAGTGTGAGTTACCCGAGCAGGATAGGCAAAGAAGAGAACAACAGTTTGTTAGTGTCAATCCACTGCCACTTTGGCAGCAAATCACCTACAATGGTTGTTTTCAGTGGTCATGGGAAAATGGACTCAATAAACAACAATTCAGAGCCAGAGGTAGGTAAATAACTTCTGTCCCGGCAAGTCAATTAAAAATAATATTTTCACTAAGCTAAAACATGTAGATAATAAATAACTGGGGTTTAGTAATGAATGAATATACAAACATTCTGGAAAAGGACAGGTCCTGTGTGTGTTGGATAGTTTCAGTGGTAAAAGGGCTTAAAAAATACTTAACCTCTGTGGCACTCTTGATCCATTAAAAAGCTCTGCGGTGAAGGGATCACTGACAGAAAATTGGAACCAAAAGGTGGCGAAGTGAGCTAAAGAACGATGATGGATTCAACTCAGATCTGTGACTGGGGGTGAGTGTCTGAAAAGTTTCAGCGCTCCGACCACCATCTCCTTGTGTTTGCTTTGTTCGCCCTAAGTTGGCAGGGTATGCCCAGACGTCGGTCCCTTGCTCACTTTGCCACTGGATTCAAGTTAGCCTGGCTGATGAGGGCTGTTAGCCAGAAACTGGTCCCTGGATGCTTGTTTCCGGTCCAGGGAAGACATGGCTTGGCAGTTCGGGCTGGACTGTTCCCATAAGACACAGGGTCAAGACTGATTTGCATATAGCTGTGTCTGAACTGGGGTGGCGAAGTGAGCTAAAGAACGATGATGGAGTTAACCCAGATCTGTGACTGGGGTAAGTGCCTGAAAAGTTTCAGCGCTCCGTCCATCATCTCCTTGTGTTTGCTTTGTTCGCCCTAAGTTGGCAGCGTATGCCCAGACGTGGGTCCCTTGCTCACTTTGCCACTGGATTCAAGCTAGCCTGGCTGATGAGGGCTGTTAGCCCGAAACCGGTCCCAGGATGTTTGTTTCCGGTCCAGGGAAGACATGGCTAGGCAGTTCGGGCTGGACTGTTCCCATAAGACACAGGGTCAAGACTGATTTGCATATAGCTGTGTCTGAACTGGGGTGGCAAAGTGAGCTAAAGAACGATGATGGAGTTAACCCAGATCTGTGACTGGGGTAAGTGCCTGAAAAGTTTCAGCGCTCCGTCCATCATCTCCTTGTGTTTGCTTTGTTCACCCTAAGTTGGCAGGGTATGCCCAGACGTGGGTCCCTTGCTCACTTTGCCACTGGATTCAAGCTAGCCTGGCTGATGAGGGCTGTGAGCCCGAAACCGGTCCCAGGATGCTTGTTTCCGGTCCAAGGAAGACATGGCTTGGCAGTTCGGGCTGGACTGTTCCCATGAGGCACAGAGTCAAGACTGATTTGCATATAGCTGTGTCTGAACTGGGGTGGCAAAGTGAGCTAAGGAACAATGATGGATTCAACCCAGATCTGTGACTGGGGGTGAGTGTCTGAAAAGTTTCAGCTCTCCGTCCATCATCTCCTTGTGTTTGCTTTGTTCACCAAAAGTATTGTGTGCAAAGAATATCATGCCAAAAATATTGAGGACAAAAATATCGAGAAGTTAAGTGCAAATAGGTAAGTATAGATTTACTGTTCTTACCTCCACATCTACGTACCTTGAAGATATATATTTCTTCAAAGTACATTTGTGTGGAGTTATATATAGTAAAACTACTCACCTGTGAAAATGTACCTTCACAATACTTCTGTCCTCGATATTCTTGCCCCATTATTTCTTTGGTTCTGATATTACGTCTAAACACCCTGTGAAGTATGCTCAGTGTGTGTGTTCTTCAATAAGGTTAAAACTCACCTTCCCTGAGAAACCAGTGGAGATTACTGAGGAAAGTCCTAAAAGAAAGATCTGTCTACATCACTTAAGGGCTGTAAATCAATGTACTTTAGAATAACAGGCAAACATTTCTACAAACTATGTGAGAAGTGTTTTGACACAGAGACACAACTTTTGACAAAGATCAGCAGACAGGCAAGATTAACTTGCAAAGGTCTACCTGCATAAAGGCAGTCAACTGCATTTCTGCACGCTGCCTTGCCAGCATACAAACCCACCAGCAAATTGCAATCTGCCAACCAGAACTTACTGGTTACAGTCAAATCACCACGTGCAGCATGTAGATTCTGTTGTTGGCCGGGCCACTGGAATTCTGTGGCAGGAAAGCACCAAATTATGCAGGAGGTTTGACTCAATTACGCAGCATGAAAAGGCTAATTATGCGGCATAACACAGCAAATCTGAGTATTTGACCTCATTATTTTGTAATTTTTACACATGGAAATACTGTCTGGTTTCACCTCATCAGTACCAGTTAAACAGAGAAATACAGAAATAAGCAACTGAAAGATGACCAGTTAACCTGCCTTTCACTGTGAGCGAACATATGTTGCCTTATTTTTAATAACTCTTGATCTGTTTGAGCTAGAAACCATTTTTTTTGCTAAAATCTGCAGAATATGCAGATTATGCAACAGTTAATGGATTATGTGGCAAATGCGGCAGATCTATAATTTTGTGAGAAAAGCTGAAGTCGCAGAATTGCATAATTCCGGTGTCTCTGCAACATATCTGTTAGAAAAGTCCTGCTACTCGGGTAAATAAATACATAAATACATTCTGGCCCCTCGCAATGAGTCAGGACCTAAATTCTGCCTGGTGTTGCTCTAACATTAAATTCTGGGTGTTGTCAAAATCGGCTACCATTCTTTCTTTGTTCTCAAAGCCAGGCTGTCTGGTTCCCTCTTGGAATGCAATTCTTTCTCTTTTTTTGTGTGCAGTTTTATATAGTGCAATCTTGGCCCAAGGGCATCACAGCACTTTCCGCGAGCACCAGATGACACTGTACATTTTTTTTCACCACGGGGCGATTAAGGGATTTGCACAGAATCTCAGTATGTTGAGTGGAGGCTGGGACTCTAATCTGGTTCCCCAGTTCCAAGGTCGGCAGTTGTGGCCCTTAGGCCACATCTCCTTGGAAGACTGGTTGATATGGTGATCTACATGAAAGACCAGCCGATACTGTTGACACACATATGTAGTAGTCGTAAGGACTTCATTTCCCACACAGTTTCCAGAAGTCTGAGCAGACACCACGCTTTGTAAAAGCTTCGGTAATATGAAAAGGGTTTTAAAATACCAAACTGACCAGCAAAGAAAGGTAGTAACTCTGCCCTGACCAAAAATAATGTTTTTTAGTTTTAATTGTTACCTGGGTTCAGGGCTTTAAGTGGGCCGGGTCTCACCGGGTCTGAGCACCGGCAGTTTTTTTAGAGGGGCCTCGAAACGGGTCTCTATCGGGCTCTGTTTTGTGCCCTGGAGGCGGTCCGTTTTCCGGACTGCAGTGACAGCAGGCACATTGATGTGCGCTGCTCACACTGCTCTTCTCACTAGTGGAGAAGTTACGGACGTCATGCCAGGTGAGCATTGTAAGAGAAGGGAAATCCTTTAAAGAGAGTCATTTTCTCTCTGGATTTCCCTTCTCTTTGATACGCAGGAGCAGCAACATCGTCGTGGTGTCAGCAGGGCTTTAAGTGGATGCTTTTTCAATATTATATACAACAAGCCATAGTTGATGCTTATTTATCTTATGCAATTAACAACCATTGACAAAGCCAATAATCCTGCCTTGTAGGTATGATGTGACTTGTATCATATATCTAGATGCTATGACAGAAACAGCAAAATACAAGTCGGGCGGCACACTATGCTAAGCACAGATTTTTAGCTTATGTGTTTTAAGCCACGCCCTTAATTATATTGGCCACGCCCCTTTGAGAGACCCCCCAGTTTTTTCATCCCACTTAAAGCCCTGCAATTTGCGACCCCATTAGGAATCGCAAACAGTGTGAAATACACTGTTGTACATCGGAAATTGCGCCTCGCAAACTGCGACTTGCAAAAGAGTCGCAATTTGCGATGCGCAATTTTCTTGGTCGTACATCTGGCCCTAAATGAACTATAAGGCTTAAGTACACTTCTGCTGGGTGTTTCCTATACGGTTTGCATGGTACCTGGTACCAGAAGTGGCTGTGAGCTGCAGTTATCAGTTGTAAACGACGACTGTAAATCTGACGTTACAGGAGTCTGTGATGCTTCCCTTTCAGAAAGATGATAAAGTTGAAGCTTCCGGTCTACAGTGTCAGAGGCCACGCACATGTGCAGAGAGGCAGAAGACATGTTTTACCCTTCCCAGCTGATTGAGCCCTTCATCCCAGAATTTGAGCATGGCTGGTCTGGCTTCCAGTGGAGGCTCCTCCACTAAGGCGGAGGAGCGTCGCCCCACTGCCAGGAGCAGCAAAGAAAGGAAAAAATAAAATGATAATAACGGAATGTTATTATCATTTTATTTTGTCCTCCTGCTGCGGCAGTGTGTGAGTGGGCGGGTCGGAGCTGCAGGGGAGGAGTGGTGGAACACTCCTGTGCGTAATGACAGTTTGGTCGGCACTCTCGGGCCGCCCAAATTAGTCATGCGCACTTCCCTGTTCTCCATGCAGGCTGAAATACAGTCTGCATGGAGAACATGCCCACCCCTCCAGCGCCTGGCAAGACCAATCACAACGCTGCATTGCAGCGTTGTGATTGGTTTAGGGGTGGGAGCCTGGCTGTCTACTTCCTGTTCCGACCTGGAGTCGGACACAGACGAGCAGGAGAGAAGACGCGGGATGCGGCGGCAAGGTAAGTTTTTTTTTGTTTTTTTTAAAGCAGCCCGCGACCCCTCCCAATCACCCGCCGGCCCCCCCCACCCGCGATCCATGCCGGCCGCCCCTGCTGGCTTCATCCTCTGGGTAGAAAGAGGTAAGTTGAGGAGGATGTGGTTATCATCGTAAATTTTCAGTTGGCATACACAATTGTATTTTCAAGTATTTTGCATGTGGCAGTGAGGCTTATGATGGAACTGTATTCATTGGTGATGATCAGATGAAAGCTGTTTTATATAGGTGCCTCTTTATTGCTTGCTAGGAGGCGGCGGATCTGGTCAGTCTCTGAATAGCTGGTTTAAGATTTATTGCATGGTTGAAGCGAGGTTATTTGTAAAGGGTGGTATGATGGTGCTTGGTGCAAGGGTGCCTGCATTGGCACTAGGCAGCATATTGTGCGCCAGCGCAGTGAAAAAGACAGGAATGCGCCATATAATGTTTAATACGAAGCATTCCTGCCCTTTCCCTATCACGCAGCGCTGCAAGGTGACTTCCTGTGCTGCGCTGCATGATTTCTTTATAAATATGCACCTAAATGTCTGCACCTTTTCCTGTCATCCCAAATCCTCCCTTCCCAAACCCACACAAACACTGCAATATTAGGAATCTGTCTGTGTTCAGAGACTGTATTTGAGAAGTGCGTCAGTGGGGTTCACCAAGGAATGTGAAAGGGAGCAAGGAATGGTAAAGTCATGTTACAAATACTGTAAACCATGCGAACAAGCGATTTCACAAACTAGTCCCATTGACTGAAATATTAAATGAAATGACAAATTCTTCTGCTCGGATCACACAGTAATCTTACTGCAAGTGAGGAGAATTTGAGATCAGTTGGTTCTGTTAAAGCTTGTTCATGCAGGCGGACCTTCAGCGTGTGACACAGGGCGACAGGGGTCAGGTGTAATGTTGGGACGTTATGGTGTCAGGGCAGCAGGACATAGGGGAAAAGGGGAAGTTGAGAGGGGAATAGGAAAGGGAGAAGTCAGTAATGGGAATAGCGGGCTAGAGAAGAAATGCAGAGACATGCTCTACTCGAGATATTTGAATAAAGGAACCAAAATACATGCTCATGTGTCATGATGATTCATTCCCCTGAACCTTCACTATACGACAAGGAGAGAAACTGCCACGAGGGCAACAAGTGCAGTCACCTGAGTCCAAGGGTGTGAGGAGATCACTGCGCCCCAGTTATGGCTTTCTTTTACCACCCAACCCAGCCCTGTAGCAAGTTTGCCATGGACTCTAATGGAAGCATGGAACATGGGCCTCACCACATGTACAGTAATGTACAGCCATAAACGAAGACCACTGGGGCGCTCTCCCCTCTGGGCATCGGTGCCACTGCCTCTGCTGCACTAATTATAGATATGCCCGAGGTCATTTTCCTTACTTGAGATGCATCTGGGCCCATGACATGATTGTAACACAACTACAGGACTATTTAAGTACTGGTACTACAGAGGAAACTTAAAAGGACAAATGGAGAAAGTAACTAGATGAAAGTACAGATACGGGACTTCAAAGCGTTTAGTAAAGTAGGGGCATTCCAAATTGTGTGCTCCTTTGAGGAAACATGGACATAAAAGAAATCCTGCTCACATTGACAGATGGGAAATTGAGTCCCAAAAACCTGCAAGCACACGAAAAAGCATTTATTTTACATTATGGATGATTTCCCCTTGAATGAAATGGCTTGTGACGAGAAGGGACTGTGATGAGGTATAGAGCGAAGTGTCTCTGGTGTGCAATTAGGGCCTCAGACCCGTGCCCGCAGTCTGAATCGACGCCAGATCGGGGAAGTTGGCACAAACACGCCGCGCTTTGCTACAGGCCCACAAACACCAGCTTGAAGGGGTTTTTCCCTAACCCCAGCCAGGGCATGCGTTCTCCTAACGGGCCGTGCTTTCCAAAAGCCATTCCAGACCTTACAAATAAAGCAGTTTGACATGGTCAGGCTGCATTCCACGAGACCCCTTTCCCACCACCCCCAGCTTTATTTAATATAGAAAGATTAAAGGGCGGTTAGAAACCTAACACAGGTGGTGTACAATGTTCTGAACAATTCAGTGATGCATCTAAATTCTGGCCATAACACGCATTGTGTCTATTACTAGCAAATGTATAATCTGCCCGTAACATAACTGACCTGAGGGCCATGCTAACGAATCGAGCAAGCTTATGTCTTAACAGACCTTGCGTGTTGAGGGCGCTGAACTACCCAATCTTCAACCAGCCCATACTGCTGCAGAGCCATGTGCCAGGCCATAGAACAAAGCCGACTGCTACCGTAACATACATGGGTGACACACTATGGAGTCAATACGTCAATGTGTTATACCTTAATGCACTTTAATACCCAATTTGCTTTGGGTTGCGTCACTTTTTTGGTGCAGCCCCAACGCAAAATATATTTTGGGATTTACAAAGCCCGATTTGAATGGCTTTGCAAAAAAAAAAAAAAAAGAGTAAAGCAACACGATGCTTAGCGCTGCCCTGCGTCACTTTGCGTCGGGTAGGCATTTCAATGTTGGAGCAAAGGAGTTCCTGTACATCCACCCATGTGTTTTGACACAAAACCATGTTTATTAAGGTAAGTAAATGAATCCCGGGCCCAGAAATACCAAGCTTCTCATAATGACCTGAAATATTATCCCCCCATGGATACCACTCGTAATGATGGTCTTGGTATGTTGTCTCAATAAAATTATAAGCTGCTCGTAGAAAAGCAGACATTGTCTTCTGCATCAACAAATCTTTTACCAGACATACTACAACCAGCCTTGTGAGTCGTACTTTGACTTATCAGCTCATATCGTAACACACTTTGTGGGCCATAACCATGACCTACAACTAGTTCATACCATAACATACCTTGTGTGCTGCGCCAATAAACTATAAGCAGCATTTTTTCAATAACAGATCCAGTGTACCATGTTGCCACGCTAATAAATCTATCCAGATGACCCAGACGTTGAATGAAACACCAATATTATATAACACAGTTTGTACGCCATATAAAATAGTTCAATGACCAACTCATATGATAACAAGCCGCCTCATATGATAACAAACGTTCTCAGACCAAAACCAGCGCATACCATAAAAAACATGAGAGGCAATAACCAGTTCTTAGAATAACACTGATGCACCGATAACAAGTCCACGCTATATAAGATCTTATGTGAAGTCCTAATGAACATATGGCCCATTTCTGCTCCATCATTGCACTGGCACACTTCAGGCAGCTCATCGCCAATGTAGGCACCCTTGCACCATGGTGTAAGGATGCCTGTGTTACGGGCAGAATTGCTTTTGTGCAGGGAGGTAATCCTTCCTGCACATATACAATCCTTATAGGCGTACTCCTCTTTCCATGTGTGCCGCAGAATGCAGCACACATGGAAAGAAGTAAGTAACAAGGAGAAATGAAGATATTTCTCCTTGTTAAGCTCTCTCAGTAGGTGCACCAGTTTGCACAAACCCAGGTTTACTGCCTGTAGTAAGTCTAAGTTTGCGTCAAAATACATGGGTGGATGCATAGGAATGCTCACGCTCCACCCATGTAATGCCTACTCGACACAGTGTAACACAAAGTAGTACAAGACACTGCACTGCATTACTTTTTTTTACAAAGCCACACAAGCTGACGTAAATCGGCCCTTGCGTGGCTTTGTAAATCTCGACTAGCATTTTGCATTGTGGCTGCACCAAAAAAAGTGGGCAAATACAAGAGGACAAATAGACAAGGTAAATGGTATAGTTTCACAAAACACGAATTTCCAATTTTTATATAGTATGCGTCCTTTGTCATTCTTATGTTCCGATCTTATAGGGTGCCACTTTGGGATAATTTTGAACTTCCTGAGTGATGGGCATGTTTGGACCTCAGGAGGCAGGAAGTTTCAGGGATGGACTTAGAAGGTATAGAAATCAGAATTTGGACAATGCAGATGGTGGTTAGGGCATGACTAGCAAGTTCTGGTTGGCAGATCATAAAGTCCTAGTGGGTGAGCATACAGTGAATAAGTTGGCAAAGTAGTCCAGGAAAATGCCATGGACCACTTTGAATACAATTGTCAGCAACTTGTAATTATCACTTTGTTTTAGCTGAAAGTAATCTAACTTTATCCTGAAAAACAGTGCTGTGTGTGCCTGAAACGTGTTGTAGTCACAAAGTTAAGAACCTTGTCTAATCATGGTGAGAATAATATTGCTGGAGTCCTACAAGTAGGCTGTTTTAATAGTCCAGTTTACTAACTACTAGGAAGTTGAGCAATGTATAGCAATACGTCGAGGGACACATGAGCAAACATTTCTTATGTTTCAAACCTGGCATCATACCAGAGTGGGGGAGATAGAGATAAACAACTCCATGAACAAATAAGCATTAGTAATGCATCGGTTTCGCCTATGTAATAAATAAAAAACTGGTTTCATCAATCATCGTCCGGGAGAAGGAAAGAGCTCCCTGACATAACCAGCGGCAGCCGGCACAGGGAAACGCGGTAGGGTGGGATGAGGTGGGAGGGGGGAAGTCAACAGAAGACAGAAAAGGTATAATTAAATAAATAAATAATACCTATTCCGTCGTCTATCGGCTTCACCCCGCCGCGCCTTGCCCCGCTCCACCGCCCCACCCCGTTTACCTGTGCCGGCCGCCTCTGGACATAGCACAGGAGTGGAGAGGATGTGGCACAGAGGCCAGAGCTGCTGACTCGAGAGCTGGGGATCCCGGTTTGAGTCTCTGCAGCGCTGTGCAAGAACCTGTGATTCTATGCAAATCACTTAATCTCTTCAGGTGATAAACTGTTCTATAAATATACTGCATTAGTAAAAGGCAAAACATTATGAAAATATTGTTCCACCAATGCAGATGTTAACAATATTTTGGTAGCAGGAAACTGATAAGAGAAGCAGGCTAGAAACAAGCATTGGTAAATGCAGGAAAATATGCTACAGCCCATAGAGATGGAGGAAAGGTAAGTGGCATGCACAGGAAGCAATAAAAAGCCAGAAAAGAGACAAGGGATGTAAGTTCCTTTTAAGTTTAAATTAAAAGCAATAGATTTCTCCAGGCAAAACCTAAACATGGATGAAAATTACACCAGGGTTTCTAGCCAGAAGGAGAATGTCAAGATGTCAGAAGTCCTAGAGTAAAAGTGGACCTAGGACATACCCTTGACTGATCCTAACTGGAAGAGAGGAATTTATTTGGAACTCTATCTGACCGAGAAGGAGCAGTCAGATAGGTACAATGAGAATGAATGAAGAGCTCAGCCCTCAATGCCAAAGATCTAGGGGGAAAAAAGCATTATAGAGTGATACACATTGATGAATACAATACATGAGAGTTTGGTTTGAATTGAAAGAAGGGTACTAAATCCACTCTGGAAGGTATTAAGGAGATTGTTCGAAGAAAGTGTCGAACTGAGAGTCATATGAAATTTTCGGGGCAGAATTTTAATCCCTGAGCAAATAGAAATTTGTGACATGATTAGAATTCTAAGTTGTGTGATAATTATCACAGTATCACTGTCTTCCGCTACAGATTTCGACAGGTGAAACCTTGTCAAATTTATGGGGTATGGGAAGGGCCCGAAAAAAAAGGCAAAACATGCAGAATGTGGTATGTTGAACACCACACCTGCATGTTGTGCCTCAATTCCAAAACTTGGAAAATCCAGTAAGTACTTGGCCGTGGGGAAATTGCATTTATTGTGAGTGGTAAATACCGCACCCTTTGCAGCACAACTTGTAATCAAGACCTAAATGTTCTAGTATTATTTATTGGGTTGAGTATATGTTGTTAATTAATTATGATGCACTTTTATGTGTTGTTACTAATTGGGATACATTTTGTGCGGTCAGAAGTATTGCACTTCGTGTGTTTATTTTCTTTTTTGAAAGTTAATTCGTTATACCCAAAGCTGCCTTTAACTTTACTTTGGGGGCATATTATCAAGGAATAGCGATATTTATCGCTAACCGCGCTTAGCGCGACTTTGGTTAACGCCGCCTATCGCTGGAAAATATCGCTGAGATAACACCCTATTAACAAGGTTTATCTCCATAGCGATAAAATTTCCAGCGATAGCGGCAAAATGTGAGAATATCGCTGGAAAAGCAGCGATATTCTCGCATTATCGCTAAGGTGGATTCAGCATTAGAATCCACCTCCTATACTTTAAACAGGTAAGTCATCCTCACTAGCAGGTGATAAAATCTAGCGATAATCGCGCTTAGCGCGAATTATTTTATCGCTTCGCCTGCCTTGCTAATAGGGGGTAGTGGTGTTAGCGACTGTTTACAGTCGCTTTAAGTAGGGAACGCCTTCCTTGCATGTCATTAGCGATAATTATCGCTGACATGCAAGGCGATGTGAATCCCGGCCCCTAACGCCTAAAAGCTGTCGCTAACGCCTGTTAGCGACAGCTTGCTAATAGGGCGATAAAAATATCGCCGCTTTAGCGGCAAAAAGTGCCGCTAAAGCGGCGATAAAGCCCTTGATAATATGCCCCTCTATTTTTTTCTCTGAAGTTTTGGGGTTATTGCATCATATACCATATGCTTTATTTAGCTGAGCCCAACCAGCCAAAGGAAACTAACTCACGCTGCTCATAGCCTTTGGATTTCTCTTAAGATCAAACCAATGTGTTGATTAAGCTAACTGTTTTTAGGTATGACTTGGTGTTGGTTACTTTATGTAATCAACAGAGGATCACTGACAGAATATCGGAAATAGAAATATCGTTTGGACATAATATTGTGGCCAAAATAGTGAGGACTAAAATTTCGAGAAGGTAAGTGAAAATAGGTAAGAATAGATTTACAATTATCAACTCCACATCTACGTACCTAGAAAATATATATATCATCAAGGTACATATATGTGGAGTTATATATGATAAAACTTTGCTTACACATAGAAACTTACCTTCACAATATTTGTGTCCTCGATATTCTTTTTTTTTTGTTAAATAATTTTTATTGAGAGAATGAACACAAAGTTAAACATTATTCTTGACACAATATTTTTGTCCATGATATTTCAGTTTCCGATATTCTGTCTAAATACCAACAATAGAAAAAGAGTTTTAAGAAGCACTACTAAAGAGGGGCTTTTGCTTCAACCATTTGATGATTTCCTCGGGGACAGCATTTGATTGGGTAGAAGTTGCATACTTCTATTGAGAAAGAGTGTTTTACTGCACTTTTTGCCTTGTCGGAACGATTATGCATAATAAAGCAAGACTGAGTTGTTTATAGTAAAAGTCAAATGAGCAGAGCAATAAGCCTGATCTGTTTATTATGAAAAGTTACAATAAGGCAGCAGGTCTGATATATTTATTGTGAGATACATACGTTAAAACCAACATCCATTTAATGGTGGATTGTTGTTACACTATGTTAAAGCCTTGGACAGGTATTTTATTACATGGAATATTCCAGCTGACAAATACTAGGTGTAGATTTGCGGTGTGATATTCCTCGTTAGGCCCTTCTAGGAGGGACTGAATTTTCTTTTTATCAACTGCCATTTTGTACATATTTGTAGTTTTATGACTGTATGTTGTATGATTGTCTTATGGGAAAGCTTAGACAGGAATGAGTTGATTATGATGACAAGCCAATGGTCAAGGGTATAGAGTGAGTCTATTTCCCAGCCTATAGCCTGATATTAAAAGTTATGCTATTAGCCTTGATGTTAAAAATTATTGACAAAGGCAGTAGGCCTGATATATGTATTTTTTATATATGGGGCACTCACAGTGCATTTCAACAAAAAATTGTATCAACTCTTGGGGAGAATCAGATTTCATTGGCTTGGCACAAAATGAAAGGAGTTAGGGCCTTATTTAGAGTTTGACAAATGGGATATTCTGTCACAGGCATAGCAAACAAGTGCATTATAGCCTATGGCACAAGTAATATGGCGGATGGTGTGAGAAGCTGGCCTCGTATATGACGTACACTTATGTAAGTGGATACCTTGCACCGGTCCAGACAACCCTTATGGTGATTTATGAGGTCTTAGACAACCTTAGAAAGCTCTCTAAGTGGTAGCTGTGGAGAGCAGCCTTAAGGATTAGTCCAGAAGGAGTGTAAAGCAGCTTTTTCTTTTACCAGAATGCAATCTTATAGTATAGATTAAGTGAAAAAAAAACACACAAAGTATTTATAAAAATATGTATCTATTATATAATTCTCTCCACCATATAGAAATATCTCCTACCCGGAGATATGCACAATGCACACAATACTTTAGCAAATAAACACAGTAAATAGCACGAAATACAAGGTGGACCCGGGGGGACCAAACCATATACTAAGAAAGTTGTATAAGAACCACAACTCGGGTCAAGACAAGGTCAAGAGGACGTAGAAGTGCTGGGGACCCAAGGAACCACCCACGGTGAGTAGAGAGGGACCCCACCGAGAGGGTGTGCAGTGTGGAAACACGACCGCGTGCTCCGTACAACTCTACGTGTAAGTCGCAGTTGGATTTTTAAAGTTTAAGGACCCTTCCAGGTGGACCCTTAAGAAACCCCGTCAAAGAGAGAAGGTTGGAGAGCAGCCTCACCCGTGGATACCCTAGTACCCACGTTACCTACACCAGGGAAGCCAGGTGCATACGTGTGAAGTGTTGTCGGAAACCGCCGTCGAACCCAATGGAGGACTTCAGGAAAGTGCTGCTGCTGGAAGAGGAGAAAGTGTCCGGTGGAATCCGAAGGTGGATTCAAGATAAGAGGTACCTGCAAGCAGAGGGGACAGAGTCTATGTCACTCAGGAGTGACCAGGAGACTTGGAAGACGAATGCCCTCCGATATCGAGTGTTGCAGAATGGATGACGATGACCTTGACTCTGCAGCTGTGAGGACCAGGCGATGCTGAGGAGGACCAGGAGATGTGCACGAGCTGTCCCACGAAGGATGTTGAGTGCTGAGGGGTCGGTGTCCGGCGGGAGCACCAACAGGCCTTGGCAAATGCAACCAACGCAGGAATTGAAGAAGGAGCAACGTCAGGACCAGCAAGGTCCAGGGGCCTCACCAAAAGCAGGGGAGTCAGGGCAGGCCCCAAGAAAACAGGGGCGCCCAGGAGAAGCAAAGGTGACCCTCAAATGAACACACAGGCCGGGGGCACTGGAGTCGCGCGTGGACCTCAAGCAGCTCACCGAAAGATGCAGGCCATGATGCACACGATGTGGTGTGGCTGAAGATTCTGGTCACTGGAGGTGCTCGAGATTGGGGCTACTTGGAGGCCGAAGATCTTCTTGGAAAGAAGTCAACAAGCCTTTGCAACTGCAAGTTGGCGCGGTGCACGGGGTTCAGTTATTGCAACCCCCACAAGGGATACTGGCCTCAAACTTGGTGAGAGGGCAGGCCTCGGGAGCTGTAGAAAACTACCACCTGTGTTGCAGAACCTTTTGGAGTCCGGAGAAGCTCAGGATCAGCAGACCGGTCAATTTAGTTGTGGTGCCTGCGAATACAGGGGAGTGACTCCTTCACTCCAAGGGAGATTCCTTCAGGTGTCTTTGATGCGCACAGGCCTTGGAAGGTTCCTGTATGGTGCACAGACTAGAAGGGAGATGAGACAAAAGTTTGGTGGGTGTTACCAAGGTTCACACTCAATTAGGCAGGACCCCTAATCTGTTGAAGCACAAACCACAACAGTGGGTTTACCCAGATACCACCCAAAACGAAATTCTAATGCTTGGTGAGTGGTTCTGTGCTGTATTTTTAGTGTTTGTTTTAGAGGGTCAGTACATCCCTCAATAGTTTGCTTGGATCATGGAAACAGCAGAGCGTCTAATTTTGATTTTCAAAAGATCTTTTTATCTCGATGTGAAGAACAGGAGAACAGCCGACACGTGTTTCGCCCAAAGGCCAACAGGCCAGGGCTTTCTCAAGGCAGATCAATATTTTCAATTTTGGCTTGTTTAACCCCTTCGCTGCTAGGCCTTTTCCCCTCCTGTGCTAAGCCTTTTTTTGGCTATTTGGGGTAGTGCGCGCTTAGGCCCCTGTAACTTTTTGACCACATAAGGTATCCATGCCAAATTTGCGTCCTTTTTTTCTAACATCATGGGGATTGTAAAGGTACCCAGGGTTTGTGGATTCCCCTGGAGGGGACCCAGAAATTAGTCAAAATACAGCTACATTTTGGTTTTTTGGGGAAAAATGCGAAAAAGGGCAACAGATGAAAGCGTCTTGATTTTTCCCTGCAAATGGCATCAAAAAGGGGTTGTGGTGCTGAAATCACCATCTTCCCAGCTTTCAGGGACAAGCAGACTTTTGTCAGAAAACTTTTTTTACACAGTTTTGGCATTTTTCTGGGACATAGCCTATTTTTGCTATTTTTTGTGCTTTCAACCTCCTTCCAATTAATGGTAGAAATGGGTATGAAACCAATAATGGATCCTGGAAAGCCATACATTTCTGAAAAGTAGACAAAATTCTGAATTCAGCAAGGGGTCATTTGTGTAGATCCTTAAAGTTTTCCTTATAGAAACTAACAGTTAAATAAAGGAAAATTGAAAATTAGTTGAAAAAAACAGCCATTTGTGTCAACGTTTTCACCTGTAACTTCTTCTAATTATGACAGCTATTTGAAGGCAATATACCGTTATATCCGCTGGACCTTTCTGGTTGTGGGGATATATAGGACTTGTAGGTTCACCAAGAACCCGACGAACCCAGAGCCAATAATTGAGCAGCATCTTGCAATGGTTTTTTATTATGTACCGGGTATATAGCAATTATTTTGGGAAAATGTATACATGGAAAAATTGTTATGAAAGACACCTATGTATTTCTGAAATGGGAACAAAATGTAGATTTTAGAAACAGTAGATATTTGCACATTTCCGAAATTGGGAGTACCCATACTAGCATGAGAATTATAGGTCATTTTTCAAAATGACTTATTTTTTACACATTGTCTTTCATTTGGAAGGCAGAAATGCATCGAAAGTCAATAGGTAATAACAGTTGCTCTACAATTCTGTGTTACCCAAAGTCTCCCGATAAAAATGGTACCTCACTTGTATGGGTAGCCCTTGTGCCCACAACAGGAAATGGCTCAAAATGCAACGTGGACGTACCACATTTTCACAATGAAAAATTACCCTTTTTTTGCAAAGTGCCTAGGTGTAGTTTTTGAACCCTAGCACTGCCGGAACCTAGGGAAACCTAGCAAACCTATACATTTTTGAAAACTAGACACCCAGGGGAATCCAGGATGGGGTGACTTGACTGCCTCCCACCAGGTTCTGTTACCCAGAATCCCTTGCAAACATAAAAAATTGTCAAAAAAAACACATTTCCCCCACATTTCTGTGGTGGAAAATTCTGGAATCTGCGTGGGTCCACAAATTTCCACCCACCCCGCGTTCCCCAAAGTCTTACGAGAAAAATGGTACCTCACTTGTGTGGGTCGGCCTAGTGCCTGCGACAGGAAACGGCGCAAAACGCAACGTGGTCACACCTCAATTTCGCAGTGAAAAATGACCCTTTTTTGGCAAAGTGCCTAGCTGTAGTTTTTGAACCCTAGCTCTGCCGGCACCTAGGGAAACCTAGCAAACCTATACATTTTTGAAAACTAGACACCCAGGAGAATCCAGGATGGGGTGACTTGACTGCCTCCCACCAGGTTCTGTTACCCAGAATCCCTTGCAAACAAAAAAAATTGTCCAAAAAACCACATTTTCCACACATTTCTGTGGTGGAAAGTTCTGGAATCTACGTGGATCCACAAATTTCCACCCACCCCGCGTTCCCCAAAGTCTTCCGAGAAAAATGGTACCTCACTTGTGTGGATCGGCCTAGTGCCTGCGACAGGAAACGGCGCAAAACGCAACGTGGTCACACCTCAATTTCGCAGTGAAAAATGACCCTTTTTTGGCAAAGTGCCTAGCTGTAGTTTTTGAACCCTAGCTCTGCCGGCACCTAGGGAAACCTAGCAAACCTATACATTTTTGAAAACTAGACACCCAGGGGAATCCAGGATGGGGTGACTTGACTGCCTCCCACCAGGTTCTGTTACCCAGAATCCCTTGCAAACATAAAAATTGTCAAAAAAACACATTTCCCCCACATTTCTGTGGTGGAAAATTCTGGAATCTGCGTGGGTCCACAAATTTCCACCCACCCGCGTTCCCCAAAGTCTTACGAGAAAAATGGTACCTCACTTGTGTGGGTCGGCCTAGTGCCTGCGACAGGAAACGGCGCAAAACGCAACGTGGTCACACCTCAATTTCGCAGTGAAAAATGACCCTTTTTTGGCAAAGTGCCTAGCTGTAGTTTTTGAACCCTAGCTCTGCCGGCACCTAGGGAAACCTAGCAAACCTATACATTTTTGAAAACTAGACACCCAGGGGAATCCAGGATGGGGTGACTTGACTGCCTCCCACCAGGTTCTGTTACCCAGAATCCCTTGCAAACATAAAAAATTGTCAAAAAACACATTTTCCCCACATTTCTGTGGTGGAAAGTTCTGGAATCTGCGTGGATCCACAAATTTCCACCCACCCGCGTTCCCCAAAGTCTTCCGAGAAAAATGGTACCTCACTTGTGTGGGTCGGCCTAGTGCCTGCGACAGGAAACGGCGCAAAACGCAACGTGGTCACACCTCAATTTCGCAGTGAAAAATGAACCTTTTTTGGCAAAGTGCCTAGCTGTAGTTTTTGAACCCTAGCTCTGCCGGCACCTAGGGAAACCTAGCAAACCTATACATTTTTGAAAACTAGACACCCAGGGGAATCCAGGATGGGGTGACTTGACTGCCTCCCACCAGGTTCTGTTACCCAGAATCCCTTGCAAACATAAAAAATTGTCAAAAAAACACATTTTCCCCACATTTCTGTGGTGGAAAGTTCTGGAATCTGCGTGGATCCACAAATTTCCACCCATCCCGCGTTCCCCAAAGTCTTCCGAGAAAAATGGTACCTCACTTGTGTGGGTCGGCCTAGTGCCTGCGACAGGAAACGGCGCAAAACGCAACGTGGTCACACCTCAATTTCGCAGTGAAAAATGACCCTTTTTTGGCAAAGTGCCTAGCTGTAGTTTTTGAACCCTAGCTCTGCCGGCACCTAGGGAAACCTAGCAAACCTATACATTTTTGAAAACTAGACACCCAGGGGAATCCAGGATGGGGTGACTTGACTGCCTCCCACCAGGTTCTGTTACCCAGAATCCCTTGCAAACATAAAAATTGTCCAAAAAAACACATTTTCCCCACATTTCTGTGGTGGAAAGTTCTGGAATCTGCGTGGATCCACAAATTTCCACCCACCCCGCGATCCCCAAAGTCTTCCGAGAAAAATGGTACCTCACTTGTGTGGGTCGGCCTAGTGCCTGCGACAGGAAACGGCGCAAAACGCAACGTGGTCACACCTCAATTTCGCAGTGAAAAATGACCCTTTTTTGCAAAGTGCCTAGCTGTAGTTTTTGAACCCTACCTCTGCCGGCACCTAGGGAAACCTAGCAAACCTATACATTTTTGAAACCTAGACACCCAGGGGAATCCAGGATGGGGTGACTGGACTGCCTCCCACCAGGTTCTGTTACCCAGAATCCCCTTGCAAACCTAAAAACTGTCCAAAAACCACATTTTCCCCACATTTCTGTGGTGGAAAGTTCTGGAATCTGCGTGGATCCACAAATTTCCACCCACCCCGCGTTCCCCAAAGTCTTCTGAAAAAATGGTACCTCACTTGTGTGGGTCGGCCTAGTGCCCGCGACAGGAAACGGCGCAAAACGCAACGTGGTCACACCTCAATTTCGCAGTGAAAAATGACCCTCTTTTGGCAAAGTGCCTAGCTGTAGTTTGTGAACCCTAGCTCTGCCGGCACCTAGGGAAACCTACCAAACACACACATTTCTGAAAAGTAGACACCCGGGGCTTCCAGGGAGGTATGGCTTGCGTGGATCCCCCAACGTTTCCTTACCCAGAATCCCCTGCAAACCTCAATTTTAGCTGAAAAATCACTTTTTCACACATTTGTGTGTGGGAAAGTGTGGCATCACTGGCCTCACACAAATGTCCTACCACCCAGCGTTCCCCCAGGTCTCCCGATAAAAATGGTGCCTCACTTGTGTGGGAGGCCCAAGTACCGCGACAGGCAAGGGCCCACAACGTAGTGAGGCGACCTCAAAATGGCCTTTCACAAAACTACCTGGTTTTGCAAGGGGGTCACCTGGGTTTTTGGCCCCGTGCTCGGCGGCCATCTAGGAAACCTACCAAACCCACACATTTCTGAAAAGTAGACACCCGGGAGCTTCCAGGGAGGTATGGCTTGCGTGGATCCCCCAACGTTTCCTTACCCAGAATCCCCTGCAAACCTCAATTTTAGCTGAAAAAATCACTTTTTCACACATTTTTGTGTGGGAAAGTGTGGCATCACTGGCCTCACACAAATTTCCTACCACCCAGCGTTCCCCAGGTCTCTCGATAAAAATGGTGCCTCACTTGTGTGGGAGGCCCAAGTACCCGCGACAGGCAGGGCCCACAACGTAGTGAGGCGACCTCAAAATGGCCTTTCACAAAACGACCTGGTTTTGCAAGGGGGTCACCTGGGTTTTGGCCCCGTGCTCGGTGGCCATCTAGGGAAACCTACCAAACCCACACATTTCTGAAAAGTAGACACCGGGGCTTCCAGGGAGGTATGGCTTGCGTGGATCCCCCAACGTTTCCTTACCCAGAATCCCCTGCAAACCTCAATTTTAGCTGAAAAAATCACTTTTTCACACATTTGTGTGTGGGAAAGTGTGGCATCACTGGCCTCACACAAATGTCCTACCACCCAGCGTTCCCCAGGTCTCCCGATAAAAATGGTGCCTCACTTGTGTGGGAGGCCCAAGTACCGCGACAGGCAAGGGCCCACAACGTAGTGAGGCTGACCTCAAAATGGCCTTTCACAAAACGACCTGGTTTTGCAAGGGGGTCACCTGGGTTTTTGGCCCCGTGCTCGGTGGCCATCTAGGGAAACCTACCAAACCCACACATTTCTGAAAAGTAGACACCCGGGGGCTTCCAGGGAGGTATGGCTTGCGTGGATCCCCCAACGTTTCTTACCCAGAATCCCCTGCAAACCTCAATTTTAGCTGAAAAAATCACTTTTTTCACACATTTTTGTGTGGGAAAGTGTGGCATCACTGGCCTCACACAAATTTCCTACCACCCAGCGTTCCCCCAGGTCTCCCGATAAAAATGGTGCCTCACTTGTGTGGGAGGCCCAAGTACCCGCGACAGGCAAGGGCCCACAACGTATTGAGGCGACATCAAAATTGCCTATCACAAAATGTTTTGGGCCCTTGCCTGTCGCTGGTACTTGGGCCTCCCACCCGAGTGAGGCACCATTTTTATCGGGAGACCTGGGGGAACGCTGGGTGGTAGGGAATTTGTGTCAGCCCCGTGATGCCACAACTTTACCACACAAAAATGTGTGAAAAAAGTGATTTTTTTCAGCCAAATTTCAGGTTTGCAGGGATTCTGGGTAAGAAAACGTTGGGGGATCCACGCAAGCCATACCTCCCTGGAATCCCCGGGTGTCTACTTTTCAGAAATGTGTGGGTTTGGTAGGTTTCCTAGGTGGCCGCTGAGTCCCGGGCCAAAACGTCATGGGACCCCCTTGCAAAACCAGGTCGTTTTGTGATAGGCCATTTTGAGGTCGCCTCAATACGTTGTGGGCCCTTGCCTGTCGCGGGTACTTGGGCCTCCCACCCGAGTGAGGCACCATTTTTATCGGGAGACCTGGGGGAACGCTGGGTGGTAGGAAATTTGTGTCAGCCCCATGATTCCACAACTTTACCACACAAAAATGTGCGAAAAAGTGATTTTTTGAGCAAAATATCAGGTTTGCAGGGGATTCTGGGTAAGAAAACGTTGGTGGATCCACGCAAGCCATACCTCCCTGGAATCCCCCGGGTGTCTACTTTTCAGAAATGTGTAGGTTTGGTAGGTTTCCCTAGGTGGCCGCCGAGCCCCGAGCCAAAACGTCATGGGACCCCCTTGCAAAACCAGGTAGTTTTGTGATAGGCCATTTTGAGGTCGCCTCAATACGTTGTGGGCCCTTGCCTGTCGCGGGTACTTGGGCCTCCCACCCGAGTGAGGCACCATTTTTATCGGGAGACCCGGGGAACGCTGGGTGGTAGGAAATTTGTGTCAGCCCCATGATTCCACAACTTTACCACACAAAAATGTGCGAAAAAGTGATTTTTTCAGCAAAATATCAGGTTTGCAGGGGATTCTGGGTAAGAAAACGTTGGTGGATCCACGCAAGTCATACCTCCCTGGAATGCCCTGGGTGTCTACTTTTCAGAAATGTGTAGGTTTGGTAGGTTTCCATAGGTGGCCGCCGAGCCCCGGGCCAAAACGTCATGGGACCCCCCTTGCAAAACCAGGTCGTTTTGTGATCGGCCATTTTGAGGTCGCCTCAATACGTTGTGGGCCCTTGCCTGTCGCGGGTACTTGGGCCTCCCACCCGAGTGAGGCACCATTTTTATCGGGAGACCTGGGGAACGCTGGGTGGTAGGAAATTTGTGTCAATCCCATGATTCCACAACTTTACCACACAAAAATGTGCGAAAAAGTGATTTTTTCAGCAAAATATCAGGTTTGCAGGGGATTCTGGGTAAGAAAACGTTGGTGGATCCACGCAAGTCATACCTCCCTGGAATGCCCCGGGTGTCTACTTTTCAGAAATGTGTAGGTTTGGTAGGTTTCCGTAGGTGGCCGCCGAGCCCCGGGCCAAAACGTCATGGGACCCCCCTTGCAAAACCAGGTCGTTTTGTGATAGGCCATTTTGAGGTCGCCTCAATACGTTGTGGGCCCTTGCCTGTCGCGGGTACTTGGGCCTCCCACCCGAGTGAGGCCCCATTTTTATCGGGAGACCTGGGGGAACGCTGGGTGGTAGGAAATTTGTGTCAGCCCCATGATTCCACAACTTTACCACACAAAAATGTGCGAAAAAAGTGATTTTTCGAGCAAAATATCAGGTTTGCAGGGGATTCTGGGTAAGAAAACGTTGGTGGATCCACGCAAGCCATACCTCCCTGGAATCCCCGGGTGTCTACTTTTCAGAAATGTGTAGATTTGGTAGGTTTCCCTAGGTGGCCGCCGAGCCCCGGGCCAAAACGTCATGGGACCCCCTTGCAAAACCAGGTAGTTTTGTGATAGGCCATTTTGAGGTCGCCTCAATACGTTGTGGGCCCTTGCCTGTCGCGGGTACTTGGGCCTCCCACCCGAGTGAGGCACCATTTTTATCGGGAGACCTGGGGGAACGCTGGGTGGTAGGAAATTTGTATCAATCCCATGATTCCACAACTTTACCACACAAAAATGTGCGAAAAAGTGAATTTGTTCAGCAAAATTTCAGGTTTGCAGGGGATTCTGGGTAGGAAAACATTGGGGGACCCACGCAAGCCATACCTCGCTGGACTCCCCAGAGTGTCTAGTTTTCAGAAATGTGTGGGTTTGGTAGGTTTCCTAAGATGGCCGCCGAGCCCAGGGCCAAAACCTCACTGGTGTGGGTGGTTCAAGTACCCGCAACAGGCAAGGGCCCAAAACGTATTGAGGAGACATCAAAATGATCTATCACAAAACAAGCTGGTTTTGCAAGGGTAGTCACCTGGGATTTTGGCCCCGGGCTCGGCGGCCATCTTGGGAAACCTACCAAACCCACACATTTCTGAAAACTAGACACCCGGGAGTCCAGCGAGGTATGGCTTGCGTGGATCCCCCAACGTTTTCCTACCCAGAATGCCCTGCAAACCTCAAATTTAGCTGAAAAAAATCACTTTTCTCTCCAATTTCTGTGTGGGAAAGTTATGGAATCTACGTGGATCCACAAATTTCCTACCACACAGTGTTCCCCCATGTCTCCCGATAAAAATGATACCTCACTCGCATGGGTGGGTCAAGTACCCACGACAGGAAAGGGCCCAAAACCTATTGAGGCGACATCAAAATTACCTATCACAAAACAACCTGGTTTTGCAAGAGGGGTCCCATGAGTTTTTGGCCCTGGGCTCGGTGGCCATCTAGGGAAACCTACCAAACCCACACATTTCTGAAAACTAGACACCTGGGGAGTCCAGCAAGGTATGGCTTGCGTGGGTCCCCCAACTTTTTCCTACCCAGAATCCCCTGCAAACCTCAAATTTAGCTGAAAAAATCACTTTTTCTCAAATTTCTATGTGGGAAAGTTCTGGAATCTACGTGGATCCACAAATTTCCTCCCACCCAGCGTTCCCCCAGGTCTCCTCATAAAAATGATACCTCACTTGCGTGGGTGGGTCAAGTACCCGCGACAGAAAAGGGCCCAAAACCTATTGAGGCGACATCAAAATTACTTATCACAAAACAACCTGGTTTTGCAAGGGGGTCCCAGGAGTTTTGGCCCTGGGCTCGGCGGCCATCTTGGGAAACTACCAAACCCAAACATTTCTGAAAGCTAGACACCCGGGGAGTCCAGCGAGGTATGGCTTGCGTGGGTCCCACAACGTTTCCTACCCAGAATCCCCTGCAAACCTCAAATTTAGCTGAAAAAATCACTTTTTCCATACATTTTTGCGTGGGATTACCATGCCGGCACAAATGTCCTACCACCCAGCGTTCCCCTTGTTCTCCCGAGTAAAATGATACCTCACTTGTGTGGGTGGGCCAAAGGCCTGTGACTGGGAAGAGCCCAAAACATAGGGATTTAGGGATTAGCACCGAGAATTCTAAGCGCTATATTTTTTTAAAAATACGTTTTTAGCCAGTTCTGCTTTGGACACCCACACAAGTGAGGTATCATTTTACTCGGGGGAACAAGGGCAACGCTGGGTGGTAGGACATTTGTGCCATCACGGTGATTCCACGCAAAAATATGTGGAAAATATGGTTTTTTCAGCTAAATTTGAGGGTTGCAGGGGATTCTGGGTAGGGAAACGTTGGGGGATCCACGCAAGCCATACCTCATTGGACTCCCAGGGTGTCTAGTTTTCAGAAATGTGTGGGATTGGTAGGTTTCCCTAGATGGCGGCGAGCCCGGGGCCAAAACCAGGTGCCCCCCCCAAAACCAGGTAGTTTTGTTATAGGTAGTTTTGAAGTCTCCACAATACGATTTGGGCCATTTCCTGTTTCAGCCACTATGCCTACCCACACAAGTGAGGTACCATTTTTATCGGGAGCCCTGGGGAACGCAGGGTGGTAGGAAATTTGTGGATCCACGCAGATTCCAGAACTTTCCCACACAGAAATTTGAGTAAAAAGTGATTTTTTTCTGCTAAATTTGAGGTTTGCAGGGCATTCTGCGTAGGAAAACGTTTGGGGACCCATGCAAGCCATACCTCGCTGGACTCCCCAGGTGTCTAGTTTTCAGAAATGTGTGGGTTTGGTAGGTTCCCAAGATGGCCGCTGAGGCCGGGGCCAATAACCCAGGTGACCCCCTTGCAAAACCAGGTTGTTTTGTGATAGATAATTTTGATGTCTCCTCAATACGTTCTGGGCCCTTGCCTGTCGCGGGTACTTGACCCACCCACGCGAGTGAGGTATCATTTTTATCGGGAGACCTGGGGGAAAGCTGGGTGGTAGGAAATTTGTGGATCCACGTAGATTCCAGAACTTTCCCACACAGAAATTGGAGAAAAACGTGATTTTTTCAGCTAAATTTGAGGTTTGCAGGGTATTCTGGGTAAGAAACTTTTGGAGGACCCACGCAAGCCATACCTCGCTGGACTCCTCCGGGTGTCTAGTTTTCAGAAATGTGTGGGTTGGGTAGGTTTCCCTAGATGGCCGTTGAGCCCGGGGCCAAAAACTCATGGGACCCCCTTGCAAAACCAGGTTGGTTTGTGATAGGTAATTTTGATGTCGCCTCAATAGGTTTTGGGCCCTTGCCTGTCGCGGGTACTTGACCCATCCACACAAGTGAGGTACCATTTTTCACGGAAGACTTTGGGGGACGCGGGGTGGGTGGAATTTTGTACATCCACGCAGATTCCAGAACTTTCCACCACAGAAATGTGAGGAAAATGTGTTTTTTGGACATATTTTTAGGTTTGTAAGGGATTCTGGGTAACAGATCCTGGTGAGAGCCAGTCAAGTCACCCCATCCTGGATTCCCCTGGGTGTCTAGTTTTCAAAAATGTATAGGTTTGCTAGGTTTCCCTAGGTGCTGGCAGTGTTAGGGTTCAAAATCTACAGCTAAGCACTTTGCAAAAAAGGGTCTGTTTTCACTGTGAAAATGTGGTGTGTCCACGTTGCGTTTGGGCCGTTTCCTGTCGCGGGCACTAGGCCTACCCACACATGTGAGGTGCCATTTTTCTCGGAAGACTTTGGGGAACGCGGGATGGGTGGAAATTTGTGGATCCACGCAGATTCCAGAACTTTCCACCACAGAAATGTGAGGAAAATGTGTTTTTTTTGACAAATGTTTCGGTTTGCAAGGGATTCTGGGTAACAGAACCTGGTGAGAGCCAGTCAAGTCACCCAATCCTGGATTCCCCTGGGTATCTAGTCTTCAAAAATGTATAGGTTTGCTAGGTTTCCCTAGGTGCCGGCAGAGTTAGGGTTCAAAATCTACAGCTAGGCACTTTGCAAAAACAAGTCAGTGCCTAGTGGGCTTTCTGCCGCCCTGGGGAGGGGGGAAATCAGGGGCTATTGCCCCGATATGCCCCCGAGGGGGCAGAAAGACTGTGGCTATTCTTTTGGGGGTCGGCGGCATTGGGATGCCTATTCTGGTCAGCCCCCACCCCTCCGTATAAAAAAGCCAGCATAATCGCTGGCACATAGTGGGCTTTCTGCCCCCGGGGGGCAGATCAGGGGCTACTGCCCCCATCTGCCTCCTGGGAGGGGCAGAAAGACAGTGACATCTTTTTTGGGGTGGGTGGGGGCATTGGCATGTCCATTCTTGGCAGCCCCCACCCCGAACTTTATAAAAAAAAAAATCCCTGGTGGCTAGTGGGCTTTCTGCCCCCGGGGGGCAGATAAGGTGCTATTGCCCCATCTGCCTCCCAGGGGGCAGAAAGACTGTAGCATTTTTTTGGGGTGGGGGCATTGACATGCCCATTCTGGGCAGCCCCCACCCCTACCTATATAAAAAAAAATCCCTGGCGCTTAGTGGGCTTTCTGCCCCTCCCCGGGGGGCAGATCAGGGTCTATTGCCTCCATCTGCCTCCTGGGGGGCAGAAAGTTTTTTTTTCTTTGGGGGTAGGGTGGGGGCATTTGCATGCCCATTCTGGGCAGCCCCCACCCCGGGCCTATAAAAAAAATAATCCCTGGCATCTAGGGTATTTCTGAACCCCGGGTGGGGGCAGATTGGTGGCCACTGCCACCATCTGCCCCCGGGGGCAGAAAGACTGGAATTTCGTGGGGGAGGGGTGGGGGCATTGGCATGCCCATCTTGGGCAACCCCCACCCCTAAATGTATCGAGGGAAAAAAAAACTGGTGTCTAGTGGGCTTTCTGCCTCCCGAGGGGGCAGATTGGGGGCTACTGCCCCCATCTGCCCCCCAGGAGGGGCAGAAAGACTGTACCTTTGCGGCGGGGTGGGGTGGGGGCATTGGCATGCCCATATTGGGCAGCCCCCACCCCAAATTATAATTAAAAAAAAATCCCTGGTATCTAGTGGGCTTTCTGCCCCCCCGGGGGGGCAGAAAGACTGTACCTTTGCGGCGGGGTGGGGTGGGGGCATTGGCATGCCCATATTGGGCAGCCCCCACCCCTAACTATAATTGTAAAAAAATCCCTGGTATCTAGTGGGCTTTCTGCCCCCCGGGGGCAGATTGGGGGCTACTGCCCCATCTGCCCCCAGGGGGGCAGAAAGACTAATTTTGTGGCCGGGGGGGTGGGGGCATCGGCATGCCCGTTTTGGGCAGCCCCCACCCCTAACTATAATTTAAATAAAAATCCCTGGTGTCTAGTGGGCTTTCTACCCCCGGGGGGCAGATTGGGGGCTACTGCCCCCATCTACCCCCAGGGGGCAGAAAGACTAATCCTGGCAAATATTTTATGGGGGAGCAAAGGCCCTTGCCCAAGGGCCGCTCCCCCTCCCTGGTGCCTAGTGGATGGATCCCTGCTTGGGGATCGCCCTCCTGGGGCGATCCCCAAGCAGGATCCACTAGGAGGGGTACCATTGGAAAGGGAGATTCTCCCTTTCCAACGATACCTCTCCTGAGTTTCTACGTGCTCAGGGGGCTGAGATAGCCCCTGAGCACGTAGAACTGAAACTGAAATGAGCCTCTTGGCTCATTTCAGTTTCAGTTTCACTGAAATGACATCAGCGCGACGTGCGCGACGATCGTCATTTCAGGGAAACCAGGGGGGGGCCTCGGGAGCTGGGGAAGCTCTTCCCCAGCTCCCGAGGCTTTAGGGGATTAAAGGGAATCCCTCTGGTGCCCGCACCAGAGGGATTTCCTGCCCTGGGTTCCATGACGAGCTGGACTCGTCATGAGCACACGAGCACTGTGTGCCATGACGAGTCCAGCTCGTCATGAGCATGGAAGGGGTTAATACAGGTTAAATCCCAAGGAAGTCATGCGAGAAGACATCTGTAAAGCGCTGCGTTCTTTGCGGTCTGGTAGCTCAATTAAACTGTATTAAACAAGCCAAAATTGAAAATATTGATCTGCCTTGAGAAAGCCCTGGCCTGTTGGCCTTTGGGCGAAACACGTGTCAGCTGTTCTCCTGTTCTTCACATCGAAATAAAAAGATCTTTTGAAAATCAAAATTAGACGCTCTGCTGTTTCCATGATCCAAGCAAACTATTGAGGGATGTACTGACCCTCTAAAACAAACACTAAAAATACAGCACAGAACCACTCACCAAGCATTAGAAGGGAGATGAAGTCGAGCCCAAACGAAGTCCAGTGAAGTCCAGAGTGCCCAGACGGTAGAAGAAGTAGTGTCTGATCTGAATCTTATCCCATGACGAATCTAGGGACCCACACCCAGATAAGCCCTTAAGTACTGTTATACTGTGTCTTAGTCTTTCCTCCCCTTTTACCTCTTGTGTCAGGTCTCGTGCAGAATGTGGGATTATGACATTTGTTGGGTGCCACTTCAGTTGGACCTGGTGATGAGTGTTGGTGTCTGGTTCCTCAGGCATGGGGTACCTTAGCTCCAATAAACTACGAGTTTAATTGTTTCTGAACTGCTATCTTCCTTTAATGAACTGGATTACCACAAGTACCCTAGGGAAAGGGTTGGGAAGATTCAGGGGACCCTCCCAGAAGAGGGTCTGGACAGGGGAAGGTTACTCCCATGTCCTTTGTCCAGTTTTGCGCCAGAGCGGGAGCCAACGACTCCCAGAACTGGTTTGAACTGGACTATGCACAGGGACACCAAATGTGCCCCTTATTCAGACTGAGTGGTGCTGGCAAGCGCATCCACCCCATCCCAATACATAAAATCATGTCTGGGAGGTGGTCTCACCTCCCTGTGACAGGATGCCTATTGTTCTGCCTTCCCCTGCTCGAGTTTGGCTCAGCAGCAGGATGGCCGAATCGTATCTCTGGGCGGCAGCAACCATTTTGTGCATTCCGGGTAAAGAAGGCTGGTACCGGGAACACTGAGAGCCTAACGGAGCGCTCTTCCAGTGCTTGGAATCATACCTCCCACACCGTTTATGGTGTGGAGGTATGATTCCAGCATGTTTGATACCAAACATGATAGGATTCGTTGCAGCCGTTTTCGAGATGGTCATCTCGTAACTACGCGGTGCCCCTCTGTATAGTATTTGGCTGCGTCACTAACAACCCGGGACAATGGACTCCGTAGTCTGCTGGGGTGACCTGCTCATGCAGGGGCACCCTCTCACTTAGAACCAAGCACCCTGCCTTCAGGATTGCAAAGGCCTGCTATAGGGGTGACTTATAGGTTTTAAGTGCAGTGACCCTAGATATAGGAAACCTATGTCTTTAGTAAGTGGTGCTAGCACCAGCTTACACAGGCTGCAATGGCAGGCCTGTAGTTCCATTTTGAGGGGCCTCTCATGGATGTCATAATATATTCTTCAGCCCATGGGAGACCTCTTGGGTACCTATGCCCTGGGTACCTTAGTACCATATACTAGGGACTTATAAGGGTACCCTGGCATCCAATCTGGGATGTACCTAAGTCCTGAACACAACAGTTTAGGGAGAAAGCAGATAGACAGAGGTCCTGATTAGCAGGATCCCAGTCAGACTAGTCAAATACAGCTTAGCATCAGGCAAAAAGTGGGGGTAACCATGCAGAAGGACCCTACCTTCCTACAGATGAGATATCCGTCACATTTTAATGGAGTATCCCTTCCAAAAAACTCTGAATAATGCTCTTGATTAATTACTTAGTGCCCTGTCAGAGCCTATGGCTTTTTATCAACTTTATATGAAAATTAAGCTTCAAGACACACTTTTTAACCACATTTCTTTAGGTCTCGTGTAAGACAATGCATGCACTGTCTGCAGTCACACTTTGTTATCTTAAAGTGGTCTTAGAGACTGCCCACTGCTTACCTTTGGCTGGCTTCATTGTCACTCTCATTAACTTGCATTTTATTGGTCAGCTTCCATAGGCTTTCCTTCTTCTTCTTATGTTTGTTCCTCCCATGGAGCATGGAACATGGAGAATGGAGCATGGATACATTACTTGTGTCCTTCCACTGCACATTTTTAAGGCACTGACTTTTCTTTTGGTTGAAGCAATCTTTGAAAGCTTGTGTGCTTTCCAGCTGTCTCCTTCATGTGCATCCCCACTCCGTGTTCCACTTACTCACACTCCCGCAGTTGCCATTGTTGCTTACTCCCTGCGCACCTTTCCTTGCTGTTCTTCCTACCTCAACAACTAATTTTCAGCTAAATCCCCTAGTCCAGCCTGCTCTCACTCTGTTGTCTGTTTCCCCATGCCCTCCTTCCCACAGATATCAGCTTGCTTCCCCATCCCCTTCAGTCCACCCTCCATTTTCAGCTTGCAGCTCCGGGCACTCCCACCCACCTTCTGTTGTCAGCCTGCTGCCCCAATGCCTCCCGTACTTCATTGTCAGCTTACTGCCCCATCCCTTTCGACCTGCCCTCTGTAGTCAGCTTGCTGCTCCATCCCCTCCTGCCTGTCCTCCATTGTCAGCTTTCTGCCCATTCCCCTCCTGTCTGTCCTTCATTGTCAGCTTGTTGCACCAGTCCCTTCCGCCCGCCCTCTTTTGTCAGCTTGCTACCCCAGCCCCTTCTGACTGTCGTCGATTTTCAGCCACTTCTGTTGTCAGCGTGATGCCCCAGCCACTCTCAACCACTCTACATTATTAACATGGTGCCTCCTGCCACTCTCCATTGTCAGCTTCCTTCCCCAGCCCCTCCTACCCACCCTCAATTTGTCAGCTTGCTTCCCCAGGCCCTGCCGCACTCCGTTGTCAGCTTCCTTCCTCATCCCTTCCCGCCCATCATCCATTGTCATCTATCTGTCCCAATACCTTCCACCCACCTTCCACTGTCAGCTTGGTGCCCAACATCCACCCAGCTGCCCTCTCGTGTCACCTTGCTGCCCCTGCTTTTCCTCCGCTGTGAGCTTGCTCCTACAGCTCCTCCCAACAGCCCTCTGTTGTTAGCTTGCTCTCGCAGCCCCTTCTGTCTGCCCTCCATTGTCAGCTCCTTCCTCCTGCCCACTGTGGTCAGCTTGCTGCTCCAGCCCCTCCACCCGACCCTCCACTGTCAGTTTGCTGCCCCTCCCACCCACTTTCCATTGTCAGCTTGCTCCCCCAGCCCCTCCTCCATTGCCAGCTTACTGCCACAGCCACTCCTGCCCACTCTTCACTGTTAGATTGCTGTCCCAGACCCTCCCACCCCTTGTTGTCAGCTTGCTTATCCAGCCCGTATGATCCACACTATATTGTCACCTTGCTCTCCAAGCTTATCCCGCCCACCCTCCATTGTCAGCTCGGTTTGCCAGCCTCTCCCGCCCATTCTCTGTTGTCAACTTACTGCACATGCCCCTCCTGCCTGCCATCCTTTGTCAGCTTGGTGCCACATCCATTCTCGCCCGCTGTCTATTGTCAGCTTGCTCTTCCAGCTCCTTCCCCACTTCTTCGGTTTTCAGCTTGCTGCCCATCCCCTTCCACTCACCCTCTGTTGTCAGATTGGTGCCACATCCCTTCTCGCCCGCTGTCTATGTCAGCTTGCTCTTCCAGCTACTTCCACACATCTTCGGTTGTCAGCTTGCTGCCCATCCGCTTCCACTCACCCTCTGTTGTCAGCTTGCTGCTCCATTCCCTCCTGCCTACCCTCCGTTGTCAGCTTGGTTCCATAGCACCTCCCTACATCCCATCCCCAGCCCCTTCTGCCTGCTCTCCATTATCAGCTTGCTGCCTCCGACCCTCCCGCTCCCCCTCTATTGTCACCTAGCTTCTCCAGCCTCTCCTGCCCACGCTTCGTTGTCAGCTTGCTCTCCAATCCCATCCTGCCCCCTATTGGCAGCTGCTCCCTCAGCCCTACATGCCCACCCTCTGTTGTCAGCCTTTTGCCCCAGCCCCTCCTTCCTGCCCACCTTTATCAGCTTGGTACCCCAGCCTTTCCTGCCTGCCATCTATTGTCAACCTGCTCTCCCAGACTCTCCGGCAAACCCTCAGTTGTCAGCTTGCTTCCCAAGCCTCTACTGTCTGCCCTCCATTGTCACCTTGGTGCTGCTCCTGCCCATCCTCCATTATCATTTTGCTTTCCCAGCCCCTCCTGCTCACCCTCCATTGTCAGCTTGTTTCCCCAGATCCTCCAGTCCTCAATTGCCATCTTGCTTCCCCATCCCTTCCCACCTGCCCTCCATTGCCTGTTTCCTGCCCCGTCCTCTCCCACCACCTACCCTCCATTGTCAGCTTGCTTCCCCAGCCCCTCCTGCCCACCCTCCATTTGTCAGCTTGCTTCCCCAGGCCCTGCCACACTCCATTGTCATGTTCCTTCCTCATCCCTTCCCGCCCGTCATCCATTGTCAGATTGCTTTTCCAGTCCCTTCGGCCCACCTTCCATTGTCAGTTGCTGCCCTAGTCTCTCCTGCCTGCCCTCCATTATCAGCTTGCCTCCCCGACCCTCCCACCCACCTTCCTTTGTCGGCTAGCCTCCCTAGCCCCACCTGCCGACTCTTCATTGTCAGCTTGATTTCCAATCCCCTTCTGCTTGCCCTCCATTGTCAGCTTTCTTTGCCAGCCTCTGGTCTCAGCTTGTTGCCCCACCCCCTCCTTCCTGTCCTCCGTTGTCATCTTGGTGCCCCAGCCCTTCCTTCCCTCCATCTGTTGTCAGCTTGCTATCCCAGCCCCTCCGCCCACCCTCAGCTGTCAGCTGGCTGCCCAACCCCCTCGTGCCTGCCCTCCATTGTGAGCTCCTCCCTCCTGCCAGCCATGGTTAGCTTGCTGCTCCAGCCCCTCCCCCCAACCCTCCATTGTCAGTTTGCTGCCCCAACCCCTCTCACCCACACACCATTTTCAGCTTGCTACCCCAGCCCCTCCTGCCCGCCCTCCATTGTCAGCTTGCGGCCACAACCACTCCTGCCCACCCTTCACTGTTAGATTGCTGTCCCAGAGCTTCCCGCCCTCTGTTGTCAGCTTGCATATCCAGCTTGTCTCACCCACACTCCATTGTCAGTTTGCTCTCCAAGCCCCTCCCGCCCACCCTCCATTGTCAGCTTGGTTCGCCAGCCTCTCCCACCCATTCTCTGTTGCCAGCTTACTGCCCATGTCCCTCCTGCCTGTCATCCTAAGTCGGCTTGGTTCTACAGCCCTTCCTGCCCGTTGTTTGTTGTCAGCTTGCTCTTCCAGCTGCTCCCACACATCATCAATTGCCAGCTTGCTGCTCCATCCCCTGCTGCCCACCCTCAATTGTCAGCATGTTACCTCATTCCCTCCTGCCCACCCTCTGTTGTCAGCTAGCCTCCCAAACCCCTCCTGCACACCAGGGTCGGACTGGGAACTCAAAGGACCCCAAGAAAATTCTGTCAGAGCAGCCTCCATATGATGCATAGCGAGTGCAGCGAGCAAGCTTGACCATTACAAGGAGGCTTGGGGGGGGGGGGGATGAGGGGGGGGTTCTCCCTCCAAAAAGATGTGGGGAAGAAATAGCAAAAATGGTGCATGCTACAACACATTTTTCATGATATATTCAATTGTATTCGCTTTTAAAGCATAGTAAATGATGACCTTACAGTGCACCAGGATATAACAATCTTTGTTGGGGCTCTACAATGATTCCCTCACTATCACTCTCCAACAGTGCCCCTTATCTCGCTATAGCTCCTCTCTTACATGTATTTCATTTGATTTACAGTGCCTCTCATACCAGTGTAGGGTGTCAGAGCACTTTACATCACACACAAATACAGAGACAATGAATCATACGTGTGTAAATCAGTGTACAGAAAATGTCACATACAACAAAGGGAGGTGTAGGATCCATGTCATCCATTCTGGTAGGCATTTTTTAAGAGTGCTTGGTCTGGGGAAGCGTAAACGCAGGATTCAGAACATAACACAGTGGTTAGGGTTCACTTTACTAATAAGAATTTATTTCTAACCAAACAAACCCTTTTTAGCAAAATTAGGATAATGAAAGACTGGGACAAAAAACCTAACTTTCTAGCCTATATTACAATTGTAACCTATGAACTACACAGTAACAAAATGATCTCTGTGACAAAAGCAGTAACCCACTGAGCTATAACATTAAAATACTGTTCTGAGGTCTGCATACTACACGCTCTTTGCAGGAGGCATATTAACCCTCTGCACTACCTTAGATGAGTAAAAACTGCCAATATACAAAACTCGATTTCTCAGTACATTAATCACCAGAGTACTTTTGGCACTTTTATTGTTTCCTGAAAACTGTTGGATGTACAAGGAACTCTGCAGTGCCGCTAAACCTGCTGCACTGCTACAAAAGCGGCCCCGGAAACAAAAGCGGCTGCACCACCCTTCCAGTTTCCCCGGGAAACGCCAGATGCCCGTTATGGTCTGTCCGGCCTTGCTGTCCACTCTTCATTGTCAACTGCTTTCCAATCCCCTCTTGCCAGCCTTCTATTGTCAGTTTTCTACTCAGCCCCCCCTGCACACCCTCTGTTGTCAACTTGTTGTCCAACCCTCTCCTTCCTGCCCTCTGTTGTCATCTTGGTGCCCCAGACCTTCCTCCCCATCGTCTGTTGTCAGCTTGCTCTCCCAGCCCCTACCGTCCACCCTCCATTATCAGCATGCTTTCCAAGCCCTTCCTGCCTACCTCCGTTGTCAGCTTGCTGCCCCAGCCTCCCTGGCCAACTTCCCTTGTCCATGTGCCTCACTGAACCCCTCTATTGTCCATGTGCTTTCCAATTGTCTCTTGCGTGCCCACTCCCCCGCACCGTGTCCTTCTCACGTGCCCTTCTTCCCTTTGTGTTGCCTCACCTGCAATCCACTCCCATGTTTGTAATTTTTTCATTTAAAAAAAGCACATTAGCACTACCCATTCTTACGACATAATTTAAACCCACATGCTACCACTAGACACTACACATCCCTAAACCATCTAAAAACTCCTTCTACTCCAAAACAATACCCATCCCTAGACCCTAAAAACTCCACACCACCCTGAAAAACTACCCACAACATGAACCCGAAGAACACCCTACTCATCTTAACACAACCCATCCCTGAACCCTAAAACTCCAAACCATCCCTAAATAGTACCCATCTCTGAAGTCTAGAAATCCCTTACCACCCCTCAAACCAAAACCCTAAATTAAAAAAGCAATTATATTTTAAGTTACATATTGTAACATAATAAAATGATTTCATATTTAATATTTTAATAGGAATTCTTTTCCTATTCTTTCATTACACTATAATTTATTTACTAAATAACTCAAATTCATTGAATGTTTATAAATTAATTTAACTATCTATCTATCTATATATATATATATATGCAAAAAACAAGGAGTTCATAATACTCCCAAGGTCCGGTGCACTCACGGGGTATGTATCGGCTATAAAACATCCGCAGACGCTTTTATAAGCGGTTTCCACCACCGCTCCCGGTTGCACCCGCCGCGAGTTCAGCAAGCCCCAGGTGGAACACTGCTTTGGATTCAATTTGGGCTGTCTGAACCGCCGCTTACGGACTCTGTTGACCTATTTAGGTCGTGGCTTATACAAAGCTAGAGTGTTTCACCATATGTGGGACACTCATAGTGTTTTCGTTTTTAATCCAGCGGCAGGCGAGGGAATGTACAGGCACAGTTATTACGGCTGCCAATTGATTTTTTTAGCGATGGGAGCGCCATAGAAATTGCATTAGGCAATAAATAATTAAGACAGTGACGCCCCATTGCTGCTCCTTCATTGGCCAAGGATCCACCAACCATATGGCAGGACCGTTTTAATGACTGTGTTTGTTTTATTAACGGCTTTTCCGCACTGATGACGGCAAGAGCCAGAAACGCGTCTGCGGATGTTTTATAGCCGATACATACCCCGTGAGTGCACCGGACCTTGGGAGTATTATGAACTCCTTGTTTTTTGCTGTTTTATAAGCGGTTTCCACCACCGCTCCCGGTTGCACCCGCCGCGAGTTCGGCAAGCCCCAGGTGGAACACTGCTTTGGATATATATATATATATATACATATATGTTCTATAATGTGTTAATACATTAATTTAAACTAATCCATTATAAATAAAGTTGAAAGTCACCTTACCTTAACTTTAAGGGCCTTATTTAGAGTTTGGAGGGCAGATTACAAACTTGATGGAGTGTCCTCTCTGCCAAACCCTCTATCCTCTCACTCTGTTGTGAGTGTGGCAGACTATGAGTTTTCTGATGGCTGTGCCACGGCTAGCTCTGCTGTCAGAAAACTTACTCCGAGTAGCTGGCCATCGGATTAAGGACATCAGACCTCATGGCCAATTAAAGCACATGGTTTGCTGTCTTTTTTTCTGTCCATCACTGACAGATATCTCTAGCAGCCACAAACTGAGCAAAAAACCTAATGACCCCCACACCGTGGGAGAAAATATTCAGGGTCATTACTTATTTCTTTTTCATAACCAAACTCTTGCTTTGTGAGTTTGTTTGTGAAAAACAAAAAGGTATGATGCACGGCCACCTAAAAAACAGGGGCTATGTTCCCAATTTCAATGTCTTCAGAGAAGCCACCATTGCAGGAACTCCTCTGAATGCATGCTGGGTCGGCGGTGATCATGTAATTATTTGGCAGCCAATATTCTGGCGGGGGTTGTGGAGAAGATAACTACCCCTCACCAGTATGTATAATACATGGGATTCATTAATCCCTGTATAAACGGCAGTCACTATTTTCTCTATAATCAGAGACTTGTGATGCACTAAGTCGCGGGTTAGGAAGAGAAGACTTCAGAACTCAACTTTTATAAGTCATTACAGTTGAGTTCTGACATCACAATGCCTACGGCCAGCAGTCGAGATGAAAGGGAGGTCAGGTCACGGAGCATAATTAAAGCAGCTGTTTAAAGCAACAAACGGAAGCAACATTGCTTTTCTTTCTTCTGCTCTATTTTATTAGCTTACAATGACAAGCAGAGGAAATATGCCTATTTTTTGCACTCGTTAGATAGAGAAAAGCTAGAAACTTGCTTTATGTTTCTACACATTCCAAGGTTCGGCAGCTTTTTTTTTACTGCATTGTATTTAACAGTTTCTAATATCTGTGTGCAACAAATATCTAACAGGTTTTTGATGTGTTAAATTTTGCACTGGAGTTTTTATTTGTATTCTTCATGCTTTCAAACATGCTCACTCTTTCATATGGAAGAGCTTCGCACCAAGGTTTTAAGTAGTTTGTGGGAAAGGGGATAGTGCAAACATGAATTTGTATGAAATAAAGTGCCCCCTGGCGTACATGACACAGATATTGCAAGTCACCTCGGAGTTCCATAACCTTATAAAGGAACTTGGCCTTTGGCCTCGTTCCTCCATATGGTTATGGAACTCCTCTGTGACCTGCAATATCCTTATAATGTACGGCAGGGGGTACTTTATCCCTAATATATTAAATAGGTATGTCTACACCTACATAAACATGTATACAACTACACAGATATAATGATGAAAAAGATTAGTTAAAACTTAAAAAAATAACTTACCTGCAAAGTAAATGACTGAAAACCTACCTGTGATGTAAGGTCTGTTGATGCACTCACCAGCGATGTTATGACTAGTGAAGTAAATTCTGCCTTGCAAAGGTAGCATACTCGTATAAACACCACATTCCTTATAAAAGAAAAAACTAAAATCATATGAGAAGTCTATTTAGGCATGAGGAATGAACTCAAGCCAGGCTCCCCACCAGTGGCGTAGCAAGGGGGCGGCTCCCACCTGCCGTCTCAACCCCCCCCCCCGCCTCCAGAAAGTGGCTGTCGTGGGCAGCAATCTGGGCCGAATCACGCCAGCACCCCCCCCCGCTCTTCAATGCGGGGCGGCAAGCACAGGGACCGCCACGGGCACCCAAAGGGCTAGCTATGCCACTGCTCCCCACCCACACATCATGGGCATTCCCCAATGCCTACATCAAGCAGCCATTACCAGAATTAGTCTCCCAAAAATGTCAGAAAAATAGGTGTCTTAAGGTTGCATGTAAGTGAAAGCAAAGAAGAAGCAGAAGCAAGCCGTAAGCCTGTGCAGAGGATGACTCTATGTGTCTGGGCAAAAGGAATGGACGGACTGGTTGCACGTATTTCCATTCTTAGGAGCCCATTGGGGTGTTTATTACTAGTCTTGTGTGGGTGCTCACATGACGCAATGTAAACCAAAAAGCACCAAAACGCAGCATCAATTTACTAATAATTTTAAAGGCTAACGCGTGGAGTACTGAACTGTTTTGTGACGTGCAAGTGCCTGCTCAAACTTTAGTAAATAAGGACCTTAGTACATAGAGCAAAATCCTGCATGTGATGCCCAATTGTGGTAATGATATTACTGCAGGGACTTACTGATTAATTTAAGCAGGATTTAATAACTGTACATTTTTGTGAATTTTTAAGTCTGCCTAGAAATCGCTGCTGCAACCTGCCTTATTTGATCAAAGAAAAAACAAGGTGATGATGGACAGAACGCTGAAACTTTTCAGACAATCACCCCCAGTCACAGATCTGGGTTGAATCCATCATCGTTTTTTAGCTCACTTCGCCACCCCAGTTCAGACACAGCTATATGCAAATCAGTCTTGACCCTGTGCCTCATGGGAACAGTCCAGCCCGAACTGCTAAGACATGTCTTCCCTGGACTGGAAACAAGCATCCTGGGACCGGTTTCGGGCTAACAGCCCTCATCAGCCAAGTGGGACGGGTATGCCCAGACGTGGGTCCCGTGCTCTCCATGCCACTGGAGTCAAGCTATCCTGGCTGATGAGGGGTGAAACCCCGAAACCGGTCCTAGGATGCTTGTTTCCAGTCCAGGGAGGACCTGGCCTGGCAGTTCGGGCTGGACTGTTCCCATTGGGCACAGGGTCAAGCCAGATCTGCATATGGCTGGGTTCAAACTGGAATGGCATGGTGAGCAAAAAATGATGGATGTAGGCCCAGATCTCTGTACTGGGGTGAATGTATGACATTGTTCTGCATTCTGTCCATCAATTGTTGTTTTTGCACTGGAGTCAAGCTATCGTGGCTGATGAGGGGTGAAACCCCGAGACCGGTCCTAGGATGCTTGTTTCCAGTCCAGGGAGGACCTGGCCTGGCAGTTCGGGCTGGACTGTTCCCATTGGGCACAGGGTCAAGACAGATCTGCATATGGCTGGGTTCAAACTGGAATGGCATGGTGAGCAAAAAAACGATGGACTTAGGCCCAGATCTCTGTACTGGGGTGAATGTATGACATTGTTCTGCATTCTGTCCATCAATTGTTGTTTTTGCATTTGTCACCCCGAGTGGGACGGGTATGCCCAGACGTGGGTCCCGTGCTCTCCATGTCACTGGAGTCAAGCTATCCTAGCTGATGAGGGGTGAAACCCCGAAACCGGTCCTAGGATGCTTGTTTCCAGTCCAGGGAGGACCTGGCCTGGCAGTTCGCGCTGGACTGTTCCCAATGGGCACAGGGTCAAGACAGATCTACATATGGCTGGGTTCAAACTGGAATGGCGAGCAAAAAAACAATGGATTTAGGCTCAGATCTCTGTACTGGGGTGAATGTATGACATTGTTCTGCATTCTGTCCATCAATTGTTGTTTTTGCATTTGTCACCCCGAGTGGGACGGGTATGCCCAGATGTGGGTCCCGTGCTCTCCATACCACTGGAGTCAAGCTATCCTGGCTGATGAGGGGTGAAACCCCGAAACCGGTCCTAGGATGCTTGTTTCCAGTCCAGGGAGGACCTGGCCTGGCAGTTCGGGCTGGACTGTTCCCATTGGGCACAGGGTCAAGACAGATCTGCATATGGCTGGATTCAAACTGGAATGGCATGGTGAGCAAAAAACGATGGATTTAGACCCAGATCTCTGTACTGAGGTGAATATATGACATTGTTCTGCATTCTGTCCATCAATTGTTGTTTTTGCATTTGTCACCCCGAGTGGTACGGGTATGCCCAGACGTGGGTCCCGTGCTCTCCATGTCACTGGAGTCAAGCTATCCTGGCTGATGAGGGGTGAAACCCCGAAACTGGTCCTAGGATGCTTGTTTCCAGTCCAGGGAGGATCTGGCCTGGCAGTTCGGGCTGGACTGTTCCCATTGGGCACAGGGTCAAGACAGATCTGCATATGACATTGTTCTGCATTCTGTCCATCAATTGTTCTTTTTGCACTGGAGTCAAGCTATCGTGGCTGATGAGGGGTGAAACCTCGAGACCGGTCCTAGGATGCTTGTTTCCAGTCCAGGGAAGACCTGGCCTGGCAGTTCGGGCTGGACTGTTCCCATTGGGCACAGGGTCAAGACAGATCTGCATATGGCTGGGTTCAAACTGGAATGGCATGGTGAGCAAAAAAACGATGGCTTTAGGCCCAGATCTCTGTACTGGGGAGAATGTATGACATTGTTCTGCATTCTGTCCATCAATTGTTGTTTTTGCATTTGCCTTATTTGATCAACCTAAAAAAGAGTTTCAGGAGTACTACGGAGAACTAAGCGGGAGTCCAGGACAAATCCATATGAATTAGACGAGTTCACAAGTTGGCGATCTAGGCCATTAAAAGAAAGGCTGGTGCCCAAGATAGAACTGGGGATGAGTAATTAGAGAGGGTAACAAACAAACATTAGTCTTAAGCAGATTTAGGGCCTTATTTAGAGTAGATACAGGATACTCTGTCAATCAATCAATCAATTAATTCTTTATTCGGATACGAAAATATCCATAAAAGTACAAGATAAAACCAGCACAATGCATACATAATTAATGATTAAAAATCAATAAGTGCAATAGACATGTTATTATGTGTACACGGAATTATATACATAGTACAAAAATAAATTTCAACAAAGCAGACATAAGCCTACAATTAATTATTAATTCAGAGGAAATGTAAAATATAATATTTAAAATGTAACAAGCATAAAATATTAAAAAGCGGACACTTTGACACGTAAAAAAACAATAAAATTAATAAGATATGCGGCCCGCATATTAATTGAGTCAAATGCCTGGCATACAGCAAAAACTGTCTATACTGTGTTCATAGAAGCACGAGAACGAACAGCCAATTTCAAGAACGTACTGACACGAAAAATTAAATTTTCCCCATTGAGCATAACAATCTCCCTATATGCTTCCCTAAAATCAGTAATATCATGAGCCTTAAAAAAGGGGATCAACAACTGCTTACTATATATTTTATAGAAATCGCAGAAGAAGAAAAAGTGTAACATAGATTGGCTGCCACGATTTCCACAAGGGCAATGCATTTGCTCGCGATTGATATTAAAACCTAGGGGAAAACAAAGTAAATATTTTAAAGTACCAGCCCTAAGACGAAAGAGCAGGCTTCGTTCCCAGCGATTAGTCGCCTTTAAGAGATAACTAGCTGGGAATTTTGTGGGGGGCCAACTGCATCTACCATAGTTATATACCGGGCAACTGAGGGTTTCAAAATTTCTAGCTCATATCTCAGGTTGGCGTAGTAAGCATACAGGGCCCCCTGGATAATCTTTTTATTAGTGCCTGCCATGTTTCCTGGGTCTGTAAAAGAAAGGCTGGTGCCCAATATAGAACTGGGGATGAGTAATTAGCGAGGGTAACAAACAAACATTAGTCTTAAGCAGATTTAGGGCCTTATTTAGAGTAGATACAGGATACTCTGTCAAAAACGTGGTGGATCCGTTATTTAACATGTGCATTATAACCTACAGCACTTATAATATGGCAGACAAGACATCCGCGACATTTGTCACGGAAAATCCAATCTGGCAAATTCAAAATAAGTCCTGTAGTTATAAACAAGGCTGGCAGTTTTCCGTTTTTACTGATTTTTACAGATAAATACAGACAGAAAACAATGTGTTTCCTATCTGTATTTATTTTTTAAAGCAGAAAAAAATGGAAAATTGTGCTTCTTGAGGGTGAGTCTCCATGCTGTCATTTGTGATTTCCAGGACAACACAGTGGCGGCCGGCATGACTCGCGAGTAGCGGGGTGGGCGGGTTGCGCTGGGGGTGGGGGGTGCGTTTCGCGCATATAAAAAAATAATAATAATAAACGTACCTTTGCACTGGGTCCCGTGTCTCGGCTCCTGCTTTCCTCGTGGAACTCGAGGAACAGAAAGCAGGCCCCACTGACCAATCACACGCTGCAATGCAGCATTGTCATTGGTAAGCACCCAGGCTCCCCTGACCAATCACAACGCTGCAGTGCAGCGTTGGTATTGGTTTTGAGCATCCTGGTTCAATTCTCAACCAGGGAATGGAGGCCTGGGCTTGTTCTCCACGCAGGCTGTAATGCAACCTGCATGGAGAACGGGGAAAGTGTGCATGACTGGTTTGGGCGGCCTTAGAGGCCCTGCCCTGCTCCAAGAGCAGAGCAGCCCCGCCCACCCTCCCGCCCTCCCGCAAAGCAGCATGAAGCATAACATTATAATAACTTAAAGTTATTATCATTTAATGTTTCTTCGTTGCACTGCTTAAAAGCAGTGGGTAGGAGGAGCCGCCACTGGGACAACAGCAGAGAAGATAGACAGCATTGGAAGTTAAAAAACAGGTTCACATTTTTCCAAATACCTGCATATGTTAACATATATTTGTATTATAATGGTGACATTTACCAGTGGGGGTAATATTTCGCCATATTTGGCTGCTTAATTTGCTAAAACGCGTCAGGCAGCAAAGTATGGTTGTATGTTTTTCAGTTAAATAAATGTGGAAATATACCATTTTATGAATTGATTCTCAAAGCACAAAATAAACATGGATAAATACCAATAAGATGGCAAAATAATAACAATGGATAAATACAGATGTAAATGTTAAAAAATGAAATACCACAAAACCGGGAGACCTAGTTATAAATAAAATATCAACACCATTTCCTCAATGTAACTGACACAGCTCAAATATTGTTAATGTCAACCTAGGATGACACGCTGAAAATGATCTGCCATCCTGAGTGTACTCTTTGCAATGACCCTCTCTGTCCTTGCCTCACCCCAGCAGCTCTCTAAGCAGCTCTCCAAATAAGCTGAAAGGTGTGGGTGCCCCCTTAACACCACTTCTCTGAAATGAGGGCTGGCCTGAATGGATTGTTGATTGCAAATTAAACTGTCAGGTCTCAAAGCAGTCCTCATCTCTACCTCTCGAAAGCTGCATTCAAAATGCTGAGGAGTGCCACATGGTCAACAGTATCAAATGCCGCTGACAGATCAAACAGAATCAGGGTTGTGAGAAGTTGGCCTGGCATATGCTGTCCACTAATTATAGTGGGCACCTTGCACCAGTCCAAACAACCCCTTATTGGAGATAGGTTAAAGACAACCTTATTGAAAGCTATCCTAGTGGTAGCTATGGAGAGCAGCCTTCAGGCTAAGTCTTGAAGGAATGTAAAGCAGCTTGTTTTACCAGTCTATAATCTCTTGAGTGATCAAATGAAAGAGCACCACACCAGGTATATATTCAAAATATATGTATTTATTGCTAAACACACCCCTCTAGTCTCTTTATGAGGCTAGAGTTCGAAGTACATAAGTTATAAGTTATTTAAACACAGTAATAGCACATATACACGTTTGGGCCCTAGGGGCGTACCAAACCATATACCAATAAAGTGGTATAAGAACCACGACTGAGCTAGACACTAGGCCTAGAGCCTCTAGAAGTGCTTGGACCACAAGGAACCACCCAAGGTAGTGACACAGGGGACCCACGGGGGACGCGTGCAGTGTAAATACACAGCCGCGAGACGCCGTTAACTTCTATGGAGAAAGTCGCGGTTTGGAAATTAAAGAAAAGGGACACTTAAAGGAGGACTTGGAGCAAACCCTTTGAGAACTAGGTCGTTCTAGAGTCTCTACCCATGGGAGCACCGGAGTACTCTTGTTACCTCACCCAGGGAAGCCGGGTGCATAGGTGCCTTTCGGGGTCGGGTTTTGTCGTCGATTTGAATGGCGATCTGCTGCAAAGTGCTGCTGGCGACCAAGTGGAAAGTGTCCGGGTGGATCCAAGGTTGGATCGGAGATCTGAAGAACCTGAAAGCAGAGGGGACAGAGTCTGGGTCACTAGCCAGTGACCAGGAAGGCGATGAGCAGATGCCCACCGATGTCGAGTTCTTCAGGTAGGTTGACGGTCGTCTTGACTCTTCAGCCACGAGGTCCAGGAGGCGTTGTCGGCGACCAGGAGCAGGATTCGGGCTGGTACACGATGTCTGTCGAGTGCTGAGGCGTCGGCGACCGGATTGGACCCAACAAGCCTTGGCAACGGCAAGTCTCGATGAAGTTGAAGATTGACGATGATGCAGACCAGCAAGGTCTGAGGAACTCACCCAGCATGGGTAAGTGAGGGCACGCCTGGAGCAACCAGGGAGCCCAAGAAGAAAAGGATTGGCCTTCGTGAAGGGCTACTAGCCAACGGGCTAGCGACCGCGAAGGAGCCTCGAGACGGTGCACGTGGAGCTGGGTTCAAACTGGAATGGCGAGCAAAAAAACAATGGATTTAGGCTCAGATCTCTGTACTGGGGTGAATGTATGACATTGTTCTGCATTCTGTCCATCAATTGTTGTTTTTGCATTTGTCACCCCGAGTGGGACGGGTATGCCCAGACGTGGGTCCCGTGCTCTCCATACCACTGGAGTCAAGCTATCCTGGCTGATGAGGGGTGAAACCCCGAGACCGGTCCTAGGATGCTTGTTTCCAGTCCAGGGAGGACCTGGCCTGGCAGTTCGGGCTGGACTGTTCCCATTGGGCACAGGGTCAAGACAGATCTGCATATGGCTGGGTTCAAACTGGAATGGCATGGTGAGCAAAAAAACGATGGACTTAGGCCCAGATCTCTGTACTGGGGTGAATGTATGACATTGTTCTGCATTCTGTCCATCAATTGTTGTTTTTGCATTTGTCACCCCGAGTGGGACGGGTATGCCCAGACGTGGGTCCCGTGCTCTCCATACCACTGGAGTCAAGCTATCCTGGCTGATGAGGGGTGAAACCCCGAAACCGGTCCTAGGATGCTTATTTCCAGTCCAGGGAGGACCTGGCCTGGCAGTTCGGGCTGGACTGTTCCCATTGGGCACAGGGTCAAGACAGATCTGCATATGGCTGGATTCAAACTGGAATGGCATGGTGAGCAAAAAAACGATGGATTTAGGCCCAGATCTCTGTACTGAGGTGAATATATGACATTGTTCTGCATTCTGTCCATCAATTGTTGTTTTTGCATTTGTCACCCCGAGTGGTACGGGTATGCCCAGACGTGGGTCCCGTGCTCTCCATGTCACTGGAGTCAAGCTATCCTGGCTGATGAGGGGTGAAACCCCGAAACTGGTCCTAGGATGCTTGTTTCCAGTCCAGGGAGGATCTGGCCTGGCAGTTCGGGCTGGACTGTTCCCATTGGGCACAGGGTCAAGACAGATCTGCATATGACATTGTTCTGCATTCTGTCCATCAATTGTTCTTTTTGCACTGGAGTCAAGCTATCGTGGCTGATGAGGGGTGAAACCTCGAGACCGGTCCTAGGATGCTTGTTTCCAGTCCAGGGAGGACCTGGCCTGGCAGTTCGGGCTGGACTGTTCCCACTGGGCACAGGGTCAAGACAGATCTGCATATGGCTGGGTTCAAACTGGAATGGCATGGTGAGCAAAAAACGATGGCTTTAGGCCCAGATCTCTGTACTGGGGAGAATGTATGACATTGTTCTGCATTCTGTCCATCAATTGTTGTTTTTGCATTTGCCTTATTTGATCAACCTAAAAAGAGTTTCAGGAGTACTACGGAGAACTAAGCGGGAGTCCAGGACAAATCCATATGAATTAGACGAGTTCACAAGTTGGCGATCTAGGCCATTAAAAGAAAGGCTGGTGCCCAAGATAGAACTGGGGATGAGTAATTAGAGAGGGTAACAAACAAACATTAGTCTTAAGCAGATTTAGGGCCTTATTTAGAGTAGATACAGGATACTCTGTCAATCAATCAATCAATTAATTCTTTATTCGGATACGAAAATATCCATAAAAGTACAAGATAAAACCAGCACAATGCATACATAATTAATGATTAAAAATCAATAAGTGCAATAGACATGTTATTATGTGTACACGGAATTATATACATAGTACAAAAATAAATTTCAACAAAGCAGACATAAGCCTACAATTAATTATTAATTCAGAGGAAATGTAAAATATAATATTTAAAATGTAACAAGCATAAAATATTAAAAAGCGGACACTTTGACACGTAAAAAAACAATAAAATTAATAAGATATGCGGCCCGCATATTAATTGAGTCAAATGCCTGGCATACAGCAAAAACTGTCTATACTGTGTTCATAGAAGCACGAGAACAAACAGCCAATTTCAAGAACGTACTGACACGAAAAATTTAATTTTCCCCATTGAGCATAACAATCTCCCTATATGCTTCCCTAAAATCAGTAATATCATGAGCCTTAAAAAGGGGATCAACAACTGCTTACTATATATTTTATAGAAATCACAGAAGAAGAAAAAGTGTAACATAGATTGGCTGCCACGATTTCCACAAGGGCAATGCATTTGCTCGCGATTGATATTAAAACCTAGGGGAAAACAAAGTAAATATTTTAAAGTACCAGCCCTAAGACGAAAGAGCAGGCTTCGTTCCCAGCGATTAGTCGCCTTTAAGAGATAACTAGCTGGGAATTTTGTGGGGGGCCAACTGCATCTACCATAGTTATATACCGGGCAACTGAGGGTTTCAAAATTTCTAGCTCATATCTCAGGTTGGCGTAGTAAGCATACAGGGCCCCCTGGATAATCTTTTTATTAGTGCCTGCCATGTTTCCTGGGTCTGTAAAAGAAAGGCTGGTGCCCAATATAGAACTGGGGATGAGTAATTAGAGAGGGTAACAAACAAACATTAGTCTTAAGCAGATTTAGGGCCTTATTTAGAGTAGATACAGGATACTCTGTCAAAAACGTGGTGGATCCGTTATTTAACATGTGCATTATAACCTACAGCACTTATAATATGGCAGACAAGACATCCGCGACATTTGTCACGGAAAATCCAATCTGGCAAATTCAAAATAAGTCCTGTAGTTATAAACAAGGCTGGCAGTTTTCCGTTTTTACTGATTTTTACAGATAAATACAGACAGAAAACAATGTGTTTCCTATCTGTATTTATTTTTTAAAGCAGAAAAAAATGGAAAATTGTGCTTCTTGAGGGTGAGTCTCCATGCTGTCATTTGTGATTTCCAGGACAACACAGTGGCGGCCGGCATGGCTCGCGAGTAGCGGGGTGGGCGGGTTGCGCTGGGGGTGGGGGGGTGCGTTTCGCGCATATAAAAAAATAATAATAATAAACGTACCTTTGCACTGGGTCCCGTGTCTCGGCTCCTGCTTTCCTCGTGGAACTCGAGGAACAGAAAGCAGGCCCCACTGACCAATCACAACGCTGCAATGCAGCATTGTCATTGGTAAGCACCCAGGCTCCCCTGACCAATCACAACGCTGCAGTGCAGCGTTGGTATTGGTTTTGAGCATCCTGGTTCAATTCTCAACCAGGGAATGGAGGCCTGGGCTTGTTCTCCACGCAGGCTGTAATGCAACCTGCATGGAGAACGGGGAAAGTGTGCATGACTGGTTTGGGCGGCCTTAGAGGCCCTGCCCTGCTCCAAGAGCAGAGCAGCCCCGCCCACCCTCCCGCCCTCCCGCAAAGCAGCATGAAGCATAACATTATAATAACTTAAAGTTATTATCATTTAATGTTTCTTCGTTGCACTGCTTAAAAGCAGTGGGTAGGAGGAGCCGCCACTGGGACAACAGCAGAGAAGATAGACAGCATTGGAAGTTAAAAAACAGGTTCACATTTTTCCAAATACCTGCATATGTTAACATATATTTGTATTATAATGGTGACATTTACCAGTGGGGGTAATATTTCGCCATATTTGGCTGCTTAATTTGCTAAAACGCGTCAGGCAGCAAAGTATGGTTGTATGTTTTTCAGTTAAATAAATGTGGAAATATACCATTTTATGAATTGATTCTCAAAGCACAAAATAAACATGGATAAATACCAATAAGATGGCAAAATAATAACAATGGATAAATACAGATGTAAATGTTAAAAAATGAAATACCACAAAACCGGGAGACCTAGTTATAAATAAAATATCAACACCATTTCCTCAATGTAACTGACACAGCTCAAATATTGTTAATGTCAACCTAGGATGACACGCTGAAAATGATCTGCCATCCTGAGTGTACTCTTTGCAATGACCCTCTCTGTCCTTGCCTCACCCCAGCAGCTCTCTAAGCAGCTCTCCAAATAAGCTGAAAGGTGTGGGTGCCCCCTTAACACCACTTCTCTGAAATGAGGGCTGGCCTGAATGGATTGTTGATTGCAAATTAAACTGTCAGGTCTCAAAGCAGTCCTCATCTCTACCTCTCGAAAGCTGCATTCAAAATGCTGAGGAGTGCCACATGGTCAACAGTATCAAATGCCGCTGACAGATCAAACAGAATCAGGGTTGTGAGAAGTTGGCCTGGCATATGCTGTCCACTAATTATAGTGGGCACCTTGCACCAGTCCAAACAACCCCTTATTGGAGATAGGTTAAAGACAACCTTATTGAAAGCTATCCTAGTGGTAGCTATGGAGAGCAGCCTTCAGGCTAAGTCTTGAAGGAATGTAAAGCAGCTTGTTTTACCAGTCTATAATCTCTTGAGTGATCAAATGAAAGAGCACCACACCAGGTATATATTCAAAATATATGTATTTATTGCTAAACACACCCCTCTAGTCTCTTTATGAGGCTAGAGTTCGAAGTACATAAGTTATAAGTTATTTAAACACAGTAATAGCACATATACACGTTTGGGCCCTAGGGGCGTACCAAACCATATACCAATAAAGTGGTATAAGAACCACGACTGAGCTAGACACTAGGCCTAGAGCCTCTAGAAGTGCTTGGACCACAAGGAACCACCCAAGGTAGTGACACAGGGGACCCACGGGGGACGCGTGCAGTGTAAATACACAGCCGCGAGACGCCGTTAACTTCTATGGAGAAAGTCGCGGTTTGGAAATTAAAGAAAAGGGACACTTAAAGGAGGACTTGGAGCAAACCCTTTGAGAACTAGGTCGTTCTAGAGTCTCTACCCATGGGAGCACCGGAGTACTCTTGTTACCTCACCCAGGGAAGCCGGGTGCATAGGTGCCTTTCGGGGTCGGGTTTTGTCGTCGATTTGAATGGCGATCTGCTGCAAAGTGCTGCTGGCGACCAAGTGGAAAGTGTCCGGGTGGATCCAAGGTTGGATCGGAGATCTGAAGAACCTGAAAGCAGAGGGGACAGAGTCTGGGTCACTAGCCAGTGACCAGGAAGGCGATGAGCAGATGCCCACCGATGTCGAGTGCTTCAGGTAGGTTGACGGTCGTCTTGACTCTTCAGCCACGAGGTCCAGGAGGCGTTGTCGGCGACCAGGAGCAGGATTCGGGCTGGTACACGATGTCTGTCGAGTGCTGAGGCGTCGGCGACCGGATTGGACCCAACAAGCCTTGGCAACGGCAAGTCTCGATGAAGTTGAAGATTGACGATGATGCAGACCAGCAAGGTCTGAGGAACTCACCCAGCATGGGTAAGTGAGGGCACGCCTGGAGCAACCAGGGAGCCCAAGAAGAAAAGGATTGGCCTTCGTGAAGGGCTACTAGCCAACGGGCTAGCGACCGCGAAGGAGCCTCGAGACGGTGCACGTGGAGCTGGGTTCAAACTGGAATGGCGAGCAAAAAAACGATGGATTTAGGCTCAGATCTCTGTACTGGGGTGAATGTATGACATTGTTCTGCATTCTGTCCATCAATTGTTGTTTTTGCATTTGTCACCCCGAGTGGGACGGGTATGCCCAGACGTGGGTCCCGTGCTCTCCATACCACTGGAGTCAAGCTATCCTGGCTGATGAGGGGTGAAACCCCGAAACCGGTCCTAGGATGCTTGTTTCCAGTCCAGGGAGGACCTGGCCTGGCAGTTCGGGCTGGACTGTTCCCATTGGGCACAGGGTCAAGACAGATCTGCATATGGCTGGGTTCAAACTGGAATGGCATGGTGAGCAAAAAAACGATGGACTTATGCCCAGATCTCTGTACTGGGGTGAATGTATGACATTGTTCTGCATTCTGTCCATCAATTGTTGTTTTTGCATTTGTCACCCCGAGTGGGACGGGTATGCCCAGACGTGGGTCCCGTGCTCTCCATACCACTGGAGTCAAGCTATCCTGGCTGATGAGGGGTGAAACCCCGAAACCGGTCCTAGGATGCTTGTTTCCAGTCCAGGGAGGACCTGGCCTGGCAGTTCGGGCTGGACTGTTCCCATTGGGCACAGGGTCAAGACAGATCTGCATATGGCTGGATTCAAACTGGAATGGCATGGTGAGCAAAAAACGATGGATTTAGGCCCAGATCTCTGTACTGAGGTGAATATATGACATTGTTCTGCATTCTGTCCATCAATTGTTGTTTTTGCATTTGTCACCCCGAGTGGTACGGGTATGCCCAGACGTGGGTCCCGTGCTCTCCATGTCACTGGAGTCAAGCTATCCTGGCTGATGAGGGGTGAAACCCCGAAACTGGTCCTAGGATGCTTGTTTCCAGTCCAGGGAGGATCTGGCCTGGCAGTTCGGGCTGGACTGTTCCCATTGGGCACAGGGTCAAGACAGATCTGCATATGACATTGTTCTGCATTCTGTCCATCAATTGTTCTTTTTGCACTGGAGTCAAGCTATCGTGGCTGATGAGGGGTGAAACCTCGAGACCGGTCCTAGGATGCTTGTTTCCAGTCCAGGGAGGACCTGGCCTGGCAGTTCGGGCTGGACTGTTCCCACTGGGCACAGGGTCAAGACAGATCTGCATATGGCTGGGTTCAAACTGGAATGGCATGGTGAGCAAAAAACGATGGCTTTAGGCCCAGATCTCTGTACTGGGGAGAATGTATGACATTGTTCTGCATTCTGTCCATCAATTGTTGTTTTTGCATTTGCCTTATTTGATCAACCTAAAAAGAGTTTCAGGAGTACTACGGAGAACTAAGCGGGAGTCCAGGACAAATCCATATGAATTAGACGAGTTCACAAGTTGGCGATCTAGGCCATTAAAAGAAAGGCTGGTGCCCAAGATAGAACTGGGGATGAGTAATTAGAGAGGGTAACAAACAAACATTAGTCTTAAGCAGATTTAGGGCCTTATTTAGAGTAGATACAGGATACTCTGTCAATCAATCAATCAATTAATTCTTTATTCGGATACGAAAATATCCATAAAAGTACAAGATAAAACCAGCACATTGCATACATAATTAATGATTAAAAATCAATAAGTGCAATAGACATGTTATTATGTGTACACGGAATTATATACATAGTACAAAAATAAATTTCAACAAAGCAGACATAAGCCTACAATTAATTATTAATTCAGAGGAAATGTAAAATATAATATTTAAAATGTAACAAGCATAAAATATTAAAAAGCGGACACTTTGACACGTAAAAAAACAATAAAATTAATAAGATATGCGGCCCGCATATTAATTGAGTCAAATGCCTGGCATACAGCAAAAACTGTCTATACTGTGTTCATAGAAGCACGAGAACGAACAGCCAATTTCAAGAACGTACTGACACGAAAAATTAAATTTTCCCCATTGGGCATAACAATCTCCCTATATGCTTCCCTAAAATCAGTAATATCATGAGCCTTAAAAAGGGGATCAACAACTGCTTACTATATATTTTATAGAAATCACAGAAGAAGAAAAAGTGTAACATAGATTGGCTGCCACGATTTCCACAAGGGCAATGCATTTGCTCGCGATTGATATTAAAACCTAGGGGAAAACAAAGTAAATATTTTAAAGTACCAGCCCTAAGACGAAAGAGCAGGCTTCGTTCCCAGCGATTAGTCGCCTTTAAGAGATAACTAGCTGGGAATTTTGTGGGGGGGCCAACTGCATCTACCATAGTTATATACCGGGCAACTGAGGGTTTCAAAATTTCTAGCTCATATCTCAGGTTGGCGTAGTAAGCATACAGGGCCCCCTGGATAATCTTTTTATTAGTGCCTGCCATGTTTCCTGGGTCTGTAAAAGAAAGGCTGGTGCCCAATATAGAACTGGGGATGAGTAATTAGAGAGGGTAACAAACAAACATTAGTCTTAAGCAGATTTAGGGCCTTATTTAGAGTAGATACAGGATACTCTGTCAAAAACGTGGTGGATCCGTTATTTAACATGTGCATTATAACCTACAGCACTTATAATATGGCAGACAAGACATCCGCGACATTTGTCACGGAAAATCCAATCTGGCAAATTCAAAATAAGTCCTGTAGTTATAAACAAGGCTGGCAGTTTTCCGTTTTTACTGATTTTTACAGATAAATACAGACAGAAAACAATGTGTTTCCTATCTGTATTTATTTTTTAAAGCAGAAAAAAATGGAAAATTGTGCTTCTTGAGGGTGAGTCTCCATGCTGTCATTTGTGATTTCCAGGACAACACAGTGGCGGCCGGCATGGCTCGCGAGTAGCGGGGTGGGCGGGTTGCGCTGGGGGTGGGGGGGGTGCGTTTCGCGCATATAAAAAAATAATAATAATAAACGTACCTTTGCACTGGGTCCCGTGTCTCGGCTCCTGCTTTCCTCGTGGAACTCGAGGAACAGAAAGCAGGCCCCACTGACCAATCACAACGCTGCAATGCAGCATTGTCATTGGTAAGCACCCAGGCTCCCCTGACCAATCACAACGCTGCAGTGCAGCGTTGGTATTGGTTTTGAGCATCCTGGTTCAATTCTCAACCAGGGAATGGAGGCCTGGGCTTGTTCTCCACGCAGGCTGTAATGCAACCTGCATGGAGAACGGGGAAAGTGTGCATGACTGGTTTGGGCGGCCTTAGAGGCCCTGCCCTGCTCCAAGAGCAGAGCAGCCCCGCCCACCCTCCCGCCCTCCCGCAAAGCAGCATGAAGCATAACATTATAATAACTTAAAGTTATTATCATTTAATGTTTCTTCGTTGCACTGCTTAAAAGCAGTGGGTAGGAGGAGCCGCCACTGGGATAACAGCAGAGAAGATAGACAGCATTGGAAGTTAAAAAACAGGTTCACATTTTTCCAAATACCTGCATATGTTAACATATATTTGTATTATAATGGTGACATTTACCAGTGGGGGTAATATTTCGCCATATTTGGCTGCTTAATTTGCTAAAACGCGTCAGGCAGCAAAGTATGGTTGTATGTTTTTCAGTTAAATAAATGTGGAAATATACCATTTTATGAATTGATTCTCAAAGCACAAAATAAACATGGATAAATACCAATAAGATGGCAAAATAATAACAATGGATAAATACAGATGTAAATGTTAAAAAATGAAATACCACAAAACCGGGAGACCTAGTTATAAATAAAATATCAACACCATTTCCTCAATGTAACTGACACAGCTCAAATATTGTTAATGTCAACCTAGGATGACACGCTGAAAATGATCTGCCATCCTGAGTGTACTCTTTGCAATGACCCTCTCTGTCCTTGCCTCACCCCAGCAGCTCTCTAAGCAGCTCTCCAAATAAGCTGAAAGGTGTGGGTGCCCCCTTAACACCACTTCTCTGAAATGAGGGCTGGCCTGAATGGATTGTTGATTGCAAATTAAACTGTCAGGTCTCAAAGCAGTCCTCATCTCTACCTCTCGAAAGCTGCATTCAAAATGCTGAGGAGTGCCACATGGTCAACAGTATCAAATGCCGCTGACAGATCAAACAGAATCAGGGTTGTGAGAAGTTGGCCTGGCATATGCTGTCCACTAATTATAGTGGGCACCTTGCACCAGTCCAAACAACCCCTTATTGGAGATAGGTTAAAGACAACCTTATTGAAAGCTATCCTAGTGGTAGCTATGGAGAGCAGCCTTCAGGCTAAGTCTTGAAGGAATGTAAAGCAGCTTGTTTTACCAGTCTATAATCTCTTGAGTGATCAAATGAAAGAGCACCACACCAGGTATATATTCAAAATATATGTATTTATTGCTAAACACACCCCTCTAGTCTCTTTATGAGGCTAGAGTTCGAAGTACATAAGTTATAAGTTATTTAAACACAGTAATAGCACATATACACGTTTGGGCCCTAGGGGCGTACCAAACCATATACCAATAAAGTGGTATAAGAACCACGACTGAGCTAGACACTAGGCCTAGAGCCTCTAGAAGTGGTGGACCACAAGGAACCACCCAAGGTAGTGACACAGGGGACCCACGGGGAACGCGTGCAGTGTAAATACACAGCCGCGAGACGCCGTTAACTTCTATGGAGAAAGTCGCGGTTTGGAAATTAAAGAAAAGGGACACTTAAAGGAGGACTTGGAGCAAACCCTTTGAGAACTAGGTCGTTCTAGAGTCTCTACCCATGGGAGCACCGGAGTACTCTTGTTACCTCACCCAGGGAAGCCGGGTGCATAGGTGCCTTTCGGGGTCGGGTTTTGTCGTCGATTTGAATGGCGATCTGCTGCAAAGTGCTGCTGGCGACCAAGTGGAAAGTGTCCGGGTGGATCCAAGGTTGGATCGGAGATCTGAAGAACCTGAAAGCAGAGGGGACAGAGTCTGGGTCACTAGCCAGTGACCAGGAAGGCGATGAGCAGATGCCCACCGATGTCGAGTGCTTCAGGTAGGTTGACGGTCGTCTTGACTCTTCAGCCACGAGGTCCAGGAGGCGTTGTCGGCAACCAGGAGCAGGATTCGGGCTGGTACACGATGTCTGTCGAGTGCTGAGGCGTCGGCGACCGGATTGGACCCAACAAGCCTTGGCAACGGCAAGTCTCGATGAAGTTGAAGATTGATGATGATGCAGACCAGCAAGGTCTGAGGAACTCACCCAGCATGGGTAAGTGAGGGCACGCCTGGAGCAACCAGGGAGCCCAAGAAGAAAAGGATTGGCCTTCGTGAAGGGCTACTAGCCAACGGGCTAGCGACCGCGAAGGAGCCTCGAGACGGTGCACGTGGAGCTGGCTCACAGGACACTCGTGGAGTGGAGGCCAGTGATCTTCGGTGCAGTTGGTGCTGGAGGCTAGGGCTACTCGGAGCCCAAAGCACGACTTCGTGGGAGACCCAGAAGAGGATGCACTAGCAAATGCGTGCGGTGTCCAGGGGTCACGGTTCCACGTTACCCACAACAGCTACGGGCCTCAGCTTTGCTGGGGACTCAGGGCAGCCTCGGGGAAGTCTGGAAATCCACGTCTGGTGATGCAAAGACTTCAGCGTCCGACGGGAGCTTAGGCGATGCAGACCGGACAATTGCTTCTTTGGTGCCTGCCAAGCAGGGGAGTCACTCCTTGACCCCAAGGGAGATTCTTCTGTCCTCTAGTCTTGAGTAGAGCGTCGAAGGTCCAGGATTCTGTGTCAGAGTTTCGTCCAGGGATAATCTAAAGTCCTAAGGACTGGGTTCCTATACTTATACTAAGTTTAGGGGTTGGACTACTCTGTGGCCCCACCTATGGGTGGGTCAGGGCAGAGGGTGGCTACACCCCTTTCCCTTTGTCCAGTTCACGCCAAAGCAGGGGCTGCAAGCCCCTGATCCGGTTTGTACTGGGGTATGCACAGGGACACCAAGTGTGCCCCCAGTGCAGGACTTCAAAGCACCCGAAAGTGCTCCCGCCCAGCCCCAATACACACTATCCTGTCTGGGGAGGTGGTCACACCTCCCTGGCACAGGAAACCTATTGTCCAGGCCTCCCCTGCCGGAGTTTCGTCCAGCAGCAGGAGGCCAGACTTGTGTCTGTGGCAGCAGCATCCATTTTGTGATGCCAGGGCTTTAGAAAGAAGTTACCGGCCAGGTCAGGGTTAACATGTCTCTCCCTCTAGAAGGGTGGAATGCTACCCCCGCCACCAGAATTGGCGGGGGGTAGTATTCCAAGATGTTTGACACCAAACACGACATGTTTCGGTGCAGCCATTCCAAAGTTAGCATTTAACGCGAGGTTATAATGCGCTTAAGAGTATATGGTCAGGCTGCACTACAAACAGCATCAGAGAAGGGTCTCCGAACGCTGCAGAGGGGCCCTGCTCATGCAGGGGCACCCTCTCACATAGGAACCACGCACTCTGCCTTCAGGATTGATAAGGCCTGCCATAGGAGTGACTTATAGGTTTATATGTGTGTATGTATATAGTGATATAGGTAACCTATATCACAGTAAGAGGTGCATGCACCACCTTACCCAGGCTGCAGTAGCAGACCTGTGGTGTCAGTTTGGATGGCCTTCCAGGAGTGGCACAATACATGCTGCAGCCCCTGGTAGGCCTCTGAGGTACCTATGCCCTGGGTACATAGTATACCATATACTAGGGACTTATAAGGGCACTCCAGATTCCAATCAGTGATGTGCCTAAGGCACATGGAAACCATTTTAGAGAGGAAGCAGCTAGGCTGGGGTTCTGATTAGCAGGGCCCCAGCCAGACTAAGGTCGAAAAACAGTGAAGCATCAGCAAAAGTGGGGGTACCCATGTGAAGCAGATCCTACTCTCCTACACAACCCCCCAAACGTAGGGACATTAAACTAACCTTGTCCAGTTAAGTCTTCATGTTCTAAGTGGAAGTACCTAGAGAGTCCATCTGCATTGGCATGGTTACTCCCAGGTCTATGTTCCACTGTGAAGTCCATCCCCTGTAGGGAAATGGACCACCTAAGCAGTTTGGGGTTTTCACCCTTCATTTGTTTTAGCCATAAGAGGGGCTTATGGTCTGTTTGAACAAGGAAGTGAGTACCAAACAAGTATGGCCTCAACTTCTTCTGAGCCCAGACCACAGCAAAGGCCTCCCTCTCAATGGCTGACCAACGTTTCTCTCTAGGGGTCAGCCTTCTGCTAATGAAAGCTACTGGCTGATCCTGACCTTCTTCATTCAATTGTGACAGTACAGCCCCTACCCCCAATTCAGATGCATCAGTTTGAACAATGAACTTCTTGGAGTAATCAGGACTCTGTAGAATGGGAGCAGTGCACATGGCCTGCTTCAGGTCATCAAATGCCTTTTGACAGCTAACTGTCCACTGAACCTTTTGGGCATTTTCTTGGAAGTTAAGTCATTCAGGGGTGTCACTATTGATCCATACCCCTTGACAAATCTCCTATAGTACCCAGTCAGGCCTAAGAAGGCTCTCACCTGAGTCTGGGTAGTTGGAGCAGTCCAGTCCATGATGGTCTGGATCTTGCTCTGCAAAGGTTGAACCTGGCCTCCACCCACAAGGTGGCCCAGGTACACAACCTGACTCTGCCCTATCTGGCACTTGGTGGCCTTGATAGTCAGGCCTGCCTTTGCAGGGCCTGTAAAACATTCCTGAGGTGGACCAGGTGATCCTCCCAGGTGGAGCTAAAGACAGCAATATCATCTAGATATGCTGCACTATAGGCTTCCAGACCTGTATTCACCAACCTCTGGAAAGTAGCAGGTGCATTCTTCAGACCAAAGGGCATCACCACAAATTGATAATGCCCACTAGGGGTTGAGAATGCTGTTTTTGGCTTTGCAGCATCAGCTAGTCTGATCTGCCAGTAGCCAGCTGTCAAGTCAAATGTGCTTAGATACTTGGCTGAGGTCAAAGTGTCTATCAGCTCATCTGCCCTTGGTATTGGATGGGCATCAGTCCTAGTGACTGCATTGAGACCCCTGTAGTCCACACAAAACCTCATCTCTCTTTTTCCACCACTGGTGTGAGGTTTTGGCACAAGGACCACTGGACTAGCCCAGGGGCTATCTGAGGGTTCAATAACTCCCAAATCCAACATCTTCTGGACTTCAGTCCTGATACAGTCCCTGACATGGTCAGGTTGCCTATAAATCTTATTTTTAATAGGCAGACTGTCCCCAGTGTCCACTTCATGAGTGCACCAGGTGGTCTGACTGGGTGTCAGTGAAAACATGTGTCTAAACTGATTGAGCACCTGTCTACAATCAGTTTGCTGCTGGGTAGTGAGGCTGCCTGCCAAGGCTACACCATCTACTGACCCATCGTCAGGGTTCTGTGAGAGCAGGTCAGGGAGTGGGTCACTCTCTTCCTCCTGCCCTTCATCAGTAGCCATGAGCAAGCCCATGTCTGCCCTGTCCACATATGGTTTTAACCTGTTGACATGGAGAACCCTGTGGGGACTCCTGGGTGTTCCTAGGTCTACTAAGTAGGTAACCTCACCCTTCTGCTCAACAATAGTGTGGGGTCCACTCCATTTGTCTTGGAGAGCTGCTGGGGCCACTGGCTCCAGCACCCACACCTTCTGTCCTGGCTGATAAACAGTCAGTACAGCCTTTTGGTCATGCCAGGCCTTTTGAAGTTCCTGGCTAGCCTCAAGGTTTTTAGTTGCCTTTTTCATATACTCAGCCATCCGGGAGCGGAGACCAAGTACATAGTCCACTATGTCTTGCTTTGGGGGCTTGAGAGGTAACTCCCATCCTTCCTTCACCAAGCACAGTGGACCCCTCACAGGGTGGCCAAACAGAAGTTCAAAAGGGCTGTAACCAACCCCTTCTGAGGCACCTCCCTATATGCAAATAAAAGGCAGGGCAAGAGTATGTCCCATCTTCGCCTAAGCTTTTCTGGGAGCCCTTTAATCATGCCCTTCAAGGTTTTGTTGAATCTCTCAACTAAACCATTGCATTGTGGGTGATAGGGTGTGGTGAACTTGTAAGTCACTCCACACTCCTTCCACATTGCTTTTAAGTATCCAGACATAAAGTTAGCACCCCTGTCTGATACTACCTCCTTAGGAAAGCCCACTCTTGAGAAAATTCCCAGGAGGGCCCTTGCCACCACAGGTGCTGTAGTGGTCCTAAGGGGAATAGCCTCTGGGTACCTGGTGGCATGATCCACTACCACCAGGATAACCCTGTGCCCAGATGCTGTTTGGGGATCCATGGGACCAACAATGTCAATCCCCACCCTTTCAAAGGGAACCCCCACCACAGGTAGTGGTATCAGGGGGCCTTTGTAGTGCAACCTGCCTTGCCACTGGCCTGGCAGGTTACACAGGAGCGACAAAACTCCTTGGTGTCTTCAGACATGTGGGGCCAGTGAAAGTGAGGGACAATTCTGTCCCAAGTCTTGTTCTGGCCCAGGTGACCTGCCAAGGGAATATCATGGGCTAGGGTCAATAGGAAGCCCCTGAACTTCAGAGGTATAACCAACCTCCTGGTAGCACCAGGCTTGGGGTCTCTACACTCTGAGTACAAGAGTCCATCAGCCCAATACACAGTATGGGGACCACTAGCTTTCCCAGCAGCCTCAGCAGCAGCTTGCTGTCTGAGGGGTTCAAGAGAGGGGCAGCTCTGCTGCTCCTGGCTCAGATCTGACCTGGAAGGTCCCCCTGTCCCCAAGAACTCAACCTGGTCAGGTTCAAGCTCCTCTGGGACAGTTCCTTCCTCAGGACTGAGATCATCCCCCTCAAGGGACTGATCTTCCTTCTGAGCCAAGGGGAAGGCACTGCCTTTACCCTACTACTCCTCCTCTTGGAAGGCACTTGGTCCATTATTCCAGAATCCAAGGCCTGTTCAGTGCTAGACATTTTGGCTTGTGACCTGGTCACAGCAAACACATCTGCAGGGATCCCCAGCATTTCTGCATGGGTCCTGAGCTCCACTTCTGCCCAAGCTGAAGTTTCTAAGTCATTGCCAAGCAAGCATTCGACTGGTAGGTTTGCACTCACCACAACCTTCTTAAGGCCAGTTACCCCTCCCCAGGAGAAGTTAACAACTGCCAGAGTATGGTCTGTTCTGACATTGCTAGCATTGGTCACTTGGTACATCTCACCAAGTATAACTTGCCCAGGATTCACAAGGTCTTGTGTCACCATGGTGACACTTGCCCCTGTGTCCCTAAATGCCAAAGCCTCTCGTCCATTGATTAAAGGCTGTTGTCTGTACTTGCCCAGATTACTGGGACTCACAGAGGAGGTCACATCCATGCCTCCATCACAGACTAACACAGCCTGAGTGAGTTCTCTGACTAGGTCAGGGCCCACCTCAGTACCCAGGGTCAACCCTACTAAACCCTTGGCTGTAGTACTCCCACCACCAACTGTAACTGTACTAGGGGGAACAGGTGCCTTAGGGGCATTGGTGGGGGCTGGACTTGAGTCTTTGGACTTGGTGCAATCACTGGTCCAGTGGGTCTTTTGCTTACAGACCTTGCACCATGGTTTTCTTTGGCCTTTCCCTTTTGTAGACTGTGAATCCCCACCTGAAGAAGATTTTTGGGGGCCTGGTGAAGACTTTTGATCTTTACCCTTCTCCCCACCCTTATCAGAGTTCTTAGAATCTTGCTTCTTAGGGTCACCACCTTGGTTCTGTACCTTCTGCCTCACCCTGGTTCTGACCCATTTGTCTGCCTTCTTTCCCAATTCTTGGGGAGAGGTCAGATCAGAGTCCACCAGGTACTGATGCAACAGCTGATTTTGACAGTTATTAAGAATCTGCTCCCTCATTATCAGATTGTACAATCCTGTGAAGTCACACACCTTACTGCCCATCAACCAGCCTTCCAGAGCCTTAGCAGAACAATCCACATAGTCTACCCAGTCTTGAGTCTGTGCTTTTTGGGTATCTCTGAACTTCAACCTGTATTGTTCAGTTGTTAGGCCAAACCCATCAATAAGAGCACTCTTCAAGACTTTGTAATTATCAGCATCCTCCTCTCTTACAGTGAGGAGCTTGTCTCTACCTTTGTCTGCAAAGGAGAGCCACAAGATTGCTGCCCACTGCTCCTGAGGGACCTTCTGTACTTTACAGGCCCTCTCTAGAGCAGTTATCCATTTGTGGATGTCATCCCCACTCTGGTAGGGAGGGACAATCTTGCTCAGGTTTCTATGGTCATAAGACCTTTCCCTATCTCTAGGGACATGGCTGCCACCATGGGACTCTAGTCCCAACTTTCTTCTCTCTCTGTAGAGATCTAGGGACTACCTGTCTATAGCCAGTTGCTGTTTTCTGAGTTCAAGCTGAGCTTCCTCATATTGAATCAGCCTCTTTCTCCTCTCATGAGAGGATTCCCTCCTATGAGAGGAGACAGAGGTCTCTATTGAGGTGCCAGAGTGGTTAGACTCCTGAGAAGGAGATCTAGACCTTCTGGGCACACTCACAATCCTTCCTGGGGGGACAAAGTGGAGGTCATCTTGAGCCTCCTCCTCATCCACAGGAGGAATTGGGTTATCCAGGTCAGGGTCATTGTCACCCTCCTGGTCAGTTCCAGAGGGGAGCTGGGGGTGTTGCTACCCCTGGCCCCATCCTCATCTTCTGCCCCACCCTCTGCTCCTACCCCTTCAGTCCCTAAGGGCCTGCTGAGATCATAAGCCTCTAACATCTCTCTCAGATGTTGGGTGGTGGGGCTTTGGCCTGTCTTCAGTTTCCTCAAATTGCATAATGCTCTCAATTCCAAGAATGGGAGTGTATCATACTTGGAGGGAAGAAGCCCAGGGGCTTCTGGCAAGGACTCACTGGGTCCTGGCTTTGAAGACATCACTAGTGAGGTGTGGTGTATGCACTACCTACTCTAGTGTGGCCTACTAAACTCTCTTGAGTTGTAGAAAGGGTGTGCTATCCCTTAACACACAACTCTAAGTTCAGTAGAACTTACTGTATTCTAAGCTTAATTTATATGTACCTTAGGTACCTTTAGTGGTTTTCAGTTGATCAATTCAATTGAGATTATCTGGTAAAACAATAGCAAGCTGGAATCCCACACGCTGCACACCAATGTGAGAAGTTGGCCTGGCATATGCTGTCCACTAATTATAGTGGGCACCTTGCACCAGTCCAAACAACCCCTTATTGGAGATAGGTTAAAGACAACCTTATTGAAAGCTATCCTAGTGGTAGCTATGGAGAGCAGCCTTCAGGCTAAGTCTTGAAGGAATGTAAAGCAGCTTGTTTTACCAGTCTATAATCTCTTGAGTGATCAAATGAAAGAGCACCACACCAGGTATATATTCAAAATATATGTATTTATTGCTAAACACACCCCTCTAGTCTCTTTATGAGGCTAGAGTTCGAAGTACATAAGTTATAAGTTATTTAAACACAGTAATAGCACATATACACGTTTGGGCCCTAGGGGCGTACCAAACCATATACCAATAAAGTGGTATAAGAACCACGACTGAGCTAGACACTAGGCCTAGAGCCTCTAGAAGTAGTTGGACCACAAGGAACCACCCAAGGTAGTGACACAGGGGACCCACGGGGGACGCGTGCAGTGTAAATACACAGCCGCGAGACGCCGTTAACTTCTATGGAGAAAGTCGCGGTTTGGAAATTAAAGAAAAGGGACACTTTAAAGGAGGACTTGGAGCAAACCCTTTGAGAACTAGGTCGTTCTAGAGTCTCTACCCACGGGAGCACCGGAGTACTCTTGTTACCTCACCCAGGGAAGCCGGGTGCATAGGTGCCTTTCGGGGTCGGGTTTTGTCGTCGATTTGAATGGCGATCTGCTGCAAAGTGCTGCTGGCGACCAAGTGGAAAGTGTCCGGGTGGATCCAAGGTTGGATCGGAGATCTGAAGAACCTGAAAGCAGAGGGGACAGAGTCTGGGTCACTAGCCAGTGACCAGGAAGGCGATGAGCAGATGCCCACCGATGTCGAGTGCTTCAGGTAGGTTGACGGTCGTCTTGACTCTTCAGCCACATGGTCCAGGAGGCGTTGTCGGCAACCAGGAGCAGGATTCAGGCTGGTACACGATGTCTGTCGAGTGCTGAGGCGTCGGCGACCGGATTGGACCCAACAAGCCTTGGCAACGGCAAGTCTCGATGAAGTTGAAGATTGACGATGATGCAGACCAGCAAGGTCTGAGGAACTCACCCAGCAAGGGTAAGTGAGGGCACGCCTGGAGCAACCAGGGAGCCCAAGAAGAAAAGGATTGGCCTTCGTGAAGGGCTACTAGCCAACGGGCTAGCGACCGCGAAGGAGCCTCGAGACGGTGCACGTGGAGCTGGCTCACAGGACACTCGTGGAGTGGAGGCCAGTGATCTTCAGTGCAGTTGGTGCTGGAGGCTAGGGCTACTCGGAACCCAAAGCACGACTTCGTGGGAGACCCAGAAGAGGATGCACTAGCAAATGCGTGCGGTGTCCAGGGGTCACGGTTCCACGTTACCCACGACAGCTACGAGCCTCAGCTTTGCTGGGGACTCAGGGCAGCCTCGGGGAAGTCTGGAAATCCACCTCTGGTGATGCAAAGACTTCGGCGTCCGACGGGAGCTTAGGCGATGCAGACCGGACAATTGCTTCTTTGGTGCCTGCCAAGCAGGGGAGTCACTCCTTGACCCCAAGGGAGATTCTTCTGTCCTCTAGTCTTGAGTAGAGCGTCGAAGGTCCAGGATTCTGTGTCAGAGTTTCGTCCAGGGATAATCTAAAGTCCTAAGGACTGGGTTCCTATACTTATACTAAGTTTAGGGGTTGGACTACTCTGTGGCCCCACCTATGGGTGGGTCAGGGCAGAGGGGTGGCTACACCCCTTTCCCTTTGTCCAGTTTGCGCCAAAGCAGGGGCTGCAAGCCCCTGATCCGGTTTGAACTGGGGTATGCACAGGGACACCAAGTGTGCCCCCAGTGCAGGACTTCAAAGCACCCGAAAGTGCTCCCGCCCAGCCCCAATACACACTATCCTGTCTGGGGAGGTGGTCACACCTCCCTGGGACAGGAAACCTATTGTCCAGGCCTCCCCTGCCGGAGTTTCGTCCAGCAGCAGGAGGCCAGACTTGTGTCTGTGGCAGCAGCATCCATTTTGTGATGCCAGGGCTTTAGAAAGAAGTTACCGGCCAGGCCAGGGTTAACATGTCTCTCCCTCTAGAAGGGTGGAATGCTACCCCCGCCGCCAGAATTGGCGGGGGGTAGTATTCCAAGATGTTTGACACCAAACACGACATGTTTCGGTGCAGCCATTCCAAAGTTAGCATTTAACGCGAGGTTATAATGCGCTTAAGAGTATATGGTCAGGCTGCACTACAAACAGCATCAGAGAAGGGTCTCCGAACGCTGCAGAGAGGCCCTGCTCATGCAGGGGCACCCTCTCACATAGGAACCACGCACTCTGCCTTCAGGATTGATAAGGCCTGCCATAGGAGTGACTTATAGGTTTATATGTGTGTATGTATATAGTGATATAGGTAACCTATATCACAGTAAAGGGTGCATGCACCACCTTACCCAGGCTGCAGTAGCAGACCTGTGGTGTCAGTTTGGATGGCCTTCCAGGGGTGGCACAATACATGCTGCAGCCCCTGGTAGGCCTCTGAGGTACCTATGCCCTGGGTACATAGTATACCATATACTAGGGACTTATAAGGGCACTCCAGATTCCAATCAGTGATGTGCCTAAGGTACATGGAAACCATTTTAGAGAGGAAGCAGCTAGGCTGGGGTTCTGATTAGCAGGGCCCCAGCCAGACTAAGGTCGAAAAACAGTGAAGCATCAGCAAAAAGTGGGGGTACCCATGTGAAGCAGATCCTACTCTCCTACAAGGGTGTCGGCAAGTATCGTGAGCCCCTGGCCCCAAATCATCCGCTCATGGCCCCAACCCAGTATGCCCATAACATGGAGGTTCACAGTCTCAGAGCTGCAGAGATTTTGAATTCCAGATTGTTGAGGATCTACTATCCTTGCCGACCACATTGCCAGTTTCTTAAGACAATAATTAAAAACTTGTATTATTATCCCCCATGCAGTGGTACTCAATTGAGTCACCTTGGAAGGATGAGATGCTGAGTTGGCCCTGCAGGGATTCAAGCTCGTGGTCTGCATATTACACTGATATCATCAGGGAGTGCTTAACGGACTGAGACAATTAACTAGATTTTAGGCTTTTTTAGGCAGATTTTTCACGGCAGTACCACAAATGGCCACAAGAAGGTACCAGATTGCAACAAATGACATCAAAACGGGCTGCTGCTAGAGGAAACGAGTACCAAGATAGCAAAATGTCATTTTGCGTGTCGTTCTATAAATTCCTGCACCAGAACTGGCATTGATAGTGAGCTGGCAGCCTTCCCTTAAGTGCGGAAGAAACCAGCAGAGTTCTAGCAAGGCCACAGCTTCAGTTTACCATTCACTGGGACGCGTAGAGAAAAAACATTACGGCATCAATAATGCAGTCCCCCTATCCGCCGCCATCGCCTGACAAGCCTCCTTGTCTGATAGAGGAATCCTTTATCAATTAATGAAGTCTGCAACATCAGAGACACTGACGTGTCACATTTCTGTCACCGCTGTCACTGTCATCGCGACCGCCGAGCAAAACGACACTCTTAGCCTCGGGGCTCGAGCTGCGCGCGCCAGGTGTAACCAAGCGCGGTCGCCACGTGACCTTTGGCATTAAAGTCTGCAGTCCAACAAAGCGATTAGCTCTTTCTTTAACCTAGAGGCCTGTGGGAAGCTCACCTGAGCCGGCGCCCTGGCTGTGCAGGTGGCCTGGACTAGACTTTAGTTTGTGCTTCTGGCGCTGCCCTCCAGCTGACTTTGGAGTAAAAACTTTAGCTGAAGGGTGGCTCCATGTTTAGCCCCCATGTATACCTCCTAGTCTTGCCCAGAGCCCTGGCATGTTAAAACCTTGAAGACAAAGTTCTTTATGATGAAGGTCCTATTCAAAGCACTTTATTTTGTCGTATACACTACAGTGTCTGTACCAATACCTCTCAAACGTTTGAGGTCCAAGGAGTGTGAGATTGAGTGGTTATGGAAGTTCAGCCCTTTGAAATCAATGGAGATTAAAGATTTTTTGAAGGGTGCGGTAGTTTTCAGGCTGGCTCTTTTGTAAGGAGAGTTGGGGTTGGGGGAGTTGAGCATTTTGATGCACTTGGTCCTGCACCTCCAAGGTACAACATTTACTCAGCTCGGGAGTACAGTGGTAATTGCATCTTGCTAGTGACATTATAATACAAGTCCCTGGCCTTCAAATTCCCAACAAACATTCTATAAGACCAGCCTCTGCCTTTTGCCTTTCAACATTGTCGTGTCTTGTCCCTGGCCCAGGAATTACACAGGACGCCGGTAAGGATTTTCTCTTGCTTTATTTGTACACTTCTTGCTCGCCCACCGGCACGTCCTTCCTCCGTGCCTTCCCTCCAAGTACTGCCCCTTCACCACCCTCTGACCGGAAGTCGTGTCCAGTTCTTCTGGTCTGGTGCAGGGTCCTAGTGCCCTTCATCTCAGGCCACTACATCTCCCCCCTTTGTCACATTGAAGTGATGATAAAGAGAGAGAGAGAGAGAGAGAGAGAGAGAGAGAGAGAGAGAGAGAGAGAGAGAGATAACTCAGAATAACTAATGTGACGACTGTGCATTCCCGTCACTGCATTTCTTCAATAAGTCTTTTCGGCCTTCTGCTCATTCTTTTTGGACAGGTTTCTTCCCGTACTTCCTCTGCTGGCCCTTCACCCTTTTCCATCTCCTCTCCGTTGTGATCCATCTCTCCTTTTCCTCCTGTTGCAGTATCTTGTCCAGCTTCATTCCGTGTCTTCAGTTCTTTGAAGTGAGAACTGTTCCGTGTTATTCGGTGATGTTCTGACGCAGCCGTAATCATCTGCCCTTTCACACTTGTAATCGTCAACGGGTCCTTTGAGAACAAACTGTCAGATTTTCTTTGCTGTCGCTGACGCACTACCACTTTGTCTCCTTCCTTGAGTCGCGCCGGCGTGGCGTGACGTCTTGCATCTGCATATGCTTTCATCTTTCCTTTGGCTTCTTTGGCTTTGGCTGCAATGCTGTCGTGCTCTGGTGACATCGTTGCTTCTATCTGCGGTAGCCTTGTCCGGCTGGTCCTCCCCAACACCAGCTCCGCCGGGCATCTGCCCGTGGAGCTGTGTGGTGTATTTCTATAGTCTCGTAGGACCTGACATAGGGCATGTCCGATGGAGATCTGCGCCAGCTTCGCTCGTTGAACAGCTTTCTTTATGTTCCCCATGAACCGTTCTGCCATGCCGTTCGCTTGTGGCCATAGCGGTGTGATCTTCCTGTGATGAATCCCTAGGTAAGCCATGAACTTTTGGAATTCTTCTCCTGAGAATGGGGGACCATTGTCTGTTTTTAGAGTTTCCGGTGAGCCCCAGGCCGCAAATACGTCATCCAGGATTGGCAGAGTCGCCGTTGCTGATGTTGAAGATACGGGTCGCACTATGGGGAATCGTGAGTACTCGTCGATGATCACGAGCAGGTAGTTGCCCGTGTCTAGTGGCCCAAAGAAATCAGCGGCCAGCGTTGTCCACACCGCTCTTGGGAGTTCTGACATTTGTAGTGGCTCGGGTCTGGCTGGCTGCCCCGTCGTTTGACAGATGTGACACGTCGCAGTGGTGTCTTCCACCATTCTGTCCAGGCCAGGGAACCAGACTTTCTCCCTTAGCAGTTTTTTGGTTGCCGCGGTGCGACTTGTGTGCCACATTGACAGTCTGTCGCGTTAGTGATCTTGGTATCACTATTCTTGTCCCGCGCATCATTATTCCTGTTTCTGTCTCCGACAGTTCTTCGTGTATCTTCTTTAGTGCTAGCATTTCCTCCTTGTTTACTTGTTGTGTCCAGGTGCAGTTGTTGTTGATGTGTCTCCATCTCTGCATCCTTGTCGTTTCTTTGGCCAGCTGGAGGGTGGCATCCCTCGCTGTCTCCTGCTCCAGTTCCTCTACTGTTATTGGCGCCGGAGTGTTTTGTTTTAGTACGAAGTTGAGATATTCCTCGGCCATTGATGTGATCATTGGTGACTGTGGTAGAGGGTGTCTCGACATGTAATCAGCCGGGTTGTGTTCCTTTCCGGGCTTGTTCACAATTTTGAAGTTGTAATCCATCAACCTTAGGCCCCAGCGCTCAATGCGAGGTGGCATCTTTGCCGACGGATTGCCATATATGGTCACCAGCGCCTGATGATCTGTTACGATGGTGAACGACTTCCCATAAATGAACATGTGATATTGTTCACACACCCATACCACTGCTAGGCTTTCTTTTTCTGGTTGCGAGTAGGCTTTCTCAATGTCAGACAAGCTTTTGCTTGCATACGCAACAATCTTTCTTGATGAATCTCTCCCCGGCATGTGTTGAGCTAGTATGGCTCCTAGTCCGACTGGGCTGGCGTCTACCGTCAGCTCGGTGCATAGCAACGGGTCAAAATAGGCAAGGTGATCTACAGTCATTACGGCTTCTCTGATGGCTTCAAATGCCCAGCTGCATTCCTGCGACCAGAGGAACTTCTGACCTTGTTTTGTTAGCTCTCGTAGTGGTGTGCTCACCGTGGCGAAATCCTTGATGTATCTCGCACAGTAGCTGGCAAGCCCCAGGAATGACCTTACTTCTGCGACATCGCTAGGTGGACTTGTGTGTTTCAGTGTCTCTACTTTGCTGGTATCTGGCCGCATTCCTTTCTTAGGGAAAATGTGTCCGAAGAATACTAATTCACTTCTCCCCAGCTCGCACTTGTCTGCGTTTAACGTCAAACCCGCTTGTTCCAGCTGTCGGCATACTTGATGTAGGGCCCTGTCGTGTTCCTCATCTGACTGCCCAAATACTAGGATGTTGTCACTATAGTTGAGACTGTTCTTCACCGGCCTTATCACCTGCCTTATGGTCTCTTGGAATATCTCCGCCGCCGATGAAATCCCAAAGCTCAATCTTTTATAGTGAAACAGACCCATGTGCGTTGAGAAAGTGGTGATGTATCTTGACTGTTGGTCCAGCTCGAGTTGATGATATCCTTTGCACAGGTCTAATTTCGAGAATCGGCAGGCCCCAGTGAGACAGCTGATCATCTCATTCAGATGTGGTCCCGGGTGGCGTTCTCGCTCGATGCTGTGTTTGGTATACTCATGTCCACACAAATGCGGATCTTGGACGTGTTTTTTTTTTTGGAACTGCCACTATCGGGGACACCCATGGCATCGGCCTGTCGGCAGGCTCGATGATGTCCTGGGCTAGTCAGCTTTTAATTTCCTCTTCAACTTGCGGTTGTAGGTGTATTGGTACTCATCGATGATGTTGCGCTACCGGCTTGATCGCTTCGTTGATGTGCAACGTTATCTGCTTCCCTTTCAGTTTTCCTAGGCCCTGCAGTAGGGCCGGATGTTCTTGTAAAATGTTCCCTTTTTCCGACATGTGGTATGTCATTGCTAGTAGACCCATCATCTGCGCCGTGACATTGCTCAGCAGGCATGGTGCTGGGATGTCAACTCTCAGCACATGTATCTCTTCTTGGTACGATCTGTCTTTGTATGTTAAGTTCTCTGTGAACTTTCCCATGTTCTCTACCGGCCTCTTGGAGCCCCACGTGAACACGTCGACAGTGGATAGTGACAGCGGCGGCCTCACCTTCATTTTCTCATACTCCGACATGCACATGATGTTGCATGTGGCCCCGCTGTCAAGCACGAACCGTGTACTATGTCGCCCTACGTCAATGTCCACGGTTGCGGATTTCTTTATTTGATGCTTTTCCACGAGATGAATGTGCTCCGCTCTCCTGTCTTCCCTGGGGGCATCTGACATTAGATATAGTCGTGCCACACCCACCGATGCTGCCGTCTCCTCCGACTCATCGGAGGAGCTGCGATTTGCTGTTTCCATGTGTCTGGCATATCGGCTGGTGTTACTGGTGGGCATACGTGGTCGTGCCGCTCTACCCCTCTCGCTTCGGAACTGCCTGCTCATGCAGGCGCTTGCAAAATGGTTTTCCCTGTTGCATTTCCTGCATCTCTGGCCCATTGCCGGGCACGCACCGACGTGCGGAAACTCTAGTCCACATCTGTAGCACGTTTGTTCGTTTTTCTTTGCTGGCGAGGCTGCCTGGTACTCTTTCTTCTTGCCGTTCCCAGTGATGCGAGTCGCTCGTTCCACTCTCTTCTCTTTTCCCAGTTCCATCTCTTTGGCATGCGCCGTTGCTCTTGCTTCTGTGCGGGCCATGGTCAATATCTTCTCCAGCGACGTTGGTTCCTTCAGGACACGTGCGCGGAATTCTACCGACTGACAGCCTTCAATGACTCGCAGTCGGATTGCTTGCTCATTGTCAAACTTGTCAAACTCACAGTATGTGACCAATTTCCGCAGTCTTGTTGCGAAGTCGTCCAGGGACTCCTCTGCTTTCTGACATGCTGTGGTGAACGTGTATCTCTCAAAGTCGATATTCCGTTGCTGGTCAAATTTCGCTGTGAGACATTGTATCACCCCTTTGTAAGTGACTGTTTGCTCGCTCGGGAAGGTTATGAGCAGGTCCTCTACTTCATCCCCTGCGAGGTTCAGGAAAAGGTCTAGCTGTTTGCTGTCCGCGATGTCCGTGGCGCGCATGTAGCGCTCGAATTGTCTGATCCATCTTTCCCACCGGATGCCAGCTTGCGGTTCCGATGGGCTGAATGGCAATGGCCTACGAAATATCGCTTGTGGACCCTTTGTCTCGTTTTCTGTGTCAACCATAGCTGAACACCACGAACGTGCAGCTTCTGCGCGGGCTTTCTTGTGCTTACTCCTTCAGCTCTATGGTCGCTGCCTTTGTTCACTTGTTCACTTTGCTCTTTATCTGTTGACTTTATCCTTGTCGTTTGTTTGACGCCCTTTCTCTTTGTTTCCTTTCTTTTATTTACATACACCTTTGTGTAACTTTTATTTATTTCCACCTTTGTGTAACTGTTGGGCCACTTCACTCAGATCCGGCCTCCCGGCCTTGGACTTGCAGTTTTTTTGTTGTTTTTTTTCACCCTTGCCTGACCGTAAAATGGCCTCCCGGCCTTCCTGTGTTTCAATTGGCTCCTTTGCCTGTCCCCAAGATGGCCGCCGCGTCTCGCGAGATCAAGACTCTCGTGCCTGACCCTCCAAAATGGCCGCCGCGCTTTCCGGGCGTTGATTGACCTCTTCCGCCTGACCTTAATATGGCCGCCGCTCGCGCGAGACTTGCTTCTTGGTCTACGCGCGAGGCGGGCTTTTCACACTGCAGCGGGCGGCAGGGACACAACTTTGGGGCACCGCTGAATGGCGCGCAACGCTCCTACGCGGGGGGCCAGTTCAGGGTGCCGCTTGTCTTCGCCAGTGTGGGGCCTCTTACCGCGACTTCTAGGCGGCTGTTTGAGCTCCCCACGAATTTCTTACTCCTCGGCAGCAACAAAGACCAGGGTGTGCTCCTGGCTCCTATTCTTCCGGCGTCCGGGTGGGCTCCGGACGTCGCAGCCGTTCTCTCCGCTCCTTCCGGCGGCAGGCGGACCACGGTGGGCTCCTGGCTCCGTGACTTAATTCTCCTGAGGGACCTCGGTTCGGTGCACGCTGTTGGTGGCGCTCAGATCAGCCACCCTCGTCGCCAGTTGTTGTGTTGTGTCCCTGGCCCAGGAATTACACAGGACGCCGGTAAGGATTTTCTCTTGCTTTATTTGTACACTTCTTGCTCGCCCACCGGCACGTCCTTCCTCCGTGCCTTCCCTCCAAGTACTGCCCCTTCACCACCCTCTGACCGGAAGTCGTGTCCAGTTCTTCTGGTCTGGTGCAGGGTCCTAGTGCCCTTCATCTCAGGCCACTACAAACATAATGCCCTCACCATCCTCAATAGTGACTCTGGATAGATCAAATGGAAAATGACTTGTTAGCCGCCAAAGAAACTGACCCAGCCACCAGTAACTATCCTGCTGCGCCTAGCAGCTGGGAGAGAGTTTACAAATTATTCCTGATTCATTGATCGAGCAATGATGCCCTCACTGTATTCAGCACAAAGTCCAGCACCCAGTACAAGCTGCACTATGGCCAAGATTTGCTAACTCTTTGTGCTGGCGTAAAGTGAAGATTAGTGATTTATTTTACAGTGCAAAACTTGGTTTGCGCTGGAAAGTAGCCATCTAGTACACAAAGTAGCACACCTTTGTACTATTTTGGGTCAGAGTGCATTCCATGGGTGGTACAAGGGCATTTCCATGCTACCACTCATGGGTTTTGGCGCAAGTCTGTATCTTCTAACATAGGTAGACGGAGATTTGCGTCAAAAATGGCACCTCTTTGAGGGAGGTGAAAAGTTGAAACAAGTTATTTTCTCCAAATGTTTTTAACTTTGCACTTGTGCCGTACTGTACAGCACACATATGAACTATAAAAATATAGAACTATGTCTTCAAGCATAGCATTTTGTACCGGAAGGGTAGCATTCCAATACAAAACCTATGCTAGACATCAAGCACACACCCTTGCACTACAGACCATGCTCATGTTGCAGCACTTATATGAGCTGTCTGGGAGCTTGTGCATCACATACTGAAGCGTCACTGACACTGTCCTGCGAAGTCGGAACCACTGCAGTTAGTAAGCTAAAATAACCAGTACATTGGGACATTATCCCTGTGAAACAATGTACCTGTCAAAAGGAAAGACCTGTTCAGGCAATGGTAAGGTCAACCAATTTGCCAAAGTGTTTTGTTCCTCATCTGTGCACCCCTCTGCAAATTGATGCCGCCTATGTACTTCTCACAAGTCAGTCAGGCAAGTTCCACATAGCCTAACTATTGTCCCAAATGAAGATCCAGGCAAGGGTGATGAAGAAGAAGATAAAGATCAGGTCCATATAACATCTACCCTAGAAGATGAAAACATTCCCATCTTTGATAGACAGCTGTGCCTCTCAAGTCGTCATGGCATGGAAGGACTAAAACATTGCTCAATCCTGTTTTGAAGTTAACTGCAACTCAAACCTAGCTGTATGCCTACGGTGGTTCTTCACCTACCCCAATCGCTGGGACATGTATCAAATCAGACTTGTACAAACAGAGTTCCATAAAGGTCAAGTTCTTTGTCACCTATAACAGTGGTGGCACTCTCATTAGCTGAGCGTTGCAGAGGCTCTCAAGCTCAAAGCTTTTGCTTTCGGTATACAATCCTGTGAGGTAGATTGCATACTCAAGAAGTTCCCAGATGTCTTCAAAGTGTTTTGTGACTGAAAGGCAAGGGTATTGAGCTTTTGTAGACCCGTAAAATCAACCCATAGTGCTACATTTAAGGATATTCTTCCACATGTGGTGCCAAGTACAAACTGAACTTGTGAAACTTGAAGCTTCTAGAGTCTTTGAGAAGTTGGGTCTCGCTGGTAGTTGTAGCTTACAAGCCAAAGCTGATGGATAAAGTCTGGATTTGTGTGGACATGCAGATGCTAAATCACGCACAAAAAGAGGGAGCTATATCACTCCCACTATCGATGACTTGGTGACAGAAGCAAACAAATCAATGTGGTTCTGGAAAATTGAACTCAATGCTGGGTATTACCTGTTACATCTATAGAGGACTTAAAGGTCTACTACAAAATCCTCCGCTCATGTGAGTCTCTAGCGCTGTATATAATTGAACTTCAGAATACTGGAGCGCCAATAAATTATTATAGAAGTCCACAAGGGAGATACTCCATGACCTGTTAAGCATTATCTACATGTGACTGCCATCGAGCAGCATCATGCTTTCATGTGAGCTGTCCTACTCGGAGTCAGAGACATCAAGCTAATCCTGCACGCAACAAGTGTGAATTTCTGAAGTCTGACATCAAATGTTTTGGAAACTGTTTCATTGTTGCAGGAGATGTTCCTGATCCAAAGATCCTTAGCATCTAAACTTCTCCACCACTCAAAATGTCCCCAAAGTCAGCAGTATAGGGAGGACTGTGACATATTATGCCCCTTTAATTCAGAACCTGATTTTCCTATCACAGAAGCTTAGAGATCTACAGACGGCAGATGCCACTTGGATTCGGACAGAACTGGCAATCGCTCTTCAAGAAACTAAAGATGGAATGTGCGCAGATACCACCATAAGATTGTAAAACCAGTCACGGCCCACAGAACAGTAAGTTGATGCTCTCCCAACAAGCCTAGAGTCTGACCTTCTTCAACAACAAGAAAATGATCAATTTGCACCTGTTGCTTACGACAGCTGGCACTCATACACACTGAGCTGTAATATTCCCATTTAGAAAAGGAGGCAATAGCGATCTTATTGGGGAGTCACCATTTTCACATCTTTACGGCATCCACTTCCGATTATTTACTGACCCTGGAACTGTTTCAAGTGTCTGCATCCAAACCTTCCTCACAAACTAAGAGGTTTATTTTATAGATGCGATAACAGAATACTTGATTTTGGTGATCTACAAATGGAAAGACTGATTATCTGTCAAGCCATTAATTTGGGGCAACCACCAATAAAGTCACTCAGGCAAATGAAACTGAGGAGAATGTCTGGATTGTTGAAGACATGGTAGCAACCACCTTTGTCACTAGGTGATTAAACATAGCTATGACTGCCACCAAGAACAACTTATGGTGCCACCTAATGCAGGAGCTATTCCGCTGCTTAGCAAAAGCCAAGAAAACGTTAAAAGGGTTGTTTCAATATACGGAGGAAGGTCTACCTCTGACAGGTGGCTGGTTCTTAGTTCCTTATACCAAAAGGGAGTCACCGTTCCTAAGTAGAGAGAGAGAGAAGGGAAGTAATAGGTACTCTCGTCGTGTGCTACTCTAATTGTGGGGGGCAGTGTGTCCTCATCTTGATGCCCTCACACACCCGAAGGATGTCATGCTTCATCATTGGGCTTTTGCTCCTCGTCGGGCCGGCGCTGCAATGCCCTACGGGTCCCCCAGGCGGTCTCTTTGGAGATCTTTTGATGAAGCCGTATGGGTGCGTGGGTGTAAATGGCAGTGAAGTCCTAGAAGGTGTATTAAAAAATGGCTGGAGGGAGAGTGATTAATTTTTATTAAGGTGATCCCTCTGTCATTATTAAAACAAAGTGTATGGTGCTGCTTTAAGGGGCATTATGTCCCTTGGTAGCTTAGTAACTATATGTCCCTAGTGGGCATATGTTCTGGTCAACATGTTTCGCGCTTTAGTGGTCTCAGGGGGAGATCCAGGGCGCTTCGTCAGGACCGAGTAAGAAAGTTGTATCTACAGTGGCCCGAAGTTTTCGGTGCCCCCGGATAAACGGTGGGAGTAGAATTCTGAAACGACAAGAGTCAAGAAACAAAGATGCAGTTTGCCATTAGGGTATCTGTACCAAAGTTTTTAGTTCCTTCTACTTTAATATTGTATGTTTGCACATGCTGGGAATCAAGGTATTTCGAGGACCAAATTTGCATATAAGACAAAATCTCTGATTTACGCATGTAGATCAGCAGGGGGAATGCCAAATAATCAATTGTTTGCTGTGCCAAGCCACAGGACCGCATGTGCCTTTTGTTACTGAAGAGATTACCCTTCTTCCTTGGTGATGAATCAGTAAACATTTTGCATGCCTCCCGGATGGGTATCACATTTTAGTTGCAGTGGATGACTCCAGCAAATATCCTGACGTTCAACTTTTATACTCCATAACTGTTGATGAATAAATAGCCATGAGGACACTCAACATAGTGGTATGGATTGCAGAGCTAGAGGATGATCATTTTGAGCGGGACAGCCATAAGTTCCTGCGGTAATACCGCAACATTCCTCAGGCGTCCACAAGAAACACTTCAACATTGATGTTGTTGGGCCAACACACTCGCAATACTATTCCCAAACATAATACACGGCAACATGATATTCTTAACTTTGAGACTATACAAGACCGCTGCTGCACAGAAAACATACAAGTAAGTACCAAGAGAGGAAGCAGAGAAAGAAAGATGGGGAGTGGAGTTGGCCTAACGGCTAGGGCTGTCGTCCTCTAATCTGGGGAACCGGGCTCGAGTCTCGGCAATGACGCTGAACATCCTGTGATTCTGGGCAAATCACTTAATCTCCCCATGCCTAACAAAAATGAATGTGTCCTCATGTAACGCAACTGTTGCTATGTAAAGCGCTCTGATACCCGATACCATCGGGTCAAGTCCGCGCTATATAAAACTCCGTAAAAGAAAAAAAAGATTAAAGTTAGCAATCATGCCCTTTTGCATAATAGGTTTCCAGGTGTCAAGTTCAAAACTCCATTTGAACTTCACCAATGGAGTGTAGCTTCCAGGAAAGGTACCATCGGCAGAAGGTGAGAAGGTCATAAGGAACATATCTTGTTCTCAAAGGTCTACTGGTGGGTACCAACTCAAGCCTAGTCTACAGTGTATGACGCTTCCAGTGACTCACTTTGAAAATACTTTGTCACCAGTGCTTTAAGTGGGCCGGGTCTGTCCGGGTCTGAGCACCGGCAGTTTTTTTTGGGGGGCCTCGAAACGGGTCTCTATCGGGCTCTATTTTCGGGCCTGGAAAAGGTAGTCCTTTTTCTTTTTTCTTTTTTCCTGGACTGCAGTGAGAGCTCAGTTTCCTCACTGAGTAGTGGAGGGCACAACGGCATGACGTCATGCCAGGTGAGCGTTGTTGGAGGAAGGGAAATCCTTTAAGAGAGCCATTTTCTTTAAGTCCCTGACTGGAACGGGCCCTGATGACCTACAAAAACGCATTCAATGGTATGTTCCCGGTAGAACATTGCGCTCAATGGAAGCAAAGCGGGCGGTCGTTCCTAGAATGAGAAAGGCTAACTGGGGTGGGAAGAGCTTTGTCCTTAGAGCCACCAATGCCTGGAACATTCTTCCGTTATATCTAAGGACCGGTACTGATTTCCTTTCGTTTAGGAAAGGTCTGAAAACCTGGTTGTTTTCAGCTTAGTCTCAGCGGGGCTCAGGGGTGGAGGTCACCAGGTATTTACTGCCCCAGGCATACAGTGCTCAGCGCCAGGACACCCTTGGGTAACAGTGCGCTTTACAAACCCATATAACATAACATAACATAACATTTTCTCTCAGGATTTCCCTTCTCTTTTTTCAGCGCAGGAGCAACGTCGTCGTGGTGCCAGCGTGGGATGATGAAAAACTGAAGAGGCAGACGACCACAGGCAGCCTGCACCAGCACAACGGACGCCGTGTTTTGAATCGGAGAGGTCGGGGAAATTGGTTTCAGCATTATTCACCTGTGGAGCCGCATCTTGATAGGTAAGTGCATTGGTTTATCCCCACAGTTTGATTACGGTCGTTTTTTAGGTCGAGCATGTATAACGTGTTGTAGCCCGGTGCTTTGCAGCAGGCATGGGTGCCACGTTGAGGTAGGCTGCAGAGGCGTTCAGACGGGGGTGGTGGCAGCTGCTTTGGCCTGCTTGCCTCCCAAGCGAAAGCGAGGGGCGAAGATATTAGTGTCAGTGTGGGGGGGGGGGGGGGCTAGACACGGAAAGCACTTGGGGTAGGCCCTCCAGGCTGAAATGCCCCAAAACACAGTTCTAGCGGGTAAGAAGAGGGCTTGTAAAACAGGAGGCCCCCTGGTGGAAAGTTCTGCAGACTGTGTGCTTAGCTCGGGGGACCAAAGGGCATCTGAGGCAAGAGTGGTCGATTTCAGAGGGCCTTGTGAGCACAGGAGTAGCGCGGGAGCCCCAGACTTTAGAGACGTGGGCGGCAGAGGTCATGGGAGAGTCGGATAGGCCACGCCCCTACTCGGATAGGCCACACCCCTTTAAGAGATTTGTCACGCCCCTTTTAGAGCACCCCCCCCCCCGGTTTTTTTTCCCACTTAAAGCCCTGTTTGTCACCATCGAGCGACTGCCCTGAACTATCTCAGCCCCTAACAAATTGCTGCTCTCTGGTTCTGACTTTCCAAGGTCTAGTGACAATTATTTGACATGAGGTGCAATATCCAAGTATTCCGTGAGTCCGAATCCCTGCATCCCCAAAACTATTGTGATTATGTAATTTAATTTTGCTATAGTTATACATATCGAAATCAACATTCTGCTGCCAGTTTATTTTTTACTCATTTTCTTAAACTTATCTTCCGGTAGGAGTGTTGTGTCTTATCGTTTTGTCGTTTAGCTCAGGTGAGGTCAAGATATGAACAAAAGGCTGAGAAGCGCACTTGCCTGTACTCTCGGAACCAAGAGGGTCGGGGGGGGGGGTGTTGCTACGAGAAATCAGTTCTCAACCGCGCTGCCCGCGACCAGCTGGTCAAGGGTCTCTCAGCCAACTATCCAATTACACATTAAGGACACCCGTCCTTGGTTTAGAAAAGGATGCAGGTTTAGAAAGGGAAGATTTCATTCTGTGTGAAGTGTGCGGGGAATCAGACAGGGAGGGGCCACACAAACCACGTGACAGTTTTCCACCGGGAAACATCGTTTCGTTTTGAGTTATTTTAGTTCTGGATATATAAATACTGAAACTGCACTTAAATTGTCAGTAAATTCATTATCACATTAACCCAGTTTAAATTATTAAACCCTAATGATGTAGGTCTTTGCGAAGAGTCCTGCCTTTTCATTTTCCGACACAGAATCAATGGCGCGCATTAGCGGGATAAATTAGGCCACGCTCTTGCTGCAGCTGAAGCGCTGCCATCGGCCTACCCGGGCAAGATGTATTTTCGTCGCCAGGGGGCTCCCTCCAACCGCCCGGGCACGCGTGAACTGCTGCCATGGTTTATAGTAACAAATAGGCCGCCCGCGGGTGGCCAAGGGCGCCAGTGATATGTGCATTTCTGCCGCAGACTCAGCGCCTGCTTCAGGGCGCGCGAAGCGAGCAGGATCCGTTCGCATAGTAAACATCATCTACTGCGACGCTCCCTCCCCGGAAGCCTCTCTGTAAACACGGCGCCTCTCACACAGCGCTTGGAGGTGGTCGAAATTAATGGAAGCTCGACTAGGGCCATCATCGCACAGAATTGCTTGTGATCGGACTGCCTGACCTGATTTAATTGTATTATTTTTATCTTCACCCTCAGCTTTCTATCTTTACTTTCCTCTGTGCCCGTTAACTCCCTTTCGTTTGGACTTGGGAGCATGTGTGTCTGCACCCTTCTCACTCACTAGTGTTTCACGGTGGCACTAGATAGATAGATAGATAGATAGATAGATAGATAGATAGATCAAGGCCTAAAACAAGACGTGGGCGGGACTAGCCAAGTTAGGCAGTATGCAGGTGACATCATGGCGCGTGACATCACAGTGCGTGACATCGCACATGGCATCACAGGAAGTGACATCACAACCCATTACCTCACAGGAAGTGACATCAGATTTTAAGACCTCACGTATGTTTAGCAGATCTATCATGAGTACATTTGAGCGCCTTGAAATATTTAACAAATGAGATTTTGCATTGCGGTTGTGCCAAAAATTGACACAATCCCGAGGCAACATTTGGGCCTCAACTTATACATTTGGGGGCATATTTATCAAATTTCCGCTCAGCGCAACAAGCCACCTTGCTGCGCTACCTCAAAGGGAGAGGGCAGGAATGCGCAGCATTTAACACTATATGCCCTGCTCTCTGCCTGTGCTGGGGTGCAAACTACTGCCTAGCGCCAACACAGGCACCCTTGCACCATGGTGCCACGATGCCTGCGTTGTAGGCCGGATTGTTTTTGTGCAGAAAGGAAAACCTTTCTGCAAAAAAACAATCCTTAGAGGCATTTTCCTCTTTATACGTGTCCTGGATTCTGCAGCACACTTAGAAAGAGGAACAAACGAGGAGAAATTAAATTTTCCCTTTGTAACGCCTCCCCTGGGGAGGTGTAGCATTTTGACGCATTCCCACATCTACCAACAATGGTAAATCTGGAAAGATGCACCCAAAACATGGGTGAATGCATGGGAACACCAACGCTCCACCCATGTAACGCCTCCCGGGGGCAAAATAACTCAAGGCTGTGAATTGCACTGCCTTGCGTTCCTCCATATTTACCAAGCCATACAGGGCCACACAAGGTGGCCTTGCATGGCTTGGGAAATATCGTTCGAGGTTTGAGTCGCCCTTGCACCCCCCGCCCCTTTTGTAGCGCAAGGGCGACTCAAACCCATGATAAAATATGGGCCTTATTTTTTTAAACCCTGATACAAAGAAATTGGCAACAAGGAGAAACATGGCAGTAAATCTGTTCTGCTTCATTGGTTGCAAAATCTGCATTTCAAAATATCTTATGGGGGTTAAGGCACCTGCTGCAGAGATCTTTGTGTGCCAGGTAAATCCCAGGGATTAATAATAATGGTACAATAACTGTGGAGGATAACATATTTGGTGGAGAGATCTGTGTTTTGTCTAGTCCCAGGTTTGACTCAAAGTAGCATAGAGGGTTAATATGTCTCCTGCAAAGCACATTATGTAACATAGAAAAGACAGATTTTTATTTTATGTAAATGGGAAAGTTGGTTACTGCTTTTCACACAGTGATCCTTTTGTTACTTGCAGTTCATAAATTGTAATTCTTCTAATTTAGCACAGTGAGCTATGAAGGGCATGTGGCTCCTATACCTTGTAACCCACACTGTCTTATGTAAAACATCCTGTACATTGATTTGCAAACATGATTTATTGTCAATGTATAATGTGTACGTGTGATTTAGGTTTTCTGACACCCTGCATTGGGATGGGCTTCGCTATTGCGCTATAAGAGAATTAAAACAAAATAGTGGTATTTAAATTGTTATTTGTGTCAATACTGGGACAGACCAACACATATGACTGTCAATGCTGAAATGGGAAGGGCAGATCTCGTATTGCCGGTCGTCACTTGTGGTCACTGTAGCGTGAAGAGAAGGATTCACCGGAGCTTCGCATTGGCGATCGTTGCAGGCAATGACATCTCTGTGCGAACGGGACAAAAACTTCAGGACTACTTCTTTTCAGCTGGGCAGTTGCAGAGAGGCCTCTGGAGCTTGTTGTGTCCTTGTAGATCAGAACAGGACATAAGCCACCTGGCCTTGGAGTCACTCTGCCTGGGATGAAGGGAGCAGGTCCAGTCTTCCTTCTCAGAGAGCAGGGCAGTCATGAAGCAGAAGGGCACTCTGGCTGAGGGGCATTTCTTTTGTAGTATCCACAGGTCCAGGAGTGTACTGAAGAGTGGGTTTCAGAGGCCAATATTTATACCTGGCACCAGCTTTGAAGTGGGAGAAACATCTAGACTTTCCCCCACATCTGGTTCTGAAACTTCCTTCCTTCATCTTCCCAGGCCCCAAGATGTCTGGGGTGACATACGGCTACTGTGAAGTTCTTTGTGAGTGCAGGAGGCAGTCTGTATTGAAGTGCAATCTATTGAAGTGCATTCTGTCAGGAGGGCCCATCCTGCCAATACCCAGTCCCCCATTGTGACACTGTCTGGGAGGAATACACAAAGGTCAACTAGCTACTACACTTAGTCATGTGACCAAAGACATAGGCTGTAGGCATCAAATTGTTCGGACAAGAAAATGGCAACTTTCTAAAAAATGGCATTTTCTGAATTTTAAAATGAAACTCTACCATTAAGGATGATTTTAAATTAAAATAATTTAGAGACCAAACATGACATTTCCACCTGCTCCAAATCAAAAGTTATCAGATATAACATATAATAAGGTAATCCAATGTTATCTATGGGAGAGGTGGGCCCCACAGTAGTAAAAAGCGAATGAGTGAGTTTTTCACTACTAGGACATGTAAAACTTAAAAGTACATGTCCAACTTTTTAAATACAATCCACTCTGCCCTATGGGGTGTTTTGGACTGTTGGCTTTGGCCCTCTCTGAAGGGTCTCCCTCAAACGTTTTGCCTTCGTCCCTCCTGATTTCTGAATTTGTTTTTGTTGGCCATAGGACTCTGTGCACCTTACCATTGCTAACTAGTGCTAAAGTGCTTATGCTCACTCCCTAAAACACGGTAAAATTGGCTTACAACTGATTGGCATATTTGATTTTCTTATAAGTCCCAAGTAAAGTGGTATACTATATACCCAGAGTCTGTAAATTAAATGCTACTAGTGGCACTGCAGCACTTACTGTGCCACCCGATTAAGAAGCTCTTTAAAACATGGCTCAGACCTGTCTTTGCAGGCTGCTGGTAGTTTTAAACTGCTAATTCCACTTGGCAAACTAACCACTTTTCCAAGCCAACAGTCCCTTTATATAATAGTCAATAATAGTCATCCCTGAGGTAAACAGGGCAGGGTGCATTGTATTTCAAAAGTTAGGCATGTATTGTTAAGTTTTACATGTCCTGGTAGTAAAAGACTCACAAATTCGTTTTTCACTACTATGAGGCCTACCACTCCCATAGTTAGCATGAGATTACTGTTTGAATTTAATAAGTGATATCTTTTGATTAGGAGCAGGTAGGAAAGTCATGTTTGGTGTCTGAGGAATTGTAATTTAAATCCTCTTTAATGGTAAGTTCAGATTGTAAGTCACATTTCCGAAAATGGCACTTTTAGAAAGTTTGCTTTTTCTGCCCTAACCATTTGGTGCTTGCAGCCTGTTCATGGGTCAAACAACTAGGTGTGAGTGGCAGGTGGCTTTTGTATATTCCTCTCAGACAGTGCTCCACAATAGTTGTGCCTGAATAAGCCATCTCAGGTAGGGTGGGAGGTGGGGGGGTGGAGCTGTGGGCAGCCCCACTTGAACTTCAAAAGACTGTCTCACACACACACACACACAAATACAAAGAACTTCACACTAGACTATTGTGCCTACAGACAAACTGGGAGCAGGGCAGGGAGGCAGAAAATTCCAGATATTCTATGGGTGGGAAGCCTCCAGAAGTTTTTCCCACTTCAGAGTGGGCATCAATAATAAGAAGGAGAACCTCAAACCCACTCTTCAGTTCACTTTCTGTACCTGCAAAAGGACTCACTGAAACGTGCTCTGAGGACCGGGAGGAGACCGGGACTTACCTGCTTGTTGATCCTCCCATGGTGCAACGCTGGTTGGCCTGGCTTTGTGGCAGCTTTCTCTATGTTCTTCTCCGCAGCAGCAAATCCTGTTCTGAGGCTCCTCGCAGAAGGGGTATCAGGCCTCATTGAGCCCTCATTAAGTACAGCCTGCAGCTTCATCCCGCTGGAGATCTTCGACTTCCAAAATAGAGACTAAGGAATTGATTTAGGATTTGACGGACTGTTAGTCCATCACAAACGTGACAGATATCCCGTCCGCCATATTGCAAGTCCATTATAACTATGACACTTGTAAAAGTGGACGGAATATCCGTCACGTTTGTGACGGAGTAACCTGTCTGCCAAACTCTAAATCAGGCCCTAAATTAGAGCAAAGGAATCTTCACCACGGCCTCACCCTATGGCTGCCTGACGTCTCCTCCTCACACACCGCCAACTGCCCACCCCGACTGAACTTTACCTTCTCGGATATTTTCTTTCAAAATTACATTTCTTCTGTTATATGTTAGGTATTATCTATAAAGTGCATTATTCACCCAAAGGAATCTTTGAGCTAAGCAGAGACCAGGCCCAATCCACTTTCAGTATCCAACCCACGATCCATCGAGGTCGGCCAGAACTTTTGACTTTGCCCTGGTCTCGCATGACTAGATGTCCACGGTTGCCGCTTTGATCTTTTCCACTTTAAAAATTCATAATTCCAGTTCTATTGATTGGATTCTTATTGTTTTGGTGTCAAATAATTTATTAAAGTGTACTGTATTTAAAAAAAAAATTGTGTGGAATTTTTCTTGTGTTAGTTTTCCCTCTATTGCTATTTGTTTGCTGTATAGATACTTTACACATTGCCAAACTACCAGAGGGTTAAGCATAGGTTAATTTAGGGACTCCTTGTGGTTTACCGTGACAAGGATTGTGGATATTGATTTAGTAGGTATTCACCCCACCTTCAATCAACAGCCCAATTTCTCAATGGGACCTACCCTAGGGGTGGCTTGGATGTACTAAAAAGAGAGTTTTCGGCTTGGCAAATGGCTTATGTTGCCAAGTCGAATTGACAGCTTAAAACTGCACACATGCTGCAATGGCAGGCCTGAGACATGTTTTGAAAGGGAGGTAGATGGCACAATAAGTGAAGCAGGTCCACTAGTAGCATTTAATTTACAGTCCCTGGGTACATATAAGACTTTACTAGGGACATATAAGTTAATTAAATGTTCCAAGAGGATGTAAATCAATTTTACCATGTTTAAAGGAGAGAGCACAAGCACTTTAGCACTGGTTAGCAGTGGTAAAGTGCACAGAGTCCTAATGTCAACAAAAACGATATTCAGAAAACAGAAGGGTGGAAGCAGAAAGTTTGGGAGTGACCCTGACGAAAGGGACAATTCCAACCAGTATTAGTTAAATGGTTAAATTGAGTAAATGGCTTGATACACCTTGTTTATTTTAATGAACGTACTGTGTGCATGAAGGCAACAGTACTTTTAAGAAAGTCTGGGAATGCTCAGAGGTTGGCCATTTGCTTTTGGGAAGCATAGGAAAAATCTGGGTCTAGGGAGAGCGGTGATTATCTCAACGACTCTCTTTCCCTCTTTCTCTCTCTCTCCCACTCTCTCTCTCTTTCTAATCCACACACACACATTTCCTCTGAATATGTTTCAAAGCAATTCAAAGGGTATGCTAAACTAAGCATCACACATAGCCTATGCATGTATGTCAACATTTGGGAGCACTCATGATGATTTTGAAGTTGAGTAACTTAATTTCCCCATTTATTTGCATTGGTGTCACGGCATCCCTAATCTCCCTTTGAATGATGACCCAGAGGATGTAGAGACCGATCTTTTGCCGGCTCATGCTGTACCTTTTCTTATGTTGCAGACTGCTTCTGCCGCACACGGGACGAGCTACGGCGATTCCTTTAAGGGGGAGGGTTTCCTGGCTTTGACTTCAACCCATAAGAATGACGTGGCCGCCGCGTACCTGCCAATAGGAACCGATGAAGAAGGGACGGGATATTAAAATCCCGGAAGTTCCCACGGACTAGAGAGACTGCGAGTATTGGAGGAGACACCGCCACTCGCGTGGAAGGAAACCGGCGTCCCGGCCGAATCCTGGTATCGACTTCGGAAAGACGACCCCAGTTAGAGGGAAGCTAGGAGGAGTAGACCCGACTCAGTCTCGGACGAGACTACGGTGAAGACTACGGCGGTGGACGAGAAAAGGGAGACAGACTCAAGACCCCACGCAGAAGCCAGCCACGTTCCAGGAGAAGCGAAGCTCAGACAGGTACGGGACCGCTTAAAGGATTTAAGGGGGAGGCGGGTTTCTAACGCGACGTAAAGTCCTAACTAGAGGGGGAGGAGAGGGATATGAGTTATGAGCTCGGACGGAAAAAAAACCCTGGCACTGGTGAAGGATTACTAAGGTGTAAACCCGTCCCATCATTAACCACCCAACGACTCCTAAGGCCAACGAAAAGGCCATTCACCCAGGTCTCTCTTTTTCCTGAGGTACTCCCGCCCCTTGAAAGATTCCAGGTGATGACCCCGCGACGCCAGTCAAAAGGAGCAAGATAGACGAGACTCTGTATATATGCACTATTAAGAATCACTATGAAATAAAATTGTGGATAAAACCAGATACTCCTCGTTATTTAAGACAATTCCGTGAGTCTCCTGCCTAAATCAGAGATGTTGGTGTGTATGCCTTGGCTTCTCATAGGCCATAACCTGCTTGCAGGTGATGTCCTTGTTTCCATATTTGTTCTGTTCCTACATTGTTTTCATTGTACCCTGCACCACTGCTTGCGTGCCATGCCTCAAAATATCCAAAAACCTACCTACATTAGGTCCCTGTATTGGGAAATGGGGCCAACTCGACAGGATGGCTCCGACTGGTGCATGTGTGTGACTCTTGTAAAGAGGGCATGCTGAAAAATAATAGGCCTAACAAAGAACTATAATGCTGTACTAACCACAAGTACCCCCCACCTGGTGTTACCGTGGTCCTAGAAATGTTTTTAGCTCAGATTAAGGACTCACACATGCTTGATTATTAATAGCAGGTACTAGTTCCAGGAAAGACAACACAATCTTCTAATCAGCTCACAAAGACAGGTCTTTTATGTGCGGAAAAAAACTCTTTCTCTTTTTTTCTCTGATAGCACTCTTGCAAACTGGAACGACATGAGACCTGTCTTCCAGACACTTACACTAGTGAAAGAAGGAAAGGGCGCCATGCTTTCCCATTGGATAATAATATGTAGTGTCACACCGAAACAACTAGACTGTGATAACACATAGCCAATTATGTAAGTTGGTTGGATGAGAGACAATATATAGACACAGACAATTAAGTACACACAAACACGTCAATAAAAATTATTTGAAAATCAACGTTTCTGGTCTATTTTATTCTCAGTTGTGCTTCGTATGAAAGAACCAGCCAACGCGTTTCGCCCAAAAATGGGCTTCTTCAGGGCAATAGGATATAGAAATGAAATATATCCTCAGACGCGCATATCAAAGAGGATTGGAGCAAATCCTAGGACGCATAGGTGAGGCTCATGGTAGAGCGAAGTTCATTTGAGGTGGGCAATATTATATACAATCTGTGACTAGTCCTGGTGGTGCAGTCATCTATGACCCAGCTGCTTTCTCTTCTTTCCTTAACACATAGCCAATTACATGATTTGACCGATCCATAGGTAGGTTTTTGGGTGTCCTGCATTCTCCTCTATCGGGTCAGATTGACAGCAGACTGACTCCATCAGTCTGCAAATATTCTGCTTCTGATGGGAGATGGGAGACACCCCTAGAATGCGTTGATGGGCACCTACGCTGAGGGTCACGGATAAGGAATGGGGACAGGGTAGAGGGGGTGTTGTTGTCACAGGAAACCTCCCCTCTCCAGCAAGCCCTTAGACTTCATCCCAGAGTTAGAACAATGTATCCTGCCCCGGGCTCAGACTAGTTTTCATTGGGAAACACTGAGCAACCTGCAAGCAAAGCTACCCTGACTTCTTGCATCACCTGTCAACTTTAAATCTTGTCTGTTGACACCCACCTGTGACTGCACAGTGAGTGTACTGGCGTGATGGCTCCTTCTGTCTGAACCCACTGCACTAACTGGCCCTTTGCACCGATATGCCTGTCTCCGCCAGGGGTGGTTTCTTCATTAGGCTCTGGGGCTGCTCCCCTATGAAATTCCTACACATTTACCTTACAAAAATATTAAATAGATCGATTTATTTAGAGATATGATTATATCTCTAAATAAATCGATGTATTTAAGTCTGGGCAATCTGTCCCAGGCTGCCTGCCCCGCCTCGCCCTGAAGCAGGAGACGGAAGCCAGGCAGTATATCAACTTTCTGCAAAGAGACGCAAGACGCAGGGATTACCTTTCTAAAGCCATTCATTGCCATGGTAGTCTGTGGTGGTATCCACTGTAGCGAACACTGGAAGACCTTAAGGGCCAGATGTACGACCATAAATTGCATGTGCAAACGGGTTAGCGAACGGTTTGTGCATGCAAAAATGAATAGGACCATGTACAATTCCTATTTAGCGAGTCGCAATTTTTTTGCGACTCGCTAAATAGGAATTGCGACTAGCTATTAGGAAGGGGCGTTTCAAGGGTGTCCCTTCCTAATAGCGACTCTCTACCCCATGTATGAATGTTTTGCGACCGCAATTGCGCTTGCAAAACACACACAATTTACCGCCCTCTTCAAGAGGGTGGTAATGCACTCGCAAATGGGAAGGGGTACCCAGGGGACCCCTTCCCCTTTGCAAATGCAGGGGAGAATATTTTTTAGGGGCAGGCAGTGTCACACCTATCAATTTTTTTTTAATTTTCTGAAATCTTGTTTGTCCTACACATCTAGAGATGTAGTATTATGGACACTGTATTAAAGGGAAATTCGACATATTGACCATATTTGCTCGAGGGTTTGTCACTGTTTTGCCTTTTGTTTAGTTGTGGTATCAACTGTAGGCCAGTGATGCTCTACACGTTGCGGTTTCAGGCGTAGGAGCTTGCATCCCTGCCTTAGGCCAGATGTCCGTCATTTACAGGCATAGAACCCCCCACCCTTTCCCATTCGTCAATCGGTAGGACTTGATGCAAGCACCTGTGATGTGCGCCTTATCCTCGGTAATCATATTATAATGTTAATCGTGTGTTATATATATAGTGCTGAGGCCCCTGGTCCCGCTAACCTTCCACACTGTGACACTCCATCCCTGGCTGCAGGTCGCTGGCCACTTTAGAAGCAGAGCTGGTTTATTTGTTCCCCTGCGAATTTGATGCAAAAGATGAGCAGGGTTTTTGATCCCTTGCAAAGTAGATCCATTTATTTTGGGAGTCAGATCGACTTCTTGTGTTTTTCTTACTGCACGATTTGGCAAATGTTGCTACTTTTATGACTCCACAGTTACAGCATCTTGTGTTATTATTTTTTCAAAGAATTTGTCTATGTTTTTTCTCTCATGCATTAACTTTCCTTTTCCTCTCTTTTTTGATTTATGCTCTGCTTTTACTATCTTTCAAATGTGTTCCTTTTCGATTTATCACCATCTCCCACTCTGCCACGGGCAAGACAGCTCCAATGAAGGTCGTTGTTTTTCCAAGGAGCTAAACAGTATATGGCATAGAAATGGGCTACCCAGCGTGCCTTGTAGAAAATCTTCTCTCTGAACACCCGAATCATAGCTTATGCTTAGACTGGCAAAGCTGTTATTGTCAACATTTTCTTATGTGCCTTTTTGTGCCTTCCATCTCATTAACCAAGTCTGTTTTGCATGTTCACCTGTTTTAAAGAGTTAAAAATGAGTAGCAGCCAGACGATTCAGTAAGTAAACATAGTTACCTTTAGTTGTACCTAGTATGTTACCAACACTGGACTTCATTAAAAAGATTACATTCCATGTTCATCCCCTTCCACCAGTAGCTATTCCCTCCATCATTTGCCCTCCCTCTGTTTATGTCCCTCCATCTGCAGACCCCTTTCCATCTGTTCCTCTCCTTCCATCGCTGATCATCAATCCATCCCCCCACCAAACCTCCCTCTCTGGCCCCCACTGTGTCATTGGTCCTGTCTTCATCCCAAACCCACCCTCTAGCCCAGGATTAGGAACCATGCGGTCTATCTCAGTACCACCTGCCACCACCACTCACCATTCACATCTGGCCCACCTACCATGCTTTGTGCCCTGAACCCACCTTCCAACCCTGCCTCGCTCCATCCCCAGCTCATCTCACATCACTGGTTCCTATTCCTTTCCTAACAGCATTCCATCTCACTTTGCTCTTCATGTGTGGCCCATAATCAAACCCTCGACCACCCTCTACCCCAACCCAGTTCCCAATCTCAGCCCTCCCTGGCTAGCCCTATATCGCAAGCACACCCTCCAACATCCAAAGTCCTCTTTCCTGCCAAGCCACCCTCAATTGTCTGGCCCTCACTCTATACATAGTCATGCATATCATAGGAAAAACAAAGCTACAAGTCCCAGCACATCATACATGCCACGAGACCCTCGTATCTATTCCCACTTTTACATTTATATCAATTTATTAGACAATGATTTCTATAGATGCGAGTCTTGCAGTAAAAGTTCACGTTACACAATCTTTTCATCCTTCCTGTACAAATATAAGTATCTGTACAAAATGTAAAAAAGATGAACCGACTTTAAAAGAATTATACAAACTAGATCAAATATTAAGTGTCAGCTCTGTACAAGAAAGTAATTGCATCTGTTGCAGTGCATATATTGCTTCTTTTAAACAACAGAAGCAAATGTCATTCTGTAGGAAGTACCAAACCTTGACAAGTAAACAATACGTGTGTCATATTTTGAAAGGGATAACCACATAATTTGGATTATCTGTTACTGCTTTGGCTTTGTCAGGAGATTGTACCTTTTAAAATCTCACCTGTTGTGAAGTTAATGTAAAAAAAAAAACAATAATCCCCATCTCCAGATTTGTTGCTGGATGGAAACACATTTAACAGGTATTGCTGTATTGCAAAGGGGAGTTAAGCCTCTTATGTTTATATATCGAGTATACTCACATTTGTAACTGCTTATTTTAACAATTTACTTCAACCATACATTTACAAGGGCGTGAGACTCCCTTAAAATAATATTTTGAAAAGCATTACTTCAATTAACTGGTTCTGCTTTTCAACCTTAATAAAATACCAAACGAACACATACATAGATAAAAGTACCCCCACTGTACATAATATGAATATTGCATGTCAAAGAGGAGCTCCATGACACATGGCTTCCAAGCCTATTTCAGATGCGTCGACATTTTACTGAACGTATAGAGTGGTGGTTAAGTCAAATGCCTGGTTAAGTCAGATGCCATATTTGGTGTGACATGTCAATGTTATGTTATGTTATGTTAAAGGTCATTTTTAAAGCGCTCGTTCACCAAACGGTTTCTTGGCGCTAAGGGCAAAACGGCAGCAATTCCAAACAGTAGGTGAGTGTCAGTTGTAGGCGTGGGAGAAAAGCCAGGTTTTAAGTGACTTCCTAAATTGGGTATAGGAGTCCACGGTGCGCAAATACAGAGGGAGAGCGTTCCAAAATTGAGGGGCCAAAGACGTGTATCTAAGGCCGCCATGTTTCTTTCGTTTGAACGAGTGGGAGACCAGTATGTTCTTGTTAGATGAACGTAAATCGCGAGAAAGGAGATATCGCTGAATGTTTGAAGCAATAAAAGCGGGACCACGTCCTGACAGGGCTTTGTAGATGGTGCAGCCCAGTTTAAACAGGCAGCGTTGGGGTATAGGGAGCCAATGGAGGCCTCTCAGCAGTGGTTTCACATGGGAGTGCTTTGGCTGTCCAAGAATAAGTCAAAGGGTATACAAGTAACATGGAAGCTGAGCAGAATGCTAAGGCATGGAACAACAATACCCAACTCCTCTCTAATTTTTTTGTGTGTGTTTATGTATACATCCTCATTGCCTGCTAACACAGAAGGCCGTCTCCTACTATATTCCTAAAACCCCCACTTTAAAAACTGATCTTGACTGACTTCTGCTTGGTTCCTTTCACCTTGATTCCTCTCCTTTCTTCATAGTATCCCTCTTCTTACTTTCCATCCTCCACATGCTTTGTTTTTCTGAGCAATTGGCTGATTCCCTCATTGCATAGATCACAACCTCTATTTAGAACCCTGTCCCTGCAACCTCACATTGCCTAGTCTTCACCAACCTATCTCACCAGCCATTCATCTGAAATCACAGAGACCCCGCTAATGATCACACCTAACTGGTATTAATATAATCTAGCACAAAATAACTGGAGTAAATGCATGCAATGTTTTTCTTGAGAGCACACGACTAATCGCAATATCCAACATTTAACCATTGGATTAATCACTAACCTTGGGTTCTGGAGTAGCGTGCTACTCGCCGTAAAGCGCTTCAACTCCTTATCAGGGGTAGTAAGCGCCATATAAGTAAAATCACACAATTCCCAATTGCCTGCACAGATCTGTCTCAGGGCCTGCTACGCCCTTCACAAGTGACCCTCCATTTTCTCAGAGAATGTTAATTGTTTTAGAGCTGTACGTTCTAGTCTCCTCTTATTACGGGTGTCCTGTGAGCGGCACGTGCTCGAAGCACAGTTGGCAGAGGCTGATCTTACTGCAGCGCAGAGGTCACTCGCTGTGAGCACAATGGAGCCGTTATCCGCAGTCTTTGAGTTATTATGTTAGGTCAGCAACGAGCTTATAATTTACTGGTTTATTAACCCCAGAAGCAGACAGTAGCATTAAAGCACGAGAGAATGAGAGCGAATGCAATCCCAGCAAAGAGATCAATGCAGACAGGTCAGCTGCCGAGGCTGGGCTCGGGTGAGAAGGGAGGGAGCGAAGGAGATGGATATAGCGAAGTTCACGAGCCAAGCCTTTCAGAGATTCCAGCTGTGGGGGTGGGGGAACAGAAACGAAGTGCACACTTTTATTGTAGAGGCCAGGAGCTGGAAAAGAATAGGATTTAATGGCAATATTGAGCACGTGCGCCACATTATACACAACAGGACTTTGTGCTGGCAGACCTGTCAGAGTTTTTTGTGGGCCTACAAACCTCAGGCTTTTGTGGGATCAGAAACATCAGGATGGGCCCCTCTTTAGTTTCTTGGTAGCATGGGCATTGTGGTGTCTGCTGCACTTGATGTCACCTAGGCGACAGCTGTGCCACTACATGAAATACAGAGATACATGGGTACACTGGTATCTATCGCGGAGAGGCTTCGAGAGACCACTCCGCCCTTTATTTATCTCCTCGGGGTGTGGAGAGGACATGTATTGTCTCATAGAGGCCGGATGGCAATCTACATCCCTACCACCTTTTATTATGACAGAAAATTTCAGAACTCCTTCCTTGGTACACAATAGACATAGTCTCTCAGCCACTGGCTTGGCACAGGGTTGGGCTGGAGTCCATACTTCTGGCTCCAGCTGACTGAATCTCTGCTCCGAGGAGCACCTGTGCCTGGGCTGGTCGTGCAAGTGTCAGTGTCCCTGCACAATGCAACGGCGCCACTCCGGGGACTTGCTGCTCTTAGCTCAGCACATTCCAGCTCCCCCGTGTCAAGCTTTACTGAGGGCTACACATCACTGTGTCTCCTTCCGCCCTCTCGTCCATCTCCCCTGAGCTGCCATCTTCATTCCCTGCCGGAGATCCAGCTCACTTGAACAAAGAGACATTCCTGACGACTGTGGATTGGCCCCACTGAACGTTGACCATTGTTTCTTGGATGTTGAAGATCCCCACACCGCCTTCTTGAACAGAATGCGGAACTTCCACCATGGGTGCCAGTCCCACATGATCACCTTGTCTCCGACCACCAGATAAGAGACCGCTGCTTTGTGGTCCCGGCTTGCTTGGCCATTGGTGGACTTTCTTTTCTCCTAGGTGGCCTGTATGTCAAGTGTGGCTGGGCTCCAACTGGGTCCAGCAGGAATGACATCGTCGGTCGGTCTTCGCATCAACAGATCACTTGGGGCGCACCTTCTGGTACTGTGCAGTGTTTACTGGTAAGCTCTTACGAATCAGTGCAGGCAATACCCTGCATCTTCCCCATGCTTAACTCCGATTCATATAGCCCTGTTCAGCGTGTGCATAAAACGCTCCACTTCCCCTTTGGCCTGCAGCCACTGGGGAATCACTTTCCGATGTCTGATGTTGAGACGGGAAGTCTTTCCCTTGGAACGCGGATCAATTATCAGTTTTGATTTCTTCCGGGATCCCCAGTAGTGCGAAGATCTTTTCCAGTGCGGGCTTCACTTTTGAAAAGGCAGCGGAGGCTACCAGCCCCACGACTGGCTATTTGGTGTGGCTACCTATCATCACAACGATGAGACGGCCATACAGAAAACTGAACAGCCCATCATTCGGTTCAAGGGGGGGCATACCGAGCTGTGCCAGCAAATAGTGGGACGAGCAGCTTGTGGTCTGTTACGACCCGTAACTGCTGCCTAAAGAAGTACAAATGAAAGTGGCAGCAGGCCCACCGGATAGCCAGTGCCTCATGCTCAATCTGGGCACACCTTGTCTCCATGTCTGGCAACTCTCTACTCGTGTATGCGATGGAGACCCATGACCCCTAACTGCATTTCTGTAGGAGAACTGCACCAAGCCCAATGGAGCTTGCATCCATCACCAGCTCTGTCTGGCGCCTTGGGTTAAAATATGCCATGGTGGCAATTGCCAATAGCGCCTCTTTCACTTTTCGGAATGCAGATCAGTGTGGGAGTCCCACTTCCATGGAGTATCATTTTTCGTTAGGGTCACAAAGGCCCCAAGATGTTGGCTCTAGTTGGTCCAGTTCTTTCTCCACCGCGGTCTCAGGTGGAATGGCACCCTCCGGTGTTGGAGTTCCACAGGTCTCACAATATTGTCAATGTGCAGCTTTACCTAGAGGCCTGTTGATCGCCCTAGCCCCTCGAACAGCTGGAGGAACTCTTGCAGGATGTCTGCAGCCTGAGATTCATACACTTGCAATCCACAGACAATAAGTCCCAGGTCTTTTGGTGTGTGGAATCCAAGGCAACCGGGCTCACGTCGATTTCCCATCACTCTTCACCACAACCTCTATGACTCCTCTCAACAGCAGTGACTCTGTGCCCCATACGTGTAGATTCTTGCTTTAGTCAGTGCTAATTTGGGGATTGGCATGATCTTGCCGAATTGAACTGAGTGCATGACATTCCCGGAGGCACCTGAGTCGATTAGCACCTTGATCTGGTGTCTCTGATGTCAACATTGTACATTGGTGGGGGCAACTTACGATTACCTTCCCTGCCAGCAAATGAGATTGTGAATACTTCCTCATCGTGATCATCATCGGAGCGATCAACAGGGTCAGCTTAATTTGCTACCTCTCAGTCTCATCCTCTTCTAGTGACACCTGTCTCAGGGTCGTTCTCCCTTTTCTTCTGTACCCTGCACCTGCATTCTGTCCACTGGTCTGACACACCGTGGCAAAGTGATTCGTGCGCTTACAACTTGAACATGCTTTTCCCTGCGCCGGGCATACTTTGGGCAAACAATGCATCAGAATGCAGTGGCGCAGCCTCTTTCTGGTGGCTTGGGTGCAAGTGCAGGATGGTATTGGGCAGGCTGTCTCTAGATGGCATCTACCTGCTTCTTTTTCACCTTTACCACCCGAGCTGTGCCTGCTGGGTCTGCTCCCTATCAGTAGATCTGCACCACTAACGTGGTGCATCATTGACCTCTTCACCGTCCCATCGGTTTCGTGTGTGCTGTGAAAATAATGCTGCAGGCCCCCAATCAATTGGCGCCAGCATGGGGCAGCCATGGCAGGGTCTACCAGCTGGCTGAATGGTGGCATCGCCGCCACTAAGGAGTGGGTGCACTATGTGGGGGGCGTCGGTGTAGGGTTCTGCTGCTGTTAGGACAGTGTGTGTGGCCCTGGAATCTCCCCTTTGTGGTACGTCGTGTGTGAGCGGCAGATGTCAGTGTGGCCTGTGACTTTTAGGCAGACTGGTGGGGTGCCTTTGTTCCCAGTATATGCAGTCTATGAGGACCACCCCTGGAAATGCTCACAATCCTCACACCTTCCTCAAGTGTGTCTGCCACCCACCTCTCACTATTTGCTTTGCGACTGTTCTTGTCACAACACTCTTTATGTTCGATTCAGCAGTGAAGTGCTTATCTTGTGCTTCTCAATTTTTTTCTTTGTTTTCTTCATGTGTTTTGTTTTTTCCTTTTGCTGTGCCTCTCTCACCATGGCACCTTCTGTAGTACCTGTGCTCAGTCCGATGCCAACAGCGATCTCTCCACTGGCTTTCTCACCTCCTGGCTGCTCTACCTCGCATATCTACAAGTAGTTCCGTTGGGTAAGTACCACGGGGTACTGGTTCAGAACCTAATTATTTCATTCACAATCAATAGTGATTTTATACTAGACTTTTATAAATGTACCACACCTCCGTATGTTTTTATCCAAAAACATATATTTATTAAATTATTTGTTCTGTTTCTCTATTTTCCTCGCCAATTGAGTAAACAATTTTATACAAAAAAGATAATACCAAAGGGGGCTGTCTGACAAAGAAAACACAATAACAAATATACAGCCAATTCAATGGGTGACTGTGGTGACATATAGTGCAAATGGGTGACCTTTCAAATTCAAACAATAAACAAGATAATAACATAAATTCTATGTCCTTTTCAGGTCTTTCACTTTAGCTAGTCCTATTTTTTAAATTAATTGCTATAGTGAGCCAGGACATGAGATGGCTGTAAGTCGACGTTCCGACCCTGTATATATATATGTGTTTCTAGATACTTCAAGTAGGGTCTTCTTCAGGACAAAAGAAGGAAGTGTGACAGCCTAATCAAAAGAAAATGAAATTCCTATTAGTATGGTGTGGAATAAAAAATGTACAATGTGTGAGCCGCCATACTCTTGGGGTACTCACCCTTGGTGGATGGGAATTCACAAGATTAAATCTACCGAGCCCGGAAGGAGTCCTTATTGGCACCCTCACCATTTTTCAGATATTTCAGATATTTCCTAGAATAAGGACTCCTTCCGGGCACCAAAGAAGCAATTGTCCGGTCTGCATCGCTGAAGCTCCCGCCGGACGCCGAAGTCTTTGCATCACCAGAAGTGGATTTCCAGACTTCCCCGAGGCTGCCCTGAGTCCCCAGCGAAGCTGAGGCCCGTAGCTGTCGTGGGTAACGTGAAACCATGACCCCTGGACACCGCACGCATTTGCAAGTGCATCCTCTTCTGGGTCTCCCACGAAGTCGTGCTTTGGGCTCCGAGTAGCCCCAGCCTCCAGCACCAACTGCACCGAAGATCACTGGCCTCCACTCCACGAGTGTCCTGTGAGCCAGCTCCACGTGCACCGTCTCAAGGCTCCTTCGCGGTCGCTAGCCCGTTGGCTAGTAGCCCTTCACGTAGGCCAATCTTTTTCTACTTGGGCTCCTGGTTGCTCCAGGCTTGCCCTCACTTACCCTTGCTGGGTGAGTTCCTCAGACCTTGCTGGTCTGCACAATCGTCAATCTTCATCTTCATCGAGACTTGCCGTTGCCAAGGCTTGTTGGGTCCAATCCGGTCACCGACACCTCAGCACTCGACAGACATTGTGTACCAGCCCGAATCCTGCTCCTGGTCGCCGACAACGCCTCCTGGACCTCGTGGCTGAAGAGTCAAGACGACCATCAACCTACCTGAAGCACTCGACATCGGTGGGCATCTGCTCATCGCCTTCCTGGTCACTGGCTAGTGACCCAGACTCTGTCCCCTCTGCTTTCAGGTTCTTCAGATCTCCGATCCACCCTTGGATCCACCCGGACACTTTTCACTTGGTCGCCAGCAGCACTTTGCAGCAGATCGCCATTCAAATCGACGACGAAACCCGACCCCGAAAGGCACCTATGCACCCGGCTTCCCTGGGTGAGGTAACAAGAGTACTCCGGTGCTCCCGTGGGTAGAGACTCTAGAAACGACCTAGTTCTCAAAGGGTTTGCTCCAAGTCCTTCTTTAAGTGTCCCTTTTCTTTAAATTCCAAACCGCGACTTTCTCCATAGAAGTTAACGGCGATTCGCGGCTGTGTTACTACACTGCACGCGTCCCCGTGGGTCCCCTGTGTCACTACCTTGGGTGGTTCCTTGTGGTCCAAGCACTTCTAGAGGCTCTAGGCCTAGTGTCTAGCTCAGTCGTGGTTCTTATACCACTTTATTGGTATATGGTTTGGTACGCCCCTAGGGCCCAAACGTGTATTTGTGCTATTACTGTGTTTAAATAACTTATAACTTATGTACTTCGAACTCTAGCCTCATAAAGAGACTAGAGGGTGTGTTTAGTAATAAATACATATATTTTGAATATATACCTGGTGTGGTGCTCTTTCATTTGGTCACTCAAGAGATTATAGACTGGTAAAACAAGCTGCTTTACATTCCTTCAAGACTTAGCCTGAAGGCTGCTCTCCATAGCTACCACTAGGATAGCTTTCAATAAAGGTTGTCTTTAACCTATCTCCAATAAGGGGTTGTTTGGACTGGTGCAAGGTGCCCACTATAATTAGTGGGCAGCATATACCAGGCCAACTTCTCACAGTCACCACAGTCACCCATTGAATTGTCTTTATATTTCTTAATGTGTTGTCTTTGTCAGACAGCCCCCTTTGGTATTTTCTTTTTTGTATAAAATTGTTTACTCAATTGGCGAGGAAAATAGAGAAACAGAACAAATAATTTAATAAATATATATTTTTGGATAAAAACTTAGGGCCCGATTCACTAAAGTAATCTGAGACAAAATCCTAACTTTACGACTTTCGGTATTCACAAAAGGCATTTAGGAGTAGTAAAGTTAGGATTTTGTCTTAAGTTTGTCTTAAGTTTTGGTCTTAAGACAAAATCCTAACTTAAGTTAGTTTAAAGTAAGTTAGGATCCTAACTTAAGTTAAACTTAAGTTAGGATTTTGTCTTAAGACCAAAAATTAAGACAAACTTAAGACAAAATCCTAACTTTACTACTCCTAAATGCCTTTTGTGAATACCGAAAGTCGTAAAGTTAAGATTTTGCCACAGATTACTTTTGTGAATCGGGCCCTTACTGAGGTGTGATACATTTATAAAAGTCTAGTACAAAATCACTATTGATTGTGAAAGAAATAATTAGGTTCTGATCCGGTACCCTGTGGTACTTACCCAACGGAACCACTTGTAGCTTTATAACTATTAACCCAAGTTCCGAGGGGTACAGGGTGACCCCATTGATCTTAATGCTACCCCGCATATAAGCACCACTTGGCCAGCCACAGAACAGGGTGTGGTGCGCTCTGTTGCTACTAGGTGGCGCTGTTACTGCTCTGAGCTCAGCGCTAGTCCTCGCACCTCAGGCAAGGCACCTCACATGCCGGCTGAGTGGCGTGTCTCCTTTCAGAACTGATAACACAACCACCTCGACTCGACCGTCGTGTCTGGGGGACGAACTGCCCACCAAGACATGGTGGACCCAGCAAACACAGGCTGCCACCATCATCATAACCAATGTGGTGTCCACTGCCCTCGATGTCGCCTATGCCGCTGCAGCACCTCTTCTTGGAATGCAGGGACACACAGGTATACTAGTATCTATCCCGGAGTGGCCTTGAGTTACCTTTTATTTATTTATTTATGGAGATGGCATAGATTGTATCGTAGAGGCTCGGTGGCACTCTACAGGCATCTCGTTCAAAATAAAAACAATGCCAGAGGACACCTTTAGAGGCAGCTGTATAATATGGCATCACCAAGTGGCGGCTGACATTACCTGCCACATCATGAACATGTTACAAAAGAAGGTAATGCTTGTTTTTGGAATATATAAATATATTTCTCTGTGATGCGGGTCCTGAAGTGAGTGGGACCTGGGGCAAACAGCCCATCCCCTTCCCCTTGTGACGGCACTGTGTGTGTGTTTGAGACCCAGAAAGAGAATTGCAAAGGGCATTGCAGGACAGTACTGAGGTTCATTGGCAGAGCATTGTGTGAGTACCACTAATGTAAGAGTGTACTGTTTGGTCAAAGGCTGGACAGAATTGAGGTGCTCTGACCGAGCAGTCTATGGGTTACAGAAATGCAAAGGAGAGAGTGCTGGCATGTAAGGGTGAGTTCAAGCGAAAGACTGAGGTGCACTGACAGAGCTGGGTGTGAGTTGAAAAACTGGAATAGCACAGGTTGCTGGAAAATAAGAGGGTATTTCAGACACTGTGAGTGTTTACTGTGTTAGAAAGTATAACAATATGCAATATTTTTGTTTCATTGGTTTGTACTTTATTCTCTTTTAATACTCTAATGTTTATTGTGTTATTTCGTCAGCCGGCTTATAGTTTTTCCAAGAGCTTCTTAGTAGCTGATACATGTTTTGCTCTATGACATAATTTGCTTTCAAACGTTAACAGTCATAATCTGTACATGTTATCAGAACCCTAGGTTGGATGTCAATAGCTCCTACTGGACTTAAAGTGCACCCTGCAGAGAAAAAGCTGACATCTACGCCAAGCTGAAACTACACCCCTTAAGAGCCAAGCGGCCCACACCATGTCATCATCTAATGCTCATCGACGGCAAGGAAAAGAAGTGGTGACACCAAACAAATTACTGTGTCTCCCTAAGCCTACCCTGTACCATCTACAGGCAACTTACCACAGAAGCTTGGTAGCGCAGATCAGGGGCAAAATGTAAATAAATATGGTTCAACCTTTAACCTCACCACTTTATACAGGGTCAAGCCTCGTTCCCACTCTGCTTTTTTTGGATAACTCGCCTCAGGTGACGGATCTTTGCCTCCATACTTTGAATCAGGAGCTATTTCATCATGACAAGTTGAACCAAGTTAACAATATTAAGTTCAGTCAATGATGAGAGTTTGAGATAGTTTTAGAAGCTTTACTTCTCATAAAGAGATAAGTGCAATTCTTTAATTCTCTTTATTTAGATTAGTCAATAAATCGAGTAAGTTTACAGAAATCTCGTCAAAAAAAATGGATAGAACAAATAATCAATTAGTGCATTTAGATTGTTCCATAAATGACCGAAACCCCTATTCTAAAGATCAGGATCAGAATTTAACTTTAGTGGAACTCATGAAGGGTTTGAGTTAAAAGGAAAAAAGTCAGATATGAGAGCATAAAGTTCAAAATCCAATTAAACAGCAGAACTTCCCATGAAGGGTAGTTCATGAAGCTCAGTCGAGTCTCATAAATACGAGCAAGCAGTAGCAATCTGTAAAAACCAAGCATCAAATGTAAAGTAAGACAAGGGGGATGAACAGCAGCAGCGGTAGCCACAGCCATCGAAATAATGGGTCTGGGACGTTGGAGAAACAGGGCTCAGAGTCAGAGGCCTTGAGAATATTGAAACTAACTGGGAACATGCACTAGTATAAAAAGACAAAATAATATTGTCGCAAATTGTGTAGGAGGCCTCTCCTCCTCGTATCCAATCCAGTTATAGCATTCGTCTGAGAGCAGGTTTAGTTCTTCCTTTCCCATGAAATAATATGCAGCTTGCAAAGTTTTATCACAAAGTTTGTTACAGACATCTCACATTTTAGTCTTCTTGATTCATAATTCTCCATTCCCATAGGCCTCAAACACAGTTAACCTTTCACTTTTAAGTGTTTAATTGTGTACACAATGAACTACGCTAAAGAAGAGAAACATTAACTTGCAAAATACTGTTTAATATTGCTTTTTATTAACACAGACAAGAAATACTGTTTTAAACTATACAATATTCTATTCAAGCATTATGTGAAACATATTGAGAATAGGAAGTTTAGCCATTACAAATAATATGTTGCTCAGTAAGGTAATACATATGTTAAACCGGAATATTCTGCAGTTATGAAGGAGCATGTCACATCAAGGTCAAGTTTCAAAATTGCATTGTGCACATTTCACCAATGTTGAGTTCACATCTAGTTAAATAAAATTTGTACTTAAGCATTTCTTTTGGCCTATGCTAATAACTATGGATGCCTAGTGCAGCTTGCACATTTAAAATGTGTGTCATTTTCAGGTTTTACGTAACTTTTTGCACAAATAGCTGTTAGTTTATATAATTTTCATCTTAATTAAATCATCTCTTTCAAGCTTATGCCACCTACTGCAAGAATATTATCAACAAGGCTCTAACAAAAGCAGGGAACTATTCAAGGCCATTATTCACTACATGAACCCCTCAAAAATACCATCGACTAGGAGGAAAAGTGCTCATCTGTCAGCAGTTTCATCAAGGACAAGGCAGACCCCTTGTTTCAATTCATCCTCAACTCTTTAACAGTATTCTAAATGCTGGTACATCTGTACAGATCTATAGGAACTTAAGACTCCTGACCACAGCCTCTCCCCATCAGAGAAAGTTCATCATCTGCTGTGTCCCACTAGACCTTGTGAGCACAATTTCCAAAATCACCCTCAACTCTCTAAAAGTGAGAATCACTCAGAATACCAAAGAGCTTCAGTCTTTGAAACTGGAGAATGATTTTATGACCTCTAAAAATAAAGTTTAAACCATTTGAAGGTGGCTTTACAAGCTCACACCACTGTTGACTAGACATTTGACAAGACACAGATGGAGCACACTGGCAAATGCTGCCAGGGGTGAAGCTATCAATGATGCAGCAGGCGTAGTGGCGCCAGCACCCAGAGTCTGAGGGGCCTACTTCAATCCAATTATGGCTGTCATTTACTATGCAGCGAAGTTTTGGGAGGGAGCAATGTCCTTGAATGTATTAAGACTCAGTGCACTCTTGCTACACCACAGTGGATCGCAGGCTGTCTATGGTACCAATACATGCACGTTGTGATATGTGACCTTAAATAGTCTTATGCTCTGGGCTAGTGATGGATTTGGAGAGAAAAGCAGGTTTAGAAAATATGTTCACACTAGCCCAAATTGTAAAGAGTGAATTCACCAAGTCAGTCTAAAAGCAGACCCTGGTCTGCAGACTTCTGGGTCTTTTTTGCACATGCCATATGGCCAACCTACATCTACATCTTATTGTGGAATGGGCTTATGTTGAGCAAGCTTTGGTTGGTGGCTGGAATGATGCACACCATATATATTTGAATGGTTTCAAACATGAAAAAATATTTGTTGCTTGCGGTGACAGATACATTATGTTTCCCTTCGGTTTTGCTAATGCACCAATCACCCTATTTTCAAAAAATGCTTTATCATTTATTCTTTGTTTTGTGCCGATCACCCGTTCCCTCTATATTTGAGTGAGTGAGAGCGGAGTGTTGAATGGCACAACATCTTTCGAAGGGGATGGTGGGGGCATGATGATCCGGTGTTTTGGGTGGCTGGGACGTTCATGATCTGAAATGCATGTTTAGTAGGCCCAGGCAGTAAACGTCAATCTGTTCACAGAGTTTGCAGAATTTGGGCACTGTGCGGAGAAGCACAGAGTTCCTGAATTCCACCTTCCCGGGCGCGAAGCGGAGTTTTCTTCTGTTCGTGTGCTCAAGATTTGTTTTGGCGCTCGCGAGCACCAAGATGATCTTGAACCGCTAGCGAGCTTGTGCGATACTTCGCACTCGCTTGCACGGCTTCCAGCCGCAACGGCGCCAGTGTAGTGCTGATCGCAAACGCATCGCTCGAGCAACTATTGTGCTCGAGAAGCAGCTGAGAGGGTTTTTTGAGTGGATTTTCTTCTCCAACTGGCCTTTGAAGTTGTTTTTTTGTGCAAGAAGCCTTTTTTCCAACTGGAAGGAAGTGCCCTTGAGACTTCAAGTTCCTGTTCCTGTCCAGCAGGCTCCTTCCAATGCTTTGTCGACCTCGTGGTCACTTTTCATTTGGATTTGGAGCTGGAAGGAATATTCTCCTTGTCTGCTGTATATACCATTGGATTTAAGGACTTTGTATTTGAGATTTCCCAAGTAAGTTCAAAAACTGTTTTATAAGGTTGTTGTTTTTTTGATTGGGGGCATGCACCAGGATTTATTTGTACTTGTTTGACATTGTAAATTTATTGTGGTGGGTGGCCTGCGGTTTCAGTAGTGGCCTAGTTATTTTTTTGCATGTCATTTTTCTTCTTTTGTAAAGGAACAATGTTGCGCAGTTTAGTACATTTTCTCCATGTTTTTAATACATTTGAAATATTTATTTAATTTCTTATGTGGCCTAGTCTGCCAATGAGCCTTCCAGCCAGTAGGCCCAGTTCTAATCATGGGTGCATGAAACAATTGTTTCTGTAGTGTCTGTTGAATTGAAACATCTGCAAACAATGTAGGTGGGGTAATATATTTGATGCCTTTGGAGGATGTGTGCTGTTATAAACATTTTTGGCCCTGTTAATTTTCATTGTTGCCATTGCTGAATTAATGCTGTTTTCTCCTGTGTTACCATGCCTCCATTATATGGTCAGTGTGTGAGTGTGCTTGCCATAGGCCACCATTCATCTTTGTTCCCCATGCCATGTGACCAGGGGCCATTGATTTATATAGTCAGTATCCATAGGCCTGTATGTGTTTTTTGTTTTCCATGCCTCCTGCTTGTTGTTTGACCATGTGGCTGGTAGCTATTTTGCGTAGGCAGCCAGTGTGCTTTTGCCATAGGCCTGCAGGTGTTCTTTGTTTTCCATGCCTCCTGCTTGTTGTTTGACCATGTGGCTGGCGGCCATTTTGTGTAGCCAGCCAGCGTGCTTTTGCCATAGGGCTGGATGTCTTCTTTGTTGTGGTCATGCCTCCTTCCTGGTTGATGTTGTTGCTTGACCATGTGGCTGGTGGCCATTTTGTGTAGCCAGCCTGTGTACGTTTGCCATAGGCCTGCATGTCTTCTTTGTTGTGGCCATGCCTCCTTGCTGGTTGTTGTTGTTGTTGCTTAACCATGTGGCTGGCAGCCATTTTGTGTAGCCAGCCAGGGTGCTTTTTCCATTGGCCTTCATGTCTTCTTTGTCCCCAATATTCCTTGCTCAGTGTTGTGGTTTGAACATGTAGCACTGGCTGGCAGCTATTGTATGTGTCCAGTCAGTGTGCTTTTGCGATAGGATTGCATGGATGGATGAGATGAGATATCAGTTTAATAATATGCTTGTGGATCTTTGTAGTATGTATATTAAGAATATGATTTTAATGAAAAGTGTTTATAAAATATTACATGCATTCTTTGTATTTTTTTTATTTTACACCTCCAACAGGTTTCATCTCATCCTCCCATAGAAACATTGGCAATTATTTATTTCTTTTATTATAATTTTAATTTTATCTTTTTAATTTTTGTAATTTTTTGTTTCTTTTTTTGAATGTCACTTATTTGTAATTTTGTTTTTTAAATGTTTATTTTTTTAATTGTAATTATTTTAATTGCAATGATTTTTCATTTTTACACTTTAATTTTTTTAATTGTAATTTTTTTCAATTTTTTTAATTTACATTTTTTGTATCCATTTTGCCTCAGTAGATCCATCATCCAGCCATCCATCTATCCACCATAGTGGCACAGCCACGCAACAGCATTCAGTTTTTTTTGGTATATACTTCCATTTCCTCCTGGACACCCAGGCTGCGGTGCACTTTAGATGCATCAGTATCATTCATTTTTGTAATGATTATTCATTTCCCCCTGGAGCAATTTGCCTGCCATAGGCGCACACTAACCTCCATTTTTTAAAAGACTACTATTCCAATTAGCCATGCAGTTCCCTGAGTGCCACAGGTGTCTCCTTTAGAATATATGGACATAAAGGAATGCGCTCTATAATTCTGTATATTGTGTTTTATTCTGATGGGGAATTACATTTTATGGTATGGTGGTGAGGTTTGACTTTAAAGTGGTTATTACATTACCTAAGTAAACAACCACACTCATATTGCCTTTGTCCGTAGTAATTCAAACTGCAAACAATGCCATGTTCACACCAAGGGGCATATTTACAAGCTTCTATCGCCACTCACAATGTCACTTTCAGTGACGTTGTGATGGCGATAGGGCCTCGCTCTATTTACAAGGTAGCGTTAAACCACTTAACGTGGCTTAACGCTACCTTGTAAATAAGGCACCCTTTCACGCTGTGTTTAGCGTGAAAGGGGAGGGCAATGGGTGTTGTGGTGGGCTTTTCACCGCAACACCCATTGATTTTGACGCTGCCCCCTATTTACAAGTGCAGCGTAAATAGGAGGCAGCACCAAAATTAAGACCAGGGAAAACCTGGTCTTAAAAAGGCTAAACGAGGAGAAATGCTTTATATCTCCTTATTTTTGCACAGAAACAGAAAATTGCCTGTGATTGTTTATGTGCAAGAAGGTCCCATTTCCTGCACATAAACAATCATTTAAAAAAAAAAATGCAGTTTTGCAACTTCTATGTGCGCTGCATTAAGCAGCACACATAGAAGTTACAAAACAGCATTTAAAGATTGTTTATGTGCAGGAAGGTGGACTGTCCTGCACATAAACAATCTTCCCCTCAAAACAGGCACCCTTGCACTCTGGTGCAAGGGTGCCTGAGTTGGCGCTAGGCAGCTTAATTTAGCGCCAGCGCAGGGGGAAATGCAAGGCTGCGCCATATTCTAGTAAATATGGTGCAGCCCAGCGTTTCTAAAGTGACGAAGCGTGTCGTTAACCTTCTTGGCTTAACGACACGCTTCGCCACTTTATCGTAAATATGCCCCTAAAATGTTTTTCTTGCTTGTTTGCTTTTAGGTGCACAAGAGAAGAGAAATCACCCACAGTACCGCCAAATAGAACGCCTTTGCATTCACACATCAGTCCTCCAATCTCTTCCGCTTGTGCAGCTTAGTGCAACTGCCAACTGAGAGCTTTAAGATGGTTCTTAAGAAAGATGCCTCCAAGATACTGGTCAGTGAGAAGAAGCAGCTTCCCACCAGTGGCATGTTGCTCCAACCCTTTTTTGGACCGCCATGTCATGTGCCTGCCACACCGGCCTCAAGGGAACAAGCTGAGAGCAGCACTCCTGCATCAACAGCAGCGCCCCAACCTAAGCCCAAGAAGACCATGTCTGTCAGTGAGGCGGCCGATGCAATCATGGTGATGCCAATTAGCAGTGACACTGAATTTGATGTGTCCCTTTCGCAAAGTGGTATCTAATCATTTCAGGAAACAGAGCAAAGTGGACAGCAGTCGCAGACAGCAATAGTACATCTTTCTGATGTTGGAGCAGAACAGGAGGTTGAGCTTCCTTGAGAGCAAGACCCTCCTATTTTAGAATCACTGCTCCCAGATCTCCAGCAAGGAAAAGGAAGAGTACTACTCCACCATCTTCTCCTAGCACCACTTCTGATGGTGATGATAGGGACATGGAGTGGACCCCGGCAGAGTCCCGGAGATGTCAGGAAAGTCAAGAGAAAAGAGAAGTTCCTGAAAGCTTTAGACTTATGGAAGGGGATGATGAGGAGGATGACGACGAAGAGGCAGTCATTGTGGAAAGTGACATAGAGAAGTCTGACATTGCTATTCAACCTGATCCATGGGATGTGGCACAGGTAGCACCACCTGCTCCCATATTTGCAAAGCCCCAGCAGAGACCTTCACTAGACCACTATATCAGTAGAAGTATGCACTGCAGAGAGGCAATCGACGACACGCCCACCTACCTCCAGTTCTTCTTCAAGCTTTGGTAGTGGTACAGTAAAAAAGTACTCCTCCACAGTTTGGGAGATTTTAATGGTTAGCAAAGAAGGGGAGCTCATTGCAGTATGCACCATTTGCCACATGAATGTTCATCAAGGTAAGTCTGGTACACATTATAGGACTGGAGGCCAAACAACCCATATGAAAAAACATCAAACAATCAAGTGGGAGGAGCACCTTAAAAAATTGCTGAATGTGGTTGTGGTGGTGAAGATGAGGAGGAGAGTCGGGGAACATCAGCTACAAGTGCAATCACGGTGGGAGGTGATGATGATGAGGAAGAAGAGAGTGACATCCTCATGCAAAGTAGCCCTGTCCCCAGCAGTGCGCCAGCAGAATCACCCACCTCAGCGACTTCACAATGGCACAAGACTCGGGAGTCAGTTGGAGACACCACGGCATACAGTGACTACCCCACTATGACGCGCACTGAGTCTACCACCACCACCTACTTCTCAAAAGTCGGCTATGTCAGTGGCCCCAGAAACAAAGAAAAAAATACAGGCTACTATTACGGACATGTTCAGGCAGGAGGGGCCCTTTGCCAGCAACCATCCAATGGCACATTTGTACAATGGGAAGCTGGCAAAAATGTTAGCACTGGACCACCTCCCTTTTTCTTTTGTGGAAGGAGTGGGATTCTTAGAATTTGTGGCAGCCATCTGCCCGAAATGGAAGGTTTCAAGTTGGACCTATTTTGCCAGAGTTGCTGATCCAGTGCTGCATCATGATGTGCTGCAATTGGTTGGACAAGGTTTGCAGCAAAGTGTTGTTCACACTATCCACCTGATGACAGACATGTGGACCAGTTGTCAGGCGACTGATTACATGTGCATCACTGCACAATGGTTCTCTTTTGCAGGGGTAAAGCAAAAGATATCTACAGGTCTTGGCCCTGAAGAACGTTTTAAGAGCGTTAGGCGGCATGCAACAGTGCCCACGTTCGCCATGGGGAAATCACATACAGCTGTAAACATCTTGGACACATTTAACAGCAAAGTGTATGAATGCCTGCAACCCAGAGGTCTCAGAATTGGATTTGTTGCCACGGACACCGGCAGTAACATAGTCAAGGCCATGTCGGACGGTGGCTATTTCAGGGTCCTGTGCTTGGCCCATTGCATCAACCTGGTGGTGCAAGACTTTCTCAAAAAAGAAGACATACTCAGCAGACCACCTGCAAAAGAATCTGCACTCATTTCAGCCATTATTTTTAAGCCCGGAAGAGGTTGCGGATTATTCAGCGTGCTAATAGAGCTCCAGTTAAAGCCCTGATACAGGAGATGCCAACACACTGGAACTTGACCTATTGTATGTTGCAACGTCTGAGCAATACAAACAGATCAATGGCTATGTGATTCATAGAGGAGGGGATGTAGAAGGGAAATCTATGACAATAGTTGCAGACAAATGGGGCCTAGTCAAATGCCTGACACAGATGCTATTCCCTTTTGAGGTTTTAACATGTGAAGTTAGCAAGGAGGACAGTACGATCAGCCAAGCTAGCTCGTTGTTGCATCTGTTACAGGACCAGGTAAAGAAGGTGTCTGAAACGTTCACCCCCACAAATGTGAACGTAAACACAGAAGCGCATGCCTTGGTTGAGAGCTTAATCCTTCGCTTGGCTTGTAATACGAGGCTACAACATGACATCATGTTGTCCACACAGTGCATCTGTGCCACACTACTTGATCCATGGTACAAAAAATTCTGCCCACTTTCATTCCTTATTATGAAGGGGATGTTTCAAAATACAAGAGGTGGATTGTTGAGCAAGCCGTATACCGAGAAGAAGAATGGCTGGAACTTAGAGTACCACCATGCAATTCTTAGGTGCCGCCTTAAACTACCAGAGAGGGCAGTCTTGTCTCAGAGCAGTCAACAATACCATCAACCAGAACACCAGCAACAAATGCAACAGAAGGACCGGACCCAAACTCTGCATTGCATTAGTTTTAATCAGCAGGGCTTAAGTCCAGTGCAGAGGCGATGGCAAAAGAGATTGAGCAAGTGGCAGCACCAGTGACCATCCACAGGATGTTCCAGGAATATCTGGATGATCCAAAAGAGGTCTATGTGGATCAAAACCCATTGATATATTGGTATGGGAAGATGCACCAATTGCCAGAGCTCAGAAGGCTGGCAATAAAGTAGCAGGCTTGTCCAGTGGCTAGTGTGTCTGCTTCTGCTGAGCGTGTGTTCAGTGCAGCTGGTGTGATTGTTATAGTGAGAATGACCAGTCTCTCGCCTCTAATCGTGGAGAGATTGACTTTAATCAAAATGAACCAACATTTCATGCCACACAATTACACCATTCCTGAAGCAGCAGAGGAGGAGGAGGATTGGTCAGATTCAAGTATGCTAGCTGACCAACTTCTGGGTGAACCACCTGAGTTTGAGGACGAACTCTACTTCCTGGATTGAGTATGCCAGTGCCCCCATAGAACATTTTAATTATTTTTTGTTGAACTCCTTTCTTTGCCCAAAAAATAAAAAGTAGCTAGTGGAACATTATTATTTTTGTGTCAGATTTTTGCTGCCCCACCAGTTTTTAGTCACATATATATTCCCGGACTGCAGTTGGACCAGTGTTCATTGACGAAGCCTCCACAATTCCTTCATGTCATTGGAGACAATACCTGCCACCCTTGCATGCCTTCCCTTCTTTGCATCACTTAGCAGGGCTGCCCCAGAAGATCGTTGATTTACAAGAGTCCCAATACTAAATTCCAATGTGTTTCTTGCGTCAAAGATGAATTGTGTACCTACTAGCTCACCTACCCGTGCTTGGATTGGAAGCAGTAACTACAACTATGGCAACGGTAAGTGAGTGATAGTGAGTAATGATTGATGATTCATGTGGTGGCAGACAGTGAGAGAAGGCAATCATTTTTTCCTGTAGGTGATTGGCCTTTGCAAATTTACTTAGCGAAAATTAACCTGTGCAGTCCACTCCTATGATCCTTCTGTTTTTTCATCACCTAGGAGGACTGCCCCAGAAGATAATTTGATTTACAAGACTGCCATATTCCAATCTGTTGCTTGCATCAAAGGGAGATGGTGTACCTATCACTGTGCTTGGATTGGAACAGGTAACTATTGTACCAATAAATGATTATTGAGTGATTGTGAGTGATGATTGATGATTCACGTGGTGGCAGACAGTGAGGGAGGGTGTTGAACTGTTATTTGGTAACTTGCTTGAGATGATTTACAATGTTTGGGGCCTGAATGATGGGCAATATTTGTTTCCGGTAGGTGATTGGCCCTTTCACACTTAGCCAGATTAATTTACAGGGTCCTCTCCTTTTTTCTGGTTCTTCAGAGACTGAACAGTCACTTAAGATAACAAACAAAAACCTATACAAAACACTGCAATTCTATTTTTCTTCTTGTTCTTCAACAGCAGTGCACTACACGTCTATCTTGCTTGGGTCATGACTGGGACGGAGTTACTTGGGGTCAGGAATAGGATGGAAGAACTCTTCAATAGCTAGAAGCAAGAAGTTATCGACTTTAAAGGGAAACCATGACTCTGAGGCCTAGTACTCAGCTATGTGCAATGGAGCGAGGTGTGTTGATTTGTAAAATGCTCCTCTTTGTGTGTGTGTGTGTGTGTTGCATTGTGGGCGAAAGTAAACTCTGAGTCCCCTTCTTGCTTTTTTTTTGCTCTGACTTTGAGCCTTCTTGGTACACTCATCCTTCAGCTTACCTCTCTTCTGTCCTTCTCCTTGACTCTAAAATACAGTTTCTGTTTTACAACTAGCAGGCCTTCTAGTCTCCTGCATGAACGAAAGTCAAAAGCTTATCTCAAAACTCCTGCTTACCTGCCGGGCCAGTCCAGACAAATACCCAAGAGTGATTGTCATTCTATCGGAGAATGCAGATGCACCACCTAATTTTGCAATACAGTACCCTTTTTCTTTTAACAATCATATTTTGAGAACTGTGTGGGTGGGTTGACTCCTCCATAATTTTATTTTTTCCAGCCTAGAAGACAGAACATTTAGATACCTAATAACATGGGTCTCTGGGGCAGAAGGACTGTTTGCAATGCATTTAACTGTACTGTGTCATACTCATTCCTATGTTTCCTTCCACAACAGATTGATGACAAATCCATAGATGTGCTGCTCATTGCCCAGATAAATGTTGTCCTTGTGTAGTGTTTGTCTTTGTCAAACCTTTCCCCAAATCCCCTTTCCCATACATTCATCAAACCCCTAACCCTCTTCCCCCGGGCTGTGTAATTCTTTGACGTGTGTCTTAATTACAGCAACAATGGATCACACACTTGGTGGGGCGGATGTGGTGAAAGCAACACCAACTCACTGCAGGATCTTCTATTACCTAAGCAATAGCCCAAACTGGCCCCATTTACCCACCCGTGCATAAAAGTGATCCATATTTTTTAGATATAGAAAGTACATAAGTCATAAGCATCATCATTCAGGCCTTGTTTCGCGTAACCCTAAATGCCTACTTAAGCTTGTCCACTCCAGACTTTGAGTCCAGTTTTCATGACTCGAGGATTTTGCAACTTTAGTTTTAATTAAATAGTATCTCCCAATTTCTCAAGTTACTACTGTTGCTATTTTTTGGTATATTATCACTATCAGGAATTATTTGTTGTGTCATCATGTAGTAGTCTGGGCTCAATTCTTTGTAAAGCTTTGATAAAACCCACTAACTCAGTGTTTTTATTTCCATTTAGTTGCCTGCGATGGATAATCCTTCCGATTAATCTTACAGTTGGAGCTCACCTTGGTAGGAGTGAGACCTCGCTTGTGAAGTTGTGAGGTTTTCCCTGTTATTGCTTCATCTATATTCAGGTAAGACAACTATGGAGTGAGGTGAACTAGTTAAGTAAATAGGTAACTAACCTCTACTGCAAGTAACCTAGGTTGTTGTAGACAATATAGGTCATGGCAGCATCCCCCCAAATAGTTAAGGTAGTTAGGGGCATATTTACAAGGAGGTGACAGAGTGCAGAGCTATGGCAAATTTTGCAGCACCATGCTCCACCATTTCCAAAACGCAAGGATGCGCCGTATTTACAACAATACGGTGCACCCCTGTGTTTTCCCTAGCGCTGGTGCTAAAAATAGCTGCCTAGAGCCAATGCAGACTCATTGCACCATAGTGCAAGGGTGCCTGCGCTGCAGGGAATGATTGTTTATGTGCAGGAAGGTGGCTCTTCCTGCACATAAACAATCAATAAGAGCGATTTGTTACTTCTATGTGTGCAGCATTCTGCAGCACACATAGAAGTAGCAAATTACCATTATTTAATGATTGTTTAGGTGCAGGAAGAGAAACCTTCCTGCACATAAACAATCATTAATAATATTTTGCTCTTTCTATGTGTGCTGCAGAATGCAGCACACATAGAAAAAGCAAAAGCGAGGAGAAATAAAAGTATTTCTCCTCGTAGCTATTGCATGGCATTCGTTTTTGGCACTGTCTCAGATTTGCACCTCCTTGTATATCTGGGGCAGCGTGAAAAAAGCAATGGGTGCTTCAGTGGAATACCCACAGCAACACCCACTGCACGCCCCTTTCACGCAGATACCTGTGTGAAAGGGTACCATATTTACAAAGTGGTGTTGCACCACTTTGTAAATATGGTGTAGGGCATTGCGCCACAGGAACGTGAAAAAAAGTGACATTCCGGTGGTGCAATCCCCTTGTAAATATGACCCTTAGAGAGGTATAACTACCTATAACTAAGAGGATTCATACACTCCTACAAGCAGATAAACAGGCTGCATAAAACCTAAAGGCAGCAGTGCAAAGTAAAAGTAAAACACACAAAAACTACTTCAGGCATAAATTTCGATTAAATATAATAGTTTTCCCCTTTATTTCTTTTCACAAACAAACCCACCCTCTCCTCCCACAACAGGCCCACCCTTCTCCCCAAGCAAATTGACCCAACCAGCAATGTCCAAAAATTCCAACAAACAAAAACAACGGTCGCAAGTCCCTTCCAAACCTCTCCACTCACAACAAGTTCCTCCCAACAAAACAATTTTTTTTTAAAATAACTAGAAGAGGGCATTGTCCATTTGGGTCCAGAGCTGGTCCAGGCTCTGCTCCATTCTGATAAGCCGGCTCTCTACAGAGTCCACCTGCTGCAGGATGAGCTGCCACAATGGCCTGCTGTCAGAACGGTAGGGGACGGCAGCAGTTGATGTCAGCTGGTGGCGCTGGTGATGGGATGGCCGGGAGGCTGAAGAGTGAGGGGGACCATCTGCACTCGGGTCCGGTGAGAGGGAGGTATTTCTACCTCTTACTCTTCCAGGACCACCAGCTGCTGGTATTTCTGCTGGATATGGTCCAACCTCTGCCCCCGTAGAGAGGCTGCTATCTACTGCCTGTTGGGTGCTACGGTGGACCAGCAGGAGTAGCTATATTGTGAAAAACAAAAAGAAAAAAGACAAACTGTAAGTAACGCTCTGTGCAAGCAATTGTTTGAAATTAGTAGGTGGAACAGTAGCAGTACATTTCTGGTCCCAATGGAATTTGATGTGAATATGATTAGGAGAGTCACAAGGCCAATTTTATGTATTACCCACACATGCATCGCATAAAAAACACTGACTGTGTGGCAGAAAGTTATTAAGGCAGATTAAGAATAACACCGGATTAAAAAAACTTTGATTTGATTTTTTTTTCTTCTAAAGGTTTTCCAAGTAACTAAACAGACACTTTGAGTGGAAACAAATGTACCTCTCTTTAATGAGTAAGGCATTATGCACTATGGAGTGCAAGTTGTGTGTTGTGCTAAATTAATGGAGCCATGTTCATTGCTAGCCGTGTGACAGGTATCTTGCTACTGTCTGCAGCTGAGCCAGCTGTAGTTGACAATTATCTATTTTTAATTCCAATGGCCCTGATCTTCTCCAAATGCCTTTCTCTTTCTACCCTGACTCCAAAAAAGCAGATGAATAATAAATAAGATACTACATCACACCCCTCACGTATGAAATGCGGATATTATCCTGTCTACCGTAAGAAGACGTTGGGGAAAACGATGCATTGCACTACAGGGAAAGGAACGGGCTATGTAGATTGGATTTGGCACATTCGTGACAGCATATCCCATATGCCAAACATGACATCAAATCATGCACTTTCTCCCACTTTACTCACTGGCCTTGCCCACCACCACATAAATCCAACAAATTAATTCACTTGGCAGTAAGGAAAGGGAACTTAACTTACTCTACTGCAGGGTATGATAGAGGGATTAGGCAGGTAGTATAGAGCTTTTGATATAGAATAGAGGGGTCACTGTCACCACACTGATCATTGGTTCATCATCTTTGGCTTATTCAGTAACTGTACTAGTCGACGGAAGTCGAAAGGGAAAAATCTGAACACGAATAAAATAAATCTGTTATGGGAAACCATGAAATACATTTTGGAATCACTTCACATGGGTATAAAATAAAATGTGGCACATGCCAAGAATGGATTTTTCAATAGAAGAACTTAGGAAAAAATAAGGAGTGAATTACTAAGAGGTGACTAGGGGGCAGAGGGAACCACACCTTGTACAATTGGTTTACAATGCATTAAACATTTTGTAAATGCTGCATTCACTGAAGCAGACGCACATTACACAGCCAACACTGCAGTCACGAATTGAACCATACTGCACTATGGTCAATGTTGGTAAAATGCCATGGGTGGGGAGGGTGGGGTGATGAATGATGGTGGGTAGGATACATTTGCCTCGCTTAACAAATACAGTGAGTCAAGGGAGTAGAACAAACATTTTAAAAATACCTTCCACTTTGAACCTTAGCTTTGACAATCCTTCATAAACAAAGTAAGCGAAGTAGGTGAGCAACATGCCCCTCTCCATGAGAAGAGCTGCCTTGCTTATTGATCCAAGCAATCAAAATATTAATTCATCCTTTTATTCTAATTCACCCATAGCCATCATGATTTAAGCTTTACTTTCTTGCATCCCGTCTTTCACAAACATTTCTAATTCATTATCCATCCATTCAGTATCAATATCCACCCTTCTTCCAACCATCCTTTCAACCATCCATCCCTAGTTTCGAGTCTATAGACTATCGTTGCGATGTCCATACTAATCCTAAAATCCCTTTTCCAAGTTTCCTTAACAAAACTATATTTGGAACTAATGCATTGCAGCAAATGATCTTTGATTCTATTCTCATTTCTGAACCCCCTTGATGGACCAACTCAGTCTCCCTTTTTTGTAATGCATAGATGCATACTACACATCACTGTGAAATAGCTTGAAACTGTACAAGCTACATAAAAAAAGTCACAGGGAACACTAACTCACTGATTCACTATGGTGACAGGAGGACAGAAGAGTCTGAAATTACTTCTTAATTAATCAGCCAAAGCGAGTGCCAATGATTAGCATGATTAGGTAGCGCTGAGCACCTGCCTAGCAGAAACTGGATCACATAATAATAATATTCTTAATGTAAACTAAAGGTAACTTACCTCTGAGTGTGAGCTGCTATTTGGAAAAAAATGTTAGCATTGTAGAAAACAAACACAACAAATAATTGATACTCACAGAGCCCCAGAAGCTCTACACCGAGCAGGTAGAGCAAAGATATCTACCCAGCAGTGCGTCAGCTGCTGGACGGTGTGCAGAACCTGGCTGGTGGGCCTCACGCACCGACGCACCCTCCCCCAGGACAACCGATGCTCACACAGGGGGTATCCACTGTCGGGCCTGCCATCTGCTGCCAGCATGGAGGAGAGGTGGTGCTGCACAAAAAAAACTAGTGCTGCCACCTCCTCCTCGCTGAAGATCACCCAGGGCTGCACACCTGGGCGGCGGTGCTGCCTGCAAGGTAGGCGACCCTGCTCTGCCATGGCACTGGGTGGGATAAAGATTAGAAAAGAAACAGGAAAAGGAAGGAAAGGAAAGAAGGAATAAGGAAGAAAGGGGAAAAATAAACAAAGTACAAAAAGTCACGAAAAATAATTACACAAGCACAAAAACACACTAATAAAATAAATAAAAATGAGGGGTTGGTTAATTAGGAGGGCGGTGGATTTCAAAGATTACTAAGGGATTGATATTATGCCCAGCATCATAAACAAGAGTAGAAAACAAGATGGCCGTGCCCATGCGAACAGCGAGGTGCCGTTCGTGCGCGATTTGGAATGCGAGGACGTACTTTGCATTGTGTTTGCTGGGAAAATGCAACACGAACAGGTGTGCTGTAAAACTCCGCCTGCTCGTGGAACTCTGCCTAGTGCGGCAGAGATTTTGAGCCACTCCGTGGAGTTCCGCGTAGCGTGACTCTGCAAAATCCACTGGCGCCATCAACATTTCAAAGGCACATCATTGAGTCAATACCAGAAATATAGTCCAGACGAGTAAGGCATCTGGAATGGAAAAATGTCATCAGGCCCTTTGGATTGAAATAGCTTTTGTGGACCCCAGTGTGGAACTCAAACATCTAAAATAAGAGTATGTATTGAGAACACCTATATTTTGGGGGTCACACGCAGATAGATTTTCCTAACCCCAAAACAGAAGCTGTGATCTTTACAAAGAAAAGAAAAACTGACAGCTGGTTCTAGCCCATGTCTCTTAGTAGTACTTGCAGAAGTGAAGGGGTGCTTGGAAGCTGAAATACATACCAGAGAATCTCTTGCTCTTACCGGTGAAAGACAAGAGAGCTATGCCTGAACTCAATCATCAGTGCACACACAATGTTGGTATTTTATTATACTTCATATTTGTTAAGTCCTCTGCTTCTGCATGTCATGCGAGTAAGAATCACCATTATTTTTTTCAGTAGCTGTTTATTACTCTTTGTAGCACATAGCACGTATTATCAAGCAATAGCCAGCAGTATAAACGATGGTGGTCAAATCCCCTCCCCCCCAGACCCTTTGTGAGGATTCCAATAATTGTAACTGCCAATCATAATCCTGATTCGACAAATGCCATGTCCTCTGAGCCAAACAACAACTTTAGAATAATAACTTGATGAACAACTGACCCCTGCTAATAAACAATAAACAGTTGGCCCTGAGGGCCACTACAGGTTGTCCAAAGACACACTAGTGGACAGACAGCGAAAGGACAGCGGACAGCTACGCCGCCCACAAGAGCGCCACCCGCAGTCACCATCACCTCATCAGATCCGCCAAAAGGGCCTCACTCAAAGACCGCCTAGACAACAACGCACAAAACAGCAAAGAGCTCTTCAACATCGTGAAGGAACTCTCCAACCCCAGCTCCAACACCAACGACATCCCGCCGTCGCGAGACCTGTGCGACTCACTGGCCACCTTCTTCCACCGCAAAATCGCCGACATCCACGACAGCTTCAACACCACGACCGCCCCGGCAACCACCGAGACCACTGCCCCCACAACCACCAACCGCCTGCTCTCCTGGACCAACATCAACGACGAGGACACCATCGAGATCATGAACACCATCCACTCCGGCTCACCGCTAGACCCGTGCCCTCACCACGTCTTCAACAAAGCCAGTACAGCCATCGCGCCCCATCTCCGGAAAATAATCAACATCTCCTTCGAGACAGCAACCTTCCCGGAAAGCTGGAAGCACGCCGAGATCACCGCCTTACTCAAGAAACCCAAGGCAGACCCCAAGGACCTCAAGAACTTCCGACCCATCTCTCTGCTCCCGTTCCCCGCGAAGGTCACCGAGAAAATCGTCAACAAACAACTGACCCGCTACCTCGAGGAGAACAACATCCTGGACCCTTCCCAGTCCGGCTTCCGCAGCAACCACAGCACCGAAACCGCCCTCATCGCCGCCACCGATGACATCAGGACCCTGCTAGACAACGGAGAAACAGCAGCCCTCATCCTCCTGGACCTATCAGCCGCCTTCGACACGGTCTGCCACCACACACTACGAACACGCCTTCACGACGCCGGGATCCAAGAGAAGGCCCTGGACTGGACCACATCCTTCCTCTCCGGCAGAACACAAAGCGTCCGCCTCGCCCCTTCCGATCCAAGGCCACCAAGATCATCTGCGGCGTACCCCAAGGCTCCTCCCTCAGCCCAACGCTGTTCAACATCTACATGGCACCCCTCACCCACGTCGCCCGACAGCACAACCTCAACATCATCTCCTACGCCGACGACACCCAGCTGATCCTCTCCCTCACCAAAGACCCTCACACCGCCAAAGCCCACCTCCATGAAGGAATGAAGGCCGTCGCCGAATGGATGAGTACCAGCCGCCTGAAGCTGAACTCGGGCAAGACGGAGGTCCTCAACCTTGGTTCCAACCCTTCAGCATGGGACGACTCCTGGTGGCCAACATCACTGGGAACAGCCCCGACACCCACCGACCACGCACGCAACCTAGGGGTCATCCTCGACCCCACCCTCTCCATGTCTATGCAGGTCATCGCCGTTTCCTCATCCTGCTTCAACACCCTCCGAATGCTCCGCAGGATCTTCAAGTGGATCCCCACCGAAACAAGAAAAACAGTCACCCAGGCCCTCGTCACCAGCAGGCTGGACTACGGAAACGCCCTCTACGCAGGAACGACGGCTAAGCTCCTGAGACGGCTGCAACGCATCCAGAACGCCTCTGCACGTCTTATCCTCGACATCCCCCGACGCAGCCACATCACACCCCACCTGAGAGACCTGCACTGGCTCCCTGTCAACAAGAGGATAACCTTCAAGCTCCTCACCCACGCACACAAAGCACTCCACAACTCCGGACCAGCCTACCTCAACAGACGACTCAGCTTCTACACCCCCACCCGCCAGCTCCGCTCCACCAGCCTCGCCCTCGCCACAGTCCCCCGCATCCGGAAACGACCGCCGGTGACAGATCCTTCTCCCACCTCGCCGCCAAGACCTGGAACACCCTCCCCACCAACCTTCGGCAGACCCAAGACCTACTGGCCTTCAGAAGACTCCTCAAGACCTGGCTCTTCGATCAGTAGCAGCACCACCCCCTCTTCCCCCAGCGCCTTGAGACCCTCGCGGGTATGTAGTGCGCTTTATAAGTGACATGATTGATGATTGATTGATTGAGTGGAAGGAGGTCCTGCCCCTATTTTAGATGATGTGACTCCCCATGTGCCCACCTCATAGAGTGAACTGTCCCAATTACGCAAACACCTGAGGCTCATCTTTCTTATGTGGCTATCCAACCCCTGTCTGGACCCTCCCTCCTGACTGTGCGGCCGTAGACAAGATGGGGCCAGTGTTGGGCCCCAGATCACAGCCCTTAGCTCCGCACTCAAGACAGTCTGTTGTCAGGTCTCGCTCACAATTTAATGATAAAGGCATCCCAGACAGTTATCCCTGATCAATGGAAACACACAGAGGTCAGACCCCTCCTCAAGAAACTCTCCGCCAACCCCAGCAAACTCAAGAACTACAGGCCCATCTCTCTGCTCCCTTTCCCCACCCAAGTCCTCAAGAAGGCCATCAACGGACAACTCACCAAACACTTGAAAAACAACAACCTGCTGGACACCTCCCAGACCTGCTTCCGAGCCAACCACAGCAGCGAGACCGGCCTGATCACTGCCATCGACAACATCAGAACCCTTCTTGACCAGGGTGACACAGCGGCCCTGATGCTTCTTGACCTCTCAGCAGTGTTCAACACCGTATCCCACCCCACCCTTATCAAGAGGCTCCGCCACATCGGGATCCAGAGAGACGCACTCAGATAGATCACATTCTTCCTTACAGGATGTACCCAGAGAATCTGCCTACTTCCCTTCACGTCAGAACCCACTAGCACCAGCTGCGGCGTCCCTCAAGGTTTATCCCTCAATCCCACCCTATTCAACATCTACATGACGCCCCTGTTCAACATCATCAGAACCCATGGCATTAACATAATTTTCTACGCAGATGTCACCCAGCTCATCCTCTCACTCTCAGAAGACTCCTCCACCACCAGTACCAACTACCACAACTGTATGACAAGCATCACTGACTGGATGAAGACCAACTGCCTGTAGTTCAACACGGCATACTGAGCTCAAACCCACACCCTAACCGGCAGACCACACCCGCAACCTTGGCATCATTCTGGACAGCACAATATAAAGGAGCTCCCTTGTGACCTATCTATGAGTTACTTTTAGCATGGGCTTACATGATATGTCTGAACAACCACAACATATAAAGAGAAGACATGAAAATTCTATAAAAATTTGTTTGGTTTATTTCAATTTCAACAATTTCTTTGCTTTTTCTTTTTTAAATTTCTTTTAGATATATGAATGTCAAAATATTATTTTTGAAACACTTACATGTAATAAAACATATTAATTACAAAAGATATTAAATACAGCAGATTTAAATTAACCCCTGAATGCAAATTCATGAAAAAGAAAAACCTTTCATTCATACCACACTACATATATACAACATCATACATACTCATACCCCATCCATAGACACATATATATCTGGAAAATGGAGACAACAGATGATATAGTCTCTATGACCAATAGAGTTAAATGCAAACAACAAGATCTAAACGGCATTGGTCGACGCGTGCTGGTGGCTGGAGCAATGGTGATGCCACCTTCATCAGGACCTAACCAGATATGGTAAAACATTCAATAACACCCAGGGGAACTAATGTTTACTCAGAAGAAGTATATAAGGCAATCCGGAAAACCACTATTTATAAAATGTCAAATATTTCCATATTTGTACTGGAATTACATATTCCAAAATTCTCTTATGTGCGGAGCACTTGATAAATATTACTTTGATGATATGATCAATCAGAAGGGGATGTCCTACTGGGCATTAATCAGGCACTATGAGGCACAATAATTGTATTCAGGACACATTAGGTCACACAATTTCATCAGTGTTCTCTCTTCGTTTTAATGGTACTTCCCATTCAAGATTGGAATATTCAAGATTTATGTCCACAAGGCCGCCTATAGGTCGATAGCACGGGCTCCGTCCGGTATCCCAGCCTAATGATTAGTAATATTTATCAAGTGCTCCGCACAGAAGAGAATTTTGGAATATGTAATTCCAGTACAAATATGGAAATATTTGACATTTTATAAATAGTGGTTTTCCGGATTGCCTTATATACTTCTTCTGAGTAAACATTAGTTCCCCTGGGTGTTATTGAATGTTTTACCATATCTGGTTAAGGTCCTGATGAAGGTGGCGTCACCATTGCTCCAGCCACCGAAACGTGCATCGACCAATGCCGTTTAGATCTTGTTGTTTGCATTTAACTCTATTGGTCATAGAGACTATATCATCTGTTGTCTCCCATTTTCCAGATATATATGTGTCTATGGATGGGGTATGAGTATATATGATGTTGTATATATGTAGTGTGGTATGAATGAAAGGTTTTTCTTTTTCATGAATTTGCATTCAGGGTTAATTTAAATCTGCTGTATTTAATATCTTTTGTAATTCATATGTTTTATTACATGTAAGTGTTTCAAAAATAATATTTTGACATTCATATATCTAAAAGAAATTAAAAAAAAGAAAAAGCAAAGAAATTGTTGAAATTGAAATAAACCAAACAAATTTTTATAGAATTTTCATGTCTTCTCTTTATATGTTGTGGTTGTTCAGACATATCATGTAAGCCCATGCTAAAAGTAACTCACAGATAGGTCACGAGGGAGCTCCTTTATATTGTGCTATTGTTTTCCCCTCTTCTCCCTGACCTTAAATCATTTTCCTGAGAGGGGGTCCCCCATTATTCCGTTATCATTTTGGACAGCAAACTCACTATTAAACGCCAGATCAATGTAGTCACCTCTGCCTGCTTTCACACACTTTGCATGCTCTGAAAGATCTTCAGATGGCTTCCTGTTGACAACAGGAAAACCGTCACCAGCAGACTCAACTATGGCAATCCACTCTATGCAGGAATCTCCACCTAACTCCTGAGGAGGCTCTAGACCATTCAGAACACAGCAGCCAGACTCATTCTGAACCTCCCGAAAAGGACCCACTTCACCCACCACCTCAGGAACCTCCACTGGCTCCCCATCCAAAAAAGATGCAAATTCAAGATGCTGACACATGCCTACAAGGCCTTTCACAACCAAGAACCTGATTACATAAACCACAGCCTGAACTACCACCAACCCTCCAGACACCTGCACTACGCCACCCTCGCGCACACTCCCCGCATCCGTGAAAGCCACAGTGGAAATCCCTCATTCTCCTACCTTACCTCCAAGCCTTGGAACAACCTTCCCTGTCACCTCCGAACAACATCCTCTCTCACGGAATTCAGAAAGGGACTCAAGACATGGCTCTTCGACTGATCACAGCATGATCCCAGCACCTGGTACCCTCAATGGCGATTAGCCGCGCTCTACAAATCCTGATTGAAATCCTGATTGAATTGTGTGCCCTTCCTGTCTGCTTGCATTATGAATGGCAGTTTGTTCCACCAAAGCCCATTATTGTCAGATCTGTCAACCATTTTGTCACCAACCGGCTCGCCTGTGCCTTCCAGGAAATTGTGATCCAATGCCTGTAGAGCAGCAGTGCCAAGTCAACAAACCTATACTCCAGGTAATTTTTTGGGGACCTGGGCTTCCACCTTAGGAGGCAATATACAGAATCCAGACATAAGTCTCTGCCCACCAAATCCAACAATCATGTGGTAAAAGTGTGTTTCAGGCGCACTGCACCTAAGACGAAGGAAAGATGTATTCACCAACATGCGCCCTATATGCCTCAGCAAGAGATAGGTTTGGTCCAAGTAGTTGAACTGAATACTTTTAAAGCGCGAGTTTCAGGATACTAGTTTAGCATATGCCTTAGCCGCTATCCATTGTTTGTTTGGGATCTCCAGGTTCAGGCAATTGTTCGTAATGTTGTTGCAGGGTCATGACAATTGAGACTGCAGTGAAATGTAGAAGGTCATAGCAACTTTGCGCCTAGTGCCATGCATCAGCAGGCACTGTAGTGTGGCAGCATTGGAAGGTTCAGCCTGGCTCCAAAAGGGGTGCACACTGTGCATCAGCGCATTATACGCCACAAATTGGGGAGGACCAAGTCTGAAGTTCTCCACCATGTCAGAGAAGGTGCGCAATTTCTCCAGTTCGTACATGTCTCCTGTGTGAAGAACTCCTGCTTCGGTCCATGGATGCTCATTAAACATTGTTGTTACCTCCCTGAGCTCTGGTAACACATACAGAAGCAATCACGTGGCATATGGATGCTGTTGGGTCTGGTGGCTCAGTGGACTAATGCATCCACTGTAGGAGCCTATTTACCCAATGGTCACAGGTTCAAATCTTGGAGGGTCCACTCAGGCTATCATCCATTTGAGGTTGATAAAATGAGTACCATTGAGTTGGGTAACAATAAACATCTGTTATTCTGCGCCAAGATACCCTTCGTGGAAAACATGCACTTCACATATACATGTTATGTTATGTCCGCCACTCAATGGTACATATCTGTCCCAGTGGATTGTTGCCTCTCTATGTAGCCTGCTCACTCCCCTTGTCTCTGGCTGAAGTGTAAACAACCATTCATGGATTCTGCCATGCCATTGGGCACTCACCAGTGTCATCTTTTCTGGGCCATTCCAATCCCCTATCCACCTCATTGGCCACTAGAGTTGCACCACTGCGTAATACCACTCATAGTTTGGGGCACCCAGGTCACCCTCTAACACTGGAAGTTGCTTTCTTTGAAGTGCTTCTCTTTTCCAGCCCCCACCACAATTGAGGTGTGAAAGCATGGCATGCAGCACCCCAAAGAAGGACTTGTTGAGCATCGTAGGAATGGTTGAGAATAAATATAATAAGAGTGAGAGTATCAGCATCCTGGCAATAGTCACCCGGCCAGATGCGAACAACAGGAGAGCGCAACAAAAGGCCACTTACTGTCATGTTGCCAACAGCACCCTCCCTAGGTTTCCCCATACCAGGTCATCCTCATTGTGATACACGTTGAACAACAAATACCTTGAGGTGCCAGCATCCCATACAAGTCTGGTGGGAGGAAGAGCAGCAGGAGCCTTAGTCGCATGTTTCTTGAAGGGGAAAAGACAACATTTGACGCAGTTGACTCTGAGCTCAGAGAGCCTGCCAAACCTATCCAACTCAGCTATGGGCACAGGAGAGGACTCCTTGGGCTTGCGGAGATACATAAGGGGTTCATCCGCAAATAGCGAGATCACTCACCACTCCCTTCCAGAAAGAATATATCAGTCTAGGCCTCAGTGCTGTAATAAGCATGCCAAAGGCTCTATTACCATGGCAAATGCAATGAGTGAGAGGAGACAACCTTGCCTTGTGCCCCGAGCGATCTCAAAGCCTTCTGAGATGACTTACCCAATTTGTACTCTGGCCAAAGGCCTTGTGTAAAGAAGCTGCACCCAGCGTAAACACTCCGGGCCTTCATGAGATACCCAGCATATCTCAGGCCTTTTCAATGTCCATGGACACTGCCACAGCAGTCTCCCCCATCTCTTTCCCCCGATGTCCATCAAGCTGATACCTTCCTGAATGATCAGCATTTTTACAGCCTGACAATCAGTACTCTAATGGCGTCAGATCTCAAGTGCCAGGTGTAGGAAGGTGGAATCTGACAATATGGTTGCCCCCATTTTTTTTTATGGTGTTTTGCTGGTTTATGACTTAGTTGGGCTGGGATCCTGCTATTCAGGGCCCCAGTCTATCTGCTTTCTCTGTAAAAAGGTTTCCATGTGCCTTAGGCACATCTCTGATTGGAATCTGGAGTGCCCTTATAAGTCCCTAGTATATGGTATACTATGTACCCAGGGCATAGGTACCTCAGAGGCCTACCAGGGGCTGCAGCATGTATTATGCCACCCCTGGAAGGCCATCCAAACTGACACCACAGGTCTGCTACTGCAGCCTGGGTAAGGTGGTGCATGCACCCCTTACTGTGATATAGGCTACCTATATCACTATATACATACACACATATAAACCTATAAGTCACTCCTATGGCAGGCCTTATCAATCCTGAAGGCAGAGAGCGTGGTTCCTATGTGAGAGGGTGCCCCTGCATGAGCAGGGCCCCTCTGCAGCGTTCGGAGACCCTTCTCTGATGCTGTTTGTATTGCAGCCTGACCATATACTCTTAAGCGCATTATAACCTCGTGTTAAATGCTAACTTTGGAATGGCTGCACCGAAACATGTCGTGTTTGGTGTCAAACATCTTGGAATACTACCCCCCGCCAATTCTGGCGGCGGGGGTAGCATTCCACCCTTCTAGAGGAGAGACATGTTAACCCTGGCCTGGCCGGTAACTTCTTTCTAAAGCCCTGGCATCACAAAATGGATGCTGCTGCCACAGACACAAGTCTGGCCTCCTGCTGCTGGACGAAAATCCGGCAGGGGAGGCCTGGACAATAGGTTTCCTGTCCCAGGGAGGTGTGACCACCTCCCCAGACAGGATAGTGTGTATTGGGGCTGGGCGGGAGCACTTTCGGTGCTTTGAAGTCCTGCACTGGGGGCACACTTGGTGTCCCTGTGCATACCCCAGTTCAAACCGGATCAGGGGCTTGCAGCCCCTGCTTTGGCGCGAACTGGACAAAGGGAAAGGGGTGTAGCCACCCCTCTGCCCTGACCCACCCATAGGTGGGGCCACAGAGTAAGTCCAACCCCTAAACTTAGTATAAGTATAGGAACCCAGTCCTTAGGACTTTAGATTATCCCTGGACGAAACTCTGACACAGAATCCTGGACCTTCGATGCTCTACTCAAGATTAGAGGACTGAAGAATCTCCCTTGGGGTCAAGGAGTGACTCCCCTGCTTGGCAGGCACCAAAGAAGCAATTGTCCGGTCTGCATCGCCTAAGCTCCCGTCGGACACCAAAGTCTTTGCATCACCAGAGGTGGATTTCCAGAATTCCCCGAGGCTGCCCTGAGTCCCCAGCAAAGCTGAGGCCCGTAGCTGTTGTGGGTAACGTGGAACCGTGACCCTGGACACCGCACGCATTTGCTAGTGCATCCTCTTCTGGGTCTCCCACGAGTCGTGCTTTGGGCTCCGAGTAGCCCTAGCCTCCAGCACCAACTGCACCGAAGATCACTGGCCTCCACTCCACGAGTGTCCTGTGAGCCAGCTCCATGTGCACCGTCTTGAGGCTCCTTCGCGGTCGCTAGCCCGTTGGCTAGTAGCCCTTCACGAAGGCCAATCCTTTTCTTCTTGGGCTCCCTGATTGCTCCAGGCTTGCCCCCACTTACCTTTGCTGGGTGAGTTCCTCAGACCTTGCTGGTCTGCATCATCGTCAATCTTCAACTTCATCGAGACTTGCCGTTGCCAAGGCTTGTTGGGTCCAATCCGGTCGCCGACACCTCAGCACTCGACAGACATCATGTACCAGCCCGAATCCTGCACCTGGTTGCCGACAACACCTCCTGGACCTCGTGGCTGAAGAGTCAAGATGACCGTCAACCTACCTGAAGCACTCGACATCGGTGGGCATCTGCTCATCGCCTTCCTGGTCACTGGCTAGTGACCCAGACTCTGTCCCCTCTGCTTTCAGGTTCTTCAGATCTCTGATCCACTCTTGGATCCACCCGGACACTTTCCACTTGGTCGCCAGCAGCACTTTGCAGCAGATCGCCATTCAAATCGACGACGAAACCCGACCCCGAAAGGCACCTATGCACCTGGCTTCCCTGGGTGAGGTAACAAGAGTAATCCGGTGCTCCCGTGGGTAGAGACTCTAGAACGACCTAGTTCTCAAGTGTTTGCTCCAAGTCCTCCTTTAAGTGTCCCTTTTCTTTAATTTCCCAACCGCGACTTTCTCCATAGAAGTTAACGGCGTCTCGCGGCTGTGTATTTACACTGCACGCGTCCCCCGTGGGTCCACTATGTCACTACCTTGGGTGGTTACTTGTGGTCCAAGCACTTCTAGAGGCTCTAGGCCTAGTGTCTAGCTCAGTCGTGGTTCTTATACCACTTTATTGGTATATGGTTTGGTACGCCCCAAGGGCCCAAACGTGTATTTGTGCTATTACTGTGTTTAAATAACTTATAACTTATGTATTTCGAACTCTAGCCTCATAAAGAGACTAGAGGGTGTATTTAGCAATAAATACATATATTTTGAATATATACCTGGTGTGGTGCTCTTTCATTTGATCACTCAAGAGATTATAGACTGGTAAAACAAGCTGCTTTACATTCCTTCAAGACTTAGCCTGAAGGCTGCTCTCCATAGCTACCACTAGGATAGCTTTCAATAAGGTTGTCTTTAACCTATCTCCAGTAAGGGGTTGTTTGGACTGGTGCAAGGTGCCCACTATAATTAGTGGACAGCATATGCCAGGCCAACTTCTCACACCAGGAAAGAGTCATGCCTGCTTTTTTGCTGTCAGTGTGCTGACGCACAATGAACTCCCTATAATCCAGCTTTTCCAGTCTGTGGAGCAAATCAGAGTACCTTCTTGAAAGTCCTATCAGGCCTTCTTCGGCGGTGGGTTTCACCACCACTTGATGCTCAGCTCGCTAGATCTCCCTCTCCACATCAAGCACTTCTCCATTTAACACAAAACACCTCACAAAGTCTTGATACAATGCCCCATATAACAACCTTAAAGAATCCCACTCCAGGGTGCTAACCATGTCGTAACACTTGTTCTCAGTAAAATATTGGGCAATGTGTCTACCTATTTGGTCACAAAACTGGTGGCCTAGCACCCCTTCAGCCCTCAACCTCTGGGCTGGGATCCGCGCCCTTTCCTTTCCCCAGGACATGACCAATTTTGCAGGCTGTGGTCTAATAGAGTGCACCCCAAATACTCCATGTCTAGCATCCTTCGACACAATTCATGATTGCACAAACAGTAGCGGTGTTGGTGCATCAGGGTGTAGAACTAGTACTCTCTGACTTCTGGATACATGTGCATCCAGACATCAAACAGTCTCCTGGCTTTTAGCCAGCCCTTAAAGGGCTGCATGACCTGGAGCCCAGGAGTGCCCGATAACAGAGATGTCAAATGGTCTACCTCAGAATCACCCATGCAGTTAAGATTCTCCCCCTCCCCCAGACACATACAGGCAGCGCTCAAGTCACACAGCAAAACTGAAGTCAAGGTTTCGAGAAACTCAGAATGCTACACATTTAGGGCAAAGAGAGCTATAATTGAGAAGGGCCTGCCATTCAAGAGTCCCTCTACCACAAACAACCTACATTCTGGGTCGATTGGAGTCCACACCAGTGCACCACTTGCATACGCTGAATATATTGTCCCATGCAGTTGGTCCCTCCATCACTTGGCCACCTTTCTGAGTTCAAGACCTGTGAGGTATGTCTCCTGCAAGCAAGTAGCTTGGATATGTCTAGGCTTTAAATAAGTGCATATCTCTTGTCGGTTCTGACGGGTGGCTGAAGGTGGCCACCCCCTAACATTTCACATTAGGAAATTATAGTGCACAGCCATAAATCAGCCAATGTCCCACCTAAAGAGAGAAGGTGGGGGTGTGTCCCTCCCTCCCCCGCACAAAAGAGAGCACAACAGATGGAGGCAATCACGTTTCCCACCCACAAGCACAACCAATGACATTCCAGCAGGGTCAGCAAACTGAGAACCAGCCAACCCAACTCCTGACCCCAGGTGGGGAGCCAGAACAGGTACCCGCCATCATAACCATAAACACAACAACCTGAAAAAAGTGATTCCTAATGACATCAATATCTGGAATGAATCTACAGAACAGCAAAGGTTTATTTGGCTGCTCTGTCGCTGGCCAAACCCCGGACTCACTCAGTCAGAGACAAATCCAGCCATTACCACATCCAGGCTACCCACTTTTCCCCCTCGGGCATCTCAGTAGTCCAGGAACAGACTGCTCCATTCTGCCCCACAGCAGTGTGAGTCAAATAATGTCGTTCGGCGTCCTCGGAGTGAAGAGTGAACCTCAGGACTGTCCATGCCGGGCAACACTGACTCAGTCTGTCCTGTGTCTGAGTCCGACTCTCGGTCTGACGATGCTGACTGATGTGGACTATAGAAGCAAAAACACAAAAAGATGTGTGGGGATCAATCAGAGAAATTACAAGGTAGGAAAAAATGGTATTAGTTCCACCAGGTGGGAGCCTAGTCCCCAGGTAATTACTTTAAGTAATTCAGCCACTCACAGAACTTTCCACAATTTTTTCACGCCAATTTTTATGTCTTTTTTCTTAATTTTTCACTAAACCAAAAACATGAAACATAAAACATAAAAACACAATATTCAAAAAGCGTTACTAGTTCCTTCCTACCCATCCATTCTAAACCTGGTTGCGATACAATACAGATATGTAGGGAATCTGAGGGGAGATAGTTCATTACACACAAGTGTGAGGGATACTTCCACCTCCACTCAGTCCATGTGATGTGTGTATTTGTAAATTAATACATATAATTTTTAATCCATTAGACATCTCCTCTTCTTCTGGTCGACGCGCTTCGGCCCGCTGATTCGGGCCTCATCAGGACATGGGCAACAAAAGAAAGAAAAAACACAATATTGTGAAGGAGGGAAGGACGGGCATAATTTTGGAGATGCTCAGCCCTGTGCGTCCTCCAGCACTTCCTTCGCTGGCCGCATTTACAAAAAATATATCAAAAATAAACAAATAAAATTAATTTAAAGTACAACAACACTTGAAAGCCGGAGTTTATTTAATGCATCTTGAATCAACACATACTTCCTTCCTTTATGCAACTATATACCTTGCATGTACTTATGGATCTATATATTTATTACTTTTCTTCTGATTCAGCATATCTAGTGCACTACCCGATTTTTCACCCTATACCGCTCTCAATATATCCTCTACCTCAATTCTCTAACTCATCTCAAACCTCTGTCTACTACTCTTTCCAATGCACTACCCTATTTCTCACCCTATACCTCTCTCAATATATCCTCTACCTCCACTCTCTCATTCATCCCAAACCCTATACCACTACTATGATCCCCAAAATAACCCTTTCTAGATTCTTACCTACTCTACCCCTCCTTGCATTATCTCATACCTCTTTTACTATTCCGATCCCCCAAAACAAGCCTTTCTTAACCCTCCTCTTTGACTCTTCCCCCTCCATATATATGCAAATCTTTTTCCCTCTTTTATCCCTCCACTATCCTTTTCAATCCAAATAACTGACTAACATATCCACCACTCAAATCACTTTCATATTTCACTATACTATTTCACCACTAATCCTTTATGGGTTCCGGCATACCGTGTTACTCGCTGAAAAAGCTCTTTGACGCCTCATCAGGGGTAGGGCTATATAAATGCAATTACAATACAAAACAATATAATTAGGAAACCACGAAGTATAAGCCCATTGTTATTTTTGAGCTTTGTAAGCAAGGCCAGCTCATAGATGCCCTCCACCACAGTCAACTCTAATACTCAGAGAGAAAGAGAACCTTTTCCTGTCAGCTGAAGCAACATGAAACAGAAGACATTGTTATTTTTTTTGCTGGTTTGCCTATTTCTGAGACCTGACTTTTAGGCCGAGGATATCCATATTAACCCCTTCCCTGCGCATGACGGAACCACGCCGTCATGAGCCACGGGCGGCGTGTGCTCATGACGGCGTGGTTCCGTCATGCTGCGGCCGCTCCGCCCACGCAGGACTGATTCCCCGCCTGTGGGGGCGAATTAGTGAGTGGGCGGGGTCGTGACGGAACCACGCCGTCATGAGCACAGCTCGCCCGTGACTCATGACGGCGTGGTTCCGTCCACGAGCATGGCGGCGCCGCGCTCACCCCCCGCCCCCCAGCGCCGCGGCGGAATTACCGCCGCGGCCAAGGGGTTAAATGAACCACCATTTAATGCACAAACACTGACTATGTTAACATAACATCAAGACCTCAATACACAATAGGAGCTGCACCACAAATGGACACACACATAAATAGAAACAAAGTCAAAGTAACACGATCCAATGTGACACTTCCTTATGAATAACAGTGTCTATACAGTCCATGGGTATTGTTTCTTCCTTTATTATGTTATAGTCCATTCATAAAAAACCATCAGCCAACGCGTTTCGTCCATTTAAACATGGGACTTCTTCAGGGCAGCCAAGATGTCAATTGCATATGGCAATTGAAAGACTATGCACTAATGGTCAAGGCGCAATTTCAAAACCAGTGCCGGAATATGGCATCTGTGCAGGACTGTGCAATAGCTGTTCAATCAATAAAGAGTAGGTAAAGGCAAATTTTCAAAATGGCAATGAGTTGCTGTAAAGCATGAAGACGTTGTATTCAAATTGAAATGAATAAAATGGATATGCAAAACACGATAAGAGATGCACTTCGTAGTGGAGATTATCCACCCAGCCATATGCACTGCTATTGACCTGTAATGCATGCTGACATTAACCAACATATTACAGCAGTTAATTTGTAGCAAAAAAAGTGCCGGGGCTCGCCTAAGGAGGCAGCTTGCACCAGCCCATTTCTTCTGTTAGCGCCACCTAAAACAGAACCAACTACTAACCATGAAAGTGGGGAGAGGATGTGGCGTAATGGTCAGAGCTGCCAACTTCGGCACTGGGGAACGACGTTCGAGTCTCGGTTTGGGCTCAACATCCTGTGATTCTGGGCAAATCACTTAATCTCCCCCTAAATTAACGTGTCCTTAACTGGTGCTCATGAAAAGCACTGGTGTTGATGATTAAGTGCCGGTGCTGAACACCGGAAACCACAGTCCCAAATTAAGCACTAAAGGCGTGCTTGTGCATGACAGGTGTGTATTAATGGATCCTGGGCAGAGAATGATACAGTGTTTTTGGTCACCCCACTCCACCCCCCTATGGTATCTATTAGCAACAAGGGTGCAGGCACCTGTAAATTCGTATAATCAATCTGGCCTGCAGACTCGCATAAAATGGCAGCAGTGTTCCTGTTTTATTGCTAAATCTGGTGGCTTTGGGGTGGGTTCCAGATACCTCAAGAAAACACTTCAAAATGAAGAGGCCAAAGACATGACAAATTCCAGGCATGGCATGATCATGCGCATCAGTTTGTCAAGTTCCCTCGCTGGGTCTGGTGGCTCAGTGGACTAACCTATTAATTCCATGGACCTGTGATTGACCCGTGGTCACAGGTTTCAATCCCAGTAAGTCTTCTGAGACTTTCATCTTCTGAGGTCGGCAAAATGGCATATTGAGTTGGATAACCATCAACATCCATTATCTGTCACTGTCATTGAGACATCCCCTTAGAGGTGCACTCTCCACATAGGCAACATTATGTTATTGCATCTGATTGTGGGGAATGAGAAAGAAGGGGCCTGATCAGCCATAGCGGAATAGGAGAAATGAGGGACATAGAAAGTCACATAGACAAGTGTCACTTTGTCACTTTCACTGTCACGTCATTTGATGGACAGTATGCTCTCCCTTTAATGAGTAGTCTCTCCACTGGAAGGACAGCAGACAATATACCTGGTCACCAATATCACTATCTGTCATTTGCAAGACAGTATAAATCTTAAGCAGTCTGTAAATGCCCCTATTATTCCTGTTACTTCAATGGTGATAAAACAGTGAGAGCAAAGCATGACACGTGACTCATTACCTCTACATCGCATGTCTTGTTCCAGTTATTACTTGTCTGAAATCGAGGCAGGAAACGTCAGGACAATGCTGCAAATGCAAGCCCACCCACTCATTACTGGGGGGCAGGTTTACCACTTTTCCACGCAGCGCAGTGCAGCACCCGCAAATGCTGCGCTGCTTGAAAAGGAGAGAGGAGGAGAGTGCCAAATTTACTCAAATATGGCACTCTTCTCCCCTTTCCCTAGCGCCGGCGCTGAAATCAGCTGCTGTGCGCCACGGAGACACCTTTGTGCCATGGTGCAAGGGTGTCTCCGTGAGTCTAGCATAGGTTTTGTACTAGAAGGGAACCCTTCCAGTACAAAATACTATGCTTAGACTGATTTAAACAATTTTCCCTCTTTATATGTGTGTTGTGCAGTGCAGCACATGTAGAGTCAGAAAATGAAAGCATTTCTCCTCCCTTGCACCTACTTCAAAAAGGTGCAGTTTTCTGATGCTAAACCCTGTCTACTTTATTTAGAAAATAGGGTTTAGCGTCAGAAACCTTCGGTGGTTGCATGGGAATGCCCATGCTCCACCCATGGTACGCCCCCTTGGCGCTAAGTATTGCAAAGCAATAACATTGTACCTTATAAGCACACACTACTTGTTTTACAATTGTATTGATTGTACCATGATGTATTGACATCCACACCCAGACGAACTAGTCTGCAAACAAGAAGATATTTGTTTAAGATGGCAAAACAAAAAACGAAAATGCCGTAATGTATCTGGCAAAAAACATTGTATTCACTTTTTGGTACTCAATAAAGTTTGTTAAAAAAAAAAAAAGTATTGCAAAGCAGTGCTATGCGCTGCTATGTGTTACATTCATGTGATTTCCAGCGCTAAACAACTTTAACGCTGGAAAGTAAATCGGAAAAAAAAGATTTTGCGATGATTTATGCAAACACGGCATAAAATCTAGGTAAATCACCCCTGGCTGTCTTAAAAATGCTAGCATTCCCGACATCCTCTGACATACCAAGCCTAGATGAAGGCCAAAACAGTCAGTACATGTGAGTCACTCAAGAGAGCACTTTGGCTTTAGGCCATCGGTCCCTAGTAGAGGGACAGAATTCATCCAGTGGGGAGGAACTATGCGCAGTCCAGAAAGAATTAGTATTATTCCAATCTCCATTTCAAGGTCAACATGCAATGGTGAGGTCAGACAGTATGTTCATAGTAGATCATGTGAAGAACCATTTTCTGAGCAGGGTGTTTCCATTGTTTCAAGGTCTGTCTCTCTTTCAATAACCTTTCAGGATGTTTGTGGGAGGTTTGAGACTTCATTTTTGTATCTCCTCGCCTCTGTGGAGCGTCCTCAGGTTCCTGTGTTCGGTTACAGACATCCAATGTAAGAGACTTGAGTGGTCGATGCCCCAATGGTAGAATGGCCTCAGATACTTTGGTATGCCTTTCCTCTTCTTCCTCCAATTCCTAAATTACTAGTGGGATTCAGTCGGAAAAGGTGCTCGCTTATGGCGTCAAAGATCATTGTCTCTCCTTTGAATTTCCTGGCATCATTAGCTCCATCCTTTCATAATTTTTAGGGGTATTATCATTTGACTTCATTTCATTAAATTCACTGGGTTTATATTGAATCTTGGTGTGTGTGTATTGTATTGCATTGTAATGTCCTGATTACAAATAGGTAATGAAGATTACTATTGAGTAATCTGGACATTGCGCTCCAGTCCTACTAGCTGTTGTAGAGGATGCAGAGGCCTGGTGGCAAGGCCCCTATTCCTCCAAGGGATAGTCATCTCTGCAGCTCCTGGTTCATGTTTTGGGGCCCCTCAAATAACCCCTTGTAGCCCACTTACTTGCCTTTCCCCGAAGCAGCACTTTCTTAGAGTTAGGGGAGAGGGAGGCGTCATTTCCCCCAGTCATGACATGTTAGTGTTCATTACTCACAACACATTTCCACCCAGTTGCTGCTCAATAAAGAAAATTATATTTGCCACAAATGCCTAATTGCCTCTTCATTAAAACATTAAGTCGGCGATTAACGTCTGGGTGTGTAATTGACATTTTACCAGGCAGATAGGATGACTTAATTAGGGATCAATTGTTTGTAAATATGAAACCGACTTTGCGAATTGACAGCGCAATTGGCATTTGCTTTTCCTTTTCTTATGTATGCGAAAATTAGAGCCGAGGCCGCTCTCTCCAGCGGATTACCAACTCGGCGAGCTTCCCGCCTAATTTACAGGTTCAGTAATTTTGAGTTAATTAAGTCATGTCAATTAGGTTTATCTCTACGATATCAAAAATTAATGTCAATAATTGTTTCTTCGCGAAGGCAATTGGCACTAAATGACTGGCAGAGAGTTGATGCTTTCCACGCTGGCAGAGGGGGGTTGTCTAACCTGCAAGACAGACAGAAATGTTTAGTTTCGTTTTAGTGAGGGGTTTTAAAAGTGCAAAACTATTACACAGAGGCCTTTTTATTTTTTATTTTAAGAAGACAAGTTTAAAGTGTAATGATTAATGGCAATAGCGTTTAGTACATATAATTTTTTTTTATACATATACATTTTTCTTTCGTGTTTGTTACAAGGAACTCGTTTTTGGAAGATGATGAGCATTAGCAATTAATGCTGTGTCTCGGACAGTTTGATTGATCTTGTAAGGACAGCTGAACATGGAACTAACGTGATTATGAATAATTATTTTATGTGCGATGGCGATTAGAGAGGGATTCATTTATTACAAGCCAACTCCCCAATGCATCTAAATATCCTCAGAAGGGGCCTGCAGGCAGAAGTATACAACGCCTCCTTTAGTAGGGCCTGGGCGGCTGATCGGCCATTCCACAACCTACAGCGGATATTTGAATCAACATGATGAGAAAACGTCTTTTTTGAGATATTTTGAAACATTTGTAGCAAGGGATCTGGAAGCAAAGAATCTTGCCTCCACTGCCCACCACCCCAAAACGAAAACTTTACTCTTATACCTCAGAAAATCTGAGGTGGGGTCTTTGTTTTACCCCTGGCGAGCCCCCTCACTAGCCCTGTGTAAATTCAGTAATTTATAATGTGCAGAATTAACAGAATTCGCACTATACCCCCCATAGCGTTTTTTTTTCTTTCATACCTTGACACTGAAGCTGTGACTGGGTGAAATGGGAGCTCATTTCGGAAGTGACACAAGGGCTCAGAGCCCAAATCTCGCTGCATAACACTGTGTAGACGCCCCTAGCAACTGGAGCTTCCTGACTGGCCAGCGCCATTTTACATAGGGTCATCCAAGGACTGTGGCGGACATAACCCCTCCGGGAAGATGGGGTCTCCGACTTGCTAGACAAGAGATGAGGAAGTGACAGGAAGAAAGAGGGGCCGCCGGTGGGAGGGTACACTGGGAAAATCCGCCTGCTCAGCAAGTGCGCGACAATCTGCAGCCCGCTCAAGTGGGTGTCAGGGCCATAAGTCATAGTGCTTTATAGCCTATTAGGACAATCTCTCGAGAAATGCTGCGTGGAGCCCACTGCCTTTTTTGTTGAAATTAAAATGTCAGAGAAAAAAGAAATAGAACAAAACAGGGGATCTGCAATTAATTACAAGGCCATAAAAATTCAATAAGCAGGAGGCCGGGCCTGCTGCAGGCGCGCAAGGCATGGATCTGGGCGAACAGCAATGGAATGCATTCATCTTCTCAAATTAGTTTTTTAATCTGACGGGGATGTATGGTGACGTGGTGAATTCCCGGTCGTGCTGGAGCAATTCACTAATATATAATGCAGAGGGTGAAAAGGGACACTAAAGACGCCAAGGCGAGTGCAAAGGAGACCACATTGTGAATGTCAGAGCAGAGGAAGTTGCATTGCCCTTGCATGCCCTCGCAAGGTTAAGAGCTAAGCCTCACTACTTAGGGGCCTATTCACAAACTGCACTTTTTAGTACATTTAGGGGCTTATTTACAAGCCCCTTGAGCTGCCGGTATGTCACTTTTTCCCATATTAAAAGAGACCTACTCACGTACTACCAATGCTCTTCACAAGCCTACAGTTGGGGACTTCTGCCTTTTGTGTGACAAGTTCCGAGTAGTAACTTTACACTCACAAATCCTGGTGTAGGAGGCTCCACCAGGGGGTGGAGACTTGCAAGTGCACTTCGAAGTAAGTTTACACTCAGAAAAAATCAATACCAAAAAAAATGTAACGGTACTACCAGGTGCGGTAGTTGATTTAAATGTAAGTAAATTTACACATGTAAATGTACCTTCATAATTAGGTCCCATAATGCAGAGTTCAGGGTTTAGGGTGGAGAGGGTGGTAAAATTAGCAGTAGTGCCTATGTGCGCATAAGAACTGGGCTTCAATATGTAATTGAGATGGCTAAAAATGAGGGGCGAGAGGGAGATGAAAGGCGGCAGTGGTGCCGACACAACCCTAAGAACCAGGCTCTGATATACAATGCAGTTAGTGTGTAGTAGAGGGAAAAGAAAGAGGGGCATATTCACAAGGACCTACCACCGATTTATCTCCATCTTAACGCATCAAAAGTGGAGATAGATTTCACACCCCATTCACAAGCGGGTGCAAACTGCAGACATCGCCAGTATTCCCGCGATAACTGCCCCAAAATGTATCTCCACAGTGGACACCACCAACTAACCCTAATGAGATGCAGAGTAGGCGTTCCCGTGCAAAAACACACGAAAAAACCACAACACCACTTTCACAACAAACTGCCAGATCTGCGATGCGAACCAAAAACAGGCAATAAGCCGCGGTAGCACCAGTGATTTAACACCTGCCTTTTGCTGGTGTTAAGCTGGACGACTAGCTGCAGCATGAAAGGGAGCCCAGCCAAGAGCCACACCTGAAGACCCACAGATGCCATGGAGACAATGATCATGCAGCTCGGATACCCATGAGGGCCACAACACCCACCGCCACCACCCCCAGCCCCCCCCACCCCCCCGGACATACACATACGTGCACGACACAAGAGCCACAAAAAGCTCATGATGACGCACATTGTCAAAAAATAACACACATGTGGCCAGAAGAACGAGAAACAGTCACACAGCACTGAAGTAACAACCAAAAACTTTATTGAAATACAACACAAAACACCAATGCGGAAGACTCCTGTCGGGTCCGTCCGGGACAATCTCGATGTCACAGCCTGGAAAATAAAGCACAAAATCAGAACATGTGCCATGCGCACATCAAAGGAGCGAGACACAGAGAAACAGAGAATGAAAGAAAGGCAGAGAGAGAAAGAGAGAGAAGGAAAGGAAGGGAGAGAGAGAGTGAGAGAGAGGGAAGGAAAGGAGAGAGAGTGAGAGAGAGAGAAGGAAAGGAGAGAGTGAGAGAGAGAGAGGGAAGGAAGGAAGGGAGAGAGAGTGAGAGAGAGAGGTAAGGAAGGGAGAGAGAGTGAGAGAGAGAGAAGGAAAGGAGAGAGAGTGAGAGAGAGAGGGAAGGAAGGGAGAGAGAGTGAGAGAGAGAGAAGGAAAGGAGAGCGAGTGAGAGAGAGAGGGAAGGAAGGGAGAGAGAGAGAGAGAGACACCACCGCCCCTGCGCACCCAGGCCCCACTGTTCACCTGCTGCCACCGGTGTGTCTCCAGCCACGTGCCGGGATACAATGCAAGCCACCAGGTCTGCAATCTGTAATCGAGGCCAGAGTCAATCATGGCAGAGTCCATCACACAGCACACGGCAACAACGCCTGTCCGTCCCTGCGCACGCATGCAGCCGCACCCTACCCCCGCCCACCGGCCAGCGCTGGCTGTCCGCACTTGCGCACCCGGGCCCACTGCTCACCTGCCGCCAACGGTGTGTCCCCAGTGGGCACACCACGTGCCCGTGCAAGCTCCAGGCCCCGGTCCCGCCACCATGGCATGGTCCACATCATGCGGACCCACCCCGCGGCCCAGCAGGTCCACACATGACGCTGAGTCCTGAGGCATCAATGGCAGAGACCACATCAGTGCACACGTCATCATCGCAGGCTGCACACCCGCTCAGCTATTTCGGTGCCACTAACCCTGTGCAACCCCAGTCAGCGCCACGTGGTGGTAGACCCGTGACGGGCGCAAGGCTTTGGGTGCCACTAACTCTGTGCAACCCCAGTCAGCGCCATGTGGTGGTAGGCCCGTAACGGGCACAAGGCTTCGGGTGCGACCACCCCTGTGCGCAACAACTCATGGGCCCTTTATGATTGAGAACCGTGGAGCGTCCGTCATCCAGTCACCACCGGCAGTGGGGAATGTGACGTTGTCGGCCCTTATATTGGCGGGGTCACATGGCCTGTGACGCCTGTGCCGGATGGGTGTGGTGTGTGTGCAAACCTGCCCTCAGGGAGTGGCCGTGACATGCTGACAACTAGACCAATGACCTGCATACCACCAGCGTGTACGCCTGCGACATGTAGATATGTGGGCCCCCCCTCGGAGCGTAAGCGGAGTGGTCTGGCCTGGCGTACGCCGGACCAGCGCAGGGCTTGCAACAATGACTCGGGGGCTCTGGGCGTGGTTCAGTCCATGTCCGGACAAGGAAGTGACTAATGCGTGTGTCCCTGTTGTAGTGTCCACGGCACCCGGAACACAATAGGCAATGTGGGACACTGTGACTGGCATCCCACTAGATGAGCATCATTGACGTAAGGGAAATCACTGTCCCTACATTCATCCACACATTCATACATGAATGATGAAAGACATGATACAGCAGTGCGTTTCTGGATGTTTATTGCACATCCAGTGGAGTCTTGCAGCTGGAGCGGTACAGGGCCATGCCAAGCACACTACACAATATGGGCCCGTGGAGGGCCAGCCAGAGTCCATCCGGGGATGACAAGTACTGCGGAAGAGGAAGGGTACAGTCCGCAGTCTGGTCGCTGTGTCATTGGATACCAAACATGATATGGCAGTCCATGTCGCGGTCCAAGGTGAGTGCAGCGGAGTGTATCGGGGGTCAGTGGAAGGTCATGGGGCCATGTGCGGCACCAAGCAGAAACAGGCAAGGTGGCGGAAATGAATGCTAGTGCCTCCTTCTGATCTCAATCCCATCCACGTCCATGTCCTCGTCCTCGGATGTGTGCTCTGCCCCACCTGTGGGTGTTGCAGTACCGGCTGCGGCACTGTGTGCCACTGACACATCAGGGGCCGGAGGAGGATTGTCGGCCGCACTGTGTGGCAGGGACACATCAGGTGCTGGAGTGGATACGCCTGCCGCACTGGGAGGCACTGACACACCAGGGGGCGGAAATGTGGATGGTGTGGGGGCAGCAGCATTTATCATCACCACGCCTTGTGGCAGCAATGCCATGATGAGGATCTGCAGGGCATGGTAGATCCCAGCTACATTTCGCTGATGTGCAGCGGTGGCTGCCATCCTTTCCGCCTCCATCCGCACCATGTCCTCCATGAGCCTCCGCAAGTGTGCCAGCTCACGGCTGGGATCGCACGAGCCACTCTGAGCGGACAGGTGTTCTTGTCTCCGAGTCATGACTCCAGCGATGTCAGTCAGGGCTCGTTGGAGACCATGGAGCGGGCCGTGGGTGTCCGTTAGGGACTGGAGCTGGTCCCTGATGGGACCTAGACACCCATGGATGGCGTCCAGTTTGGTAGCCATGAGGTCGAACCCCACCCGCACCTGCTCAGCCGTCTCCCTCTGGCCCTTCAGCACACGGCTTTGGAAGGCCATGTGTTGTTCCTGGGGGTCTTGGGAGACTGCCGGGGCTGTGGGTGCCTCCTGCTGGGTGGTTTGGGTAGTGGGTGGGGTCTCCTCGATGCAGCTGGGCTGCCCTGATCCTGGAGGTGAGTTGCAGATGATGTCAATGATGTCTTGGAGGGCTTGGGTGTCGATGCTGGGGGTGTCCTCCTCGTCATCAGTGAAGAGTGGCTGGGACTGCTCTGCAGGAGGTGTTGATGGTGCCCCTGCAATGTGAAGGGGAGATGGTGTATTACAATGTGTCCGCATGTATGTAGCCGCATGGTACAGGTTCACATTCAGACAGCATGGCATTGTACATTGTGACAGTCTGTGGATCAGGGACATGATCCAGAGTCATTGTGGGTGTGCACTGTGCTCTGCTTGATTGTGCATGTGTGCCATTGTGGCCATCTCCACCCGTCAGCCCAGTACCTGGTGGTCACTCACCCTGTTGCGGTTGTGTTGTGTCCTGTCGAGCAGTGTCCGGTCCCCGACTCCGGCCACAGTCTCCACACTGATGACTGTCGACACCAGCTCCTCCATGTCATCCAGCTCCAGCTGTGGCGCTGGGCTCCCACCTCCAGTCTGCATTGCTGCCTTCTGGTTGCCTGCGAGTTTCTCCTTGGACTTGCGCTTGATGTCAATCCATCGCCTCTTGACCTCGTCCCTTGACCTCTTGTGCTCTCCGACGGCATTCACCTTGTCCACGATGTCCCGCCATATTCCATTTTTGGTGCCCAATGACACGTTGGAGGGGACGAACAGTTGTTGATGGTGTTCCATCACCTCCGTGACCAGGATCCTGTTTTCCTGCGGACTGAACTTCGTCTTCCTCTTCTTCTTGTCCTTGCCCTTCCCTGTCCCCGAGGTCCCAGGCTGGTCGTCCGGGGTGCTTGTGGGGTTGCGCTTGTCCTCTGCGCCTGCTCTGGCTGCCTCCATGGTGCTTCGGTGTTGGTCATTTTGTGTTTGTGTGTTTTTTCTACTTTTATAGTGGTTTTTCCAGCCTACCATGTGTGTATTTAAGGCCTGGCGCTGCTTATCGCTGATTTCCTCATCGCGCTTTGGCCCATCGCATGTTTTTTCGCGTTGAGGTTTGTATTTTTATCACCGTTGCGGTTGTTGTATCGCGGACATTGTCCGTGGTTTCGGCAGACTATCGCACGGTACCGCCTTGTTGTGAATTCCACGTTGACACAGGGTTATTTTCCCGCGATAGGCTGCGGTGTGTAAAGTTGCGTTACCATTTTTTTGTGTTGTTTAGCACACGTTCTTGTGAATATACCCCTGAATCTGGAAATCTGGTGCAAAGACAGATGAAAGGTGCCCCACAAAGCAAGTTTGTGTTAGCCATCTTCGGTACAGGACTTCCCTGTGAGAGGTAGGTTTAACTTGGCAGGGATCTGGCTGTGGGAGAAGAAAGGTCATAGGTGATAAGATATAAACGTTTCCGGAGGCTTCGGTCAAAAGAAGTATTGATATCTGCTTGCCTGTGAAAGGATGAGGAGCGTGTTGCCACTTATATTTTCAAATGAAATTGTTTAGCAAAGGAAAGGAAGAACAAGAATCAGTCTGTTTAGTGGTAACTGCATCAACAAAGTTGGACTTTCTAAATGAATACCATCCAGATTGATTTTCCCAATAAGCATAACCCAGCAAACTCTGAAATTTATTTTTTGGTAATTAGAAACTACATATGTAAATTTTCCAGTTTTTGAAGTTATCTTTCTACCCTATCCTATGTTCATCAGGTCTAAACCCCATCACCAATGCCATCAGTGCGAGAAGGCATTGCTAAGGCATCACTATCAGACTCAGTACTGCAGACCAGAATTTCTTAACCGTCCAAGAATTATTCGTCAATTCCTTGCGTGAGGTCGCAGCTCCTAGTCACTACAAATTGTTCCCTGAGCTTCAGGAGCTCCAGCATTAAACTCTGAAGGTGGCCTAGTGCCATCCACACACAGCAGGCCAGATTGAAGGTGCTCTGAAATATTTGAGACTCATTGTGGTGTTGACAAAAGAGTGAAAAGGGTCATGAGTCCAAGCTATTATCACCAAAGAAGAACTTAAAGTTAGGAAAGTAGCAGCGAGTATCTGCAACCATGCATTCCGGAACAAGACAGTCTCATGCACAGCAATGCAAGCTCTTCATAGGAAGCAAAATGATACACCACTCAGCCAACTGCATGGGGAGAGAGAAGATTACTCTTTTGGGCGGTGCAAAAGCACACTATATCTATATTTTAACGAATGGGTAACAGTAGGTATTGATGACCGCTGCGCTGTCAACCCTGGCTTAAAATTTGCTCAGCTGATGCCCATAGTGTAAACACAGACACACTGTTGGTAGCCTCTAAGCAGTGGCGCCCTTGCAGCACAGACTTTCGTGTAATGGCATGAAGGAAGAGATGGCGGAATGCACCCTGACTACACTGATGAGAGGGAGTAATTCAATTTTGACTGCAACATTTTGTGACATTTACAAATTTCATGAAACCTGTCAAGCTTCATCAATATGCAAAACTGGCCTGTGAAAGAAAATTCTAAAAAAAAAGTTGGCAGTAGAATATTTCTTCAAAATGTTGTTTAGAGAGTGAATTTTACCGTTCAAAGGTTTTTTTTTAGATTTTAAAACACTTTTACACGATTATTTGTACTTTTTAAAATAAACTTTACAACTTTTGAAAAGTTTGCTAAGCTTTAACATTTTTGGGGCAATATTAAAAAAATTTGCAGATGAAAAACTTTACGGCTACCTGGATGCTGGTGCCCCCATTCACATGCAAGTGGAGGCTACTGTTGGTCAGGAATATCCAAATGTCGATTGAGGACAAAGTAGCTGCTGGAAAACTGACAGTGAAGTGAGAAAAATTAAATCACAAACACAGTTACTATTATAGTAGGTTTCCTTGCTAGTTGTAGGGACTGTTGCTTCCCGTTTGTAGGGACATATGTAAGGTGTGAGCAAGGAGACACAATCCCATGTCTGGTCTATATGAAGTGGTTTGCAGGCCACTAGCAGGCTCCCTCCAGTACTGTCACAGCTAGTTTGCCCTGGAGGCTAGGAGGTACATTATATCCTGTTTGACAGGAAGGGACAAAAAAATCACTGATGACTGTACTCTGGCTTATTGAGTACAAGAATATCATGCCACATTAATATCATGGACAACATATCAATGGACAAAATATCGAAAGGTAAGTGCATACAGGGAAGTAATTTAATATTCTTTAAAAAAAATAAAATTTATTAAGATTTGCAATTGCATACAACAGTGAAACAACCAGTTGGCACCCTTCAAAGAGCAACCATAATGACATCGAAAGTCTCACATCACAATCAGTAGACTCATAGTATATCAGTAAGGCATTAGTATTCCAGTTCAGTTGAGTAAGTGACATATTCAGTGTTATTCATGCAAATGGGGCAGGGCACATAGTTCCATCAGGGGAGGCTGCTCCTTCCAATTAGTGTCTCAAGTAAGAGCTAAGGGGACTCCAAATGTGTTTGGGGTGAGATTTCACCAGCATCAGCATCCAGCTATCCCTCCGTCCTCGGAGTCATTTATGCGTTGCTCCAGTTGAGTTAAGCATTCATCATGTTTATCCAGGTGGTTGCCCATTTGGTCGAGTCGGCTGGTCAGCATATCAATCTTGGAGTCAATGCTCTTGAGACCATTTTGCACATCCACAAGTAGATCCCTGACTGCCAGAGATTCAGGTGAGTCTACTGTGGCTCTATCCGGCACATGCCCCTCCGGGTGGCCCCCTCCTCCCCCTCTTTTAGGGTCTGCCGCTTGTCAGATGTCAGCTTGGCTTGTTGTTTGTCAGGCTTCCCCATGATTGACTTCATTGAGGGGGCACAGGGTTGCGCATCAAGGGAAGGCAGTGCCGGGCTGGGTCAAAGGCCCTGCAGCTTCAGAGCCACCACGGCTCATCTGTGTGCCAACGCAGCTGCCCCTAAGGATTTTCTGAAAGACCAAGTTTTCAGCTGTTTCCTGAATAGAACTTTGGAGGGTTCTAGTCTGAGATTTGGAGGTAGCCGATTCCAGTGTTTGGCAACCAAGAAACTGAAAGATCTGCCAGTCCCTGAAGATCTCAAGCATCGTCTTGGGAGATATGGTCTAATCAGGGGGAAGAGATAGTGGGGCCCTTTCTGACTGAGGAGTCTATGAACAAATCATAAAGCTTTGAAAGAAATTTTCTCCTCAAGCCAATGAAGTTTACCAAGAGCTGTGCCAATAGACGAGCATCTAGGAATGTTGAAAAGCAGACATGCCGCAGCATTTTGCACCCTCTGGAGCATTTTCAACCTGCCCTTATAGGCCCCTAAATAGAGCACATTACAATAATCAATACGCGATACTATGAGTACTTGGATTACAGTTTTTTTAGTGGAATGTCTGCTTGCAGGGAAGCGTCTGAGAGAGATTGAGGTACAAATGTTCTATTAAGTTCCAGTCAGATAACAGAGCTCCCTTTCAAGAGCATGGCACCCTGCAGGTCAGCTACTAGGATAGCAGCCCTGAGGAAAATGGTTTATTATATGGTGCGGCTGTGCAACCTCACAGTGTAATAAAGGCACAATTCCATAACAGGTCCAGTCAGGTTTGTTGGTAAAACCTTAGCTCAGTCCTAGGTAGCTGTGGCTCAGAGCAGTCAGGCAAGGAAAAAGTGTAAAGCATTAAGAATTATCAAAAAAGTCAAGTAAGAAGAAAACACAACAGAATAAAAAGCTAACATCAATTTACAAAATGAGGCTTTATTTTCCTCTTTAAATAGATACCTCAATGACAAAAATGAACCGGAGGGTTCCGGAGATATGAATCTTTATATAAACAATAAATCACAGCTTTTTACTTAGAGCAAGAAACAATTGAAATCTACTGCAACTCGAGGCTTAGGGTTAGCCAAGACAAAGTAACTTGAAAAGGCGATAGGGGCACACTTGTGGGGACAAACTCCAACAGTAAGTCAATCACAGGACCCAATGATTTCCATTTGAACAGTTACCTTGCGAGAAAAGTAGTCTCCATTTCCAGAGTGTAAGAAATTTGGTTGTTGGGTGACTGAGGTGGGAGCCCTGGTCAAGCAGCAACCACAGTCCTTGTCAGGGTGAGGCACAAGCCAACCCTAAATTAACCTTTGATCATCATGGCAGCTTAGCACAAAGCAGTCAGGCTTAATTTAAAGGCAATGGGTAAAATATTTGTGCAACACTTCAAATAGTAATAAAGTAAAAACACTACACAAAAAGGCTCCCAAACAAAATTAGAACTTTCTTTAATAAATAAAAACAAGACCAAAATGACAAAACTCCAATCAGTAGAGCCGGAGATATGCACTTTTAGTGAAAATAGCACCAAAAAACACAAAGCGCCAACTGTATATATCTGGTTGCACCGGACCGGGACAAAGTCACAAGTTCAGGCTGACCACGATGGAGTGCGGCCCAGCTACAGGGACCCAGTTAGGCCTGCTTAACAGAGTACCTTAAATCCTGGTTTGTGGAGCATTGCAAGGATCAAGTCGAAGATGCTTTGCGCAGCCCAAGCAATGCTTCAGTTTTTAGATGCGAGGGCCTTTTTCGTTGCCGAGGATCCCATCAACGGGGCTTGGATGCGAAGTCTGGCACCGAGGATGCATTGCGCAGCCGGGGCAATGTGTTGGTTCCAAAGAGCTGTGAGGCTGCGATGCAGAGTCCAGCATCACCATCGAGGCTGCCGTCGACGAGGGATGCAAGGGCCTGCGCCAAGGATGCATCGCACAGAGTTGGTTCCGAAGATGGTGTCGGCTGCAGAGGTGATGCAGGTCTTTGCATTGGCCCAATGCATGCAGCAGCAAAGATGCGTTGGTTGTGCTCAGGGTTGCCCCATGCAGCAGAGGAGATGCCCCAGTTTCGCTGGACCCACAGAGGTTGGCAGAGCACCTTAAGCCCACTTCCAAGCATCCAAGACTGGGATGGCACTACTTGGCAGGGTAGACTCACATATGGCAGAGCCCAGCTGGAGGTGCAAGGTTGTTGGAAGCATGTTGTGTCCCTGAGGCTTCAGATCAGGAGGCCAGCCAACTGGACCTTGGCGTCCCCCTGGGCTTCAGAGATGCAGGTCCAGTCCTTCTCACCCAGGCAAGAGGGCGGCAGGTCAGCACAGCATGGCAGCAGTTCTTCAGAGCAGCAGTCCAGCATAGTGGCAGTCCTTCCAGCACCACAGCAGTCCTTCTTCCTGGCTGAGTATCCACAGGTCCAGTGGTGTACTGAAGAGCTGGTGTCTGAGGTCCAGTAGTTATACCCAGAGGGGTCTTGGAAATGGGGAGAAGCTTCTAGAGGCATGCCTATGAAATGCACAGGTACCCTGCCTTCCTTGCCCTGGCTCCAGACTAACTACACGGGTATGCAACCCTTTGTGCGGCCTATTCAAGTGTAAGTGGGACTGGGAGGAGGTCCTTCCTCCCATCCTACCAGTGATGGCCCATCCAGTCAGACCTAAGCTCCCCATTGTGTGTGGCTGTCTAGGAGGAATACACAAAGCCCAACTGCCAACTATACCCAGTCATGTGAGCCAGAGACAGGCTGCAGGTACCAAATGGCTAAGGCAGGAAATGGCAACTTTCTAAAAGTATATAGTTATGGGGAGTGATCCAATTGAGGACATAAGTGGTGGAATCAGTATAACCTGTTAATCAAAATGGTACTCTTTACACCATAGATTCATTTTATCATTCTTTTGAGGCCATGTTTAGCATACGTGTCTCGTGGGCATGTTCAAGGGCCCATTTACCTTTTAAATGTTTTCCCTGTATCTCTTCACTCTTTTCATGCATTTAGTAATATAGTATTTATAGTGAAAACTGTGTAACTTTCTATTTTTTACTCGCAGACAAAAAGCACAAGAAGTCCACCAACCTTATTCAATAATAGCAACAATGAAACTTGTTCAATGAGGATCTTTCCATCAGACCACATTCTTTTTATCATCACTTGTTCAACAGAAAAAACGCTGCTTCAGGATGACTTTTCCTCGAATGGGACACCACTGACGCAATCCTATCTTTGCTAGCAGAAGGTACAGCAGGTTCAGTCCAGCCATTGGTGCAGCCTGTCTTTGCTCCGTCCAGGGAATGGCAGGGCAGTCCTTTTTTGGTCCTCTCTCCAGACCAGACGTGATCTGAGGTTTGGATGCCAAGGGTGCTACTTTTATGGTTGCTTCTTACTTTCGGGGGATGTGGTAACTAACTAGCCACTGGGCTGCCATGTCCCCCTCCCGCCCGATGACAACGTCATGCAGAGTGTGGCACCCAACATGGCAGAATCCCTCTTTTGGTGTGTGGAGCTCCCTAGCCCATCCCACATGCCCACATAAAAAACGATTTGGCAACAATTTCTCCCTCTCTGTCATAGATGCCAGCCTTCCTGCTAAAACACAACAGCAGCCCCTCTTGTGCGTGGCTACCGTTTGCCCTACAAAAGCGGCTTACTCTTTGAAGCTCTCTTTTTGCGCTCACACCCAAATTGGCCATCATGCCAGATGGAGGTCACAACTCTACTCTCAGCAGATCCTTTGTGTTCCTTCCTGAGAGTCAGTCACACCTCTCACCAGGAGGACAGAAGGCTGTCTTGAGAAGAACAGCTTGTGTGCAACCTTAAACAGATAGTCGAAACTTTGGGCAACAAAGAGGCAACTTTCTAAAGTTGCCATTTGTGCGAAAGTTACATTAAATTCAACTTGAGCAACACGTCGGGTTTAAGGCACTGATTCTTTTGATACATTGAAGTATCAATCAACAGAAATGTAGGATTTAAAAAGCGCGGCTAATCACTTGATAAGGTATCCAGGCGCTTGCAGGTCACAGAGACTCATTCGTACAGCCAGGTCTTGAGGGCCATTTGGAATTCCAGAAGTGAGGTGATGGTCCGGAGTTGTGTGGGGAGGCTGTTCCAGATCTTTGCTGTGATATAGTAGAAGGAATGTCCTTTACTTCTGCTTTGGTAGATGCAGGGAGTATGGGCAAGTGAAAGGGAGGCAGATCGTAGTCTCCTCGACGGATGGTAGAAGTTCAGGCAATGATTAATGTAGGCAGGACCTTGGTTGTGTAGAACTTTGTGTGCGTGGGTCGACAGCTTGAATTGGTATCTCTTCTGTACAGAGAGCCAGTGGAGTTGCCTGAGGTGGGGTGTGATGTGGGTTTATCAGGGAAGGTCAAGGATGAATCTGGCTGTGGCGTTCTGCATGGTCTGAAGCCTCTGTAGGAAGTGTGTGGCGATTCCTACATAGAGGGTGTTGCCATAGTCCAGTCAACTGTTGCTGAGGGCCTGTGTCATGGTGCGTCTCATGTGCAGGGGTAGCCACTTGAAGATCTTACATAGCAAGCACAGAGTGAGGAAGCAGGCAGAGGAGATGGTATTGATCCGGGTGCTAGGTCTGATGGCCACCAGGAGTCATTTCATGTGTTGCTGCTGTTGCTGAAGATCAGCACTTACGTCTTGTCTGTGTTCAGCTGCTGAAGTATGATATCTAGTAGTCCCATTCAGAAGTTAGCACTGCCCACCCTCAGCAAGTAACTCCTTACTCGCCAATGGAGCTATTCTCCTTTTCACATGAAAAACGGGTTTTACTGTCAGGACATGTAAAGTTAAGAAAACACATGCCCATCTTTTTAATATAATGCACCTTTCCTTTAGAGTTTGGGCTTTGCCATTAGTTTAAATGACAAAGTTGAGTTAGCAGTGGAAAAACTGCACTGCCAGCTGGTAATGGTAGGCTGGGAGTCATGCATTGCTTTGTCACCCTTGTGGTGACACAATAAGTGCTGCAATCCACGTGGGTGCTTAACATACAGGGCTTGAGTAACCCTGGTACCATAAACTAGGGACTCATAAGTAAGTTATCTTATGCCAATTGTGGGCGAGCCGATTACACATATACCTCTTAAAGGATCAGAGCTCTGGCACTGAAGCGTGTTTGGCAGTGCTCAGTGCACTCTCACGGTTAAAAAATCAGCAGCATCAGTCCAAAAACTTGTGGGTGATCATGCAAGAAAAGGCATTTCCTTACAAGCCCTGCAGAGCTCTGGCCATTCAGTGACCTGATATTGGGGCAGAGAGTTGAAAGGATCTCCTTTAGAAGGAACCAAGCACAGAGGGGTGTCTCTTGGAGGACAGACAGTTCAAAGCAGTGGTTAATTTGTAAAAGAATAAGTGCCTGGGCCGAAGGTTTTACTCAAAAACCCACAGCCAGCACTGAGGACTGCTTGAGTTACTGAATGCCAATGTTGGTAGTCTTGATTACACCAGTGGCGGCTGGTGACATTTGAAAGTGGCGAGGCGTAAAACAATTGTCATACTTCACTGCGGCGAGCGAGCCTGAACCACCTACGGGGGGTTTGGGGGGGTTCTCCCCCCGAGAACATTTTGAAAAAAGAGTGGGAAAATGGTGCATTTTTAAGCAAACCAGAAGGTGTGAAGAACAGCTCAGTCAATACTACTGTTTAGAGCTGTGGGAGTTAAGAAACCTTATAGAAGTTTGACACATAATGAGAATGCTCTGGGAATATGGAACTAAAATGAACAACAATTTACTGGTACCGCAGTAGCACAACTATTCTTAATCATACTGGATAGAACCACGGTACATCCAACATGAAATAAATTCCAGTTAGGAGTATCATATAGCTGTGAATAGTATGCTTTTCCTGCTTCCTGGTCCAAGCCTCTATTGATAGCATTAATAAGGAACCCTCAGGTAGGCATGTCTGGAACCTTCAAGGAGTATTGTGAGATATATGTATATAATTACTGCTAGAATGCACTATGTAGTCTAATGCCTCAAAGTACTCAAAAGGCACAGTCAAGCACCTATAAGCAGTTATAATGACAAAGGCAAGCTACTTTGGCACTCAGACACAGGCGCCTCAAAACACTAATAATGGCAGTGAAGCGTACATGTGTTCGGTACAGTGAAGGAAGCTTTCAACACTTTGGAAGACAGACACAAGTACAAGTGCGCTCAGGAGAGTAAAGTTAAGCACCACTAGGCACTCTGAAAGTCGGTCAGGCGGCTCAATGTACGCATAATAAGCAGGCAGACAATGATGCAAAAGCAAACAAGTGGCAAAAAACAAGCACCTTTTAATGCACAAAACTACTAACCGAAGAACCTCCAGGCACTCTGATAATCCGAGTCAAGTGCCTTGAGAAAGAGCAGGGCTGAAAGCTGTAACTGTATGTAAGGCACTTAGAATAGCAAAGCCAAATCTCTAAAAAATCAGAGGCCGGGCACTGCTATTGACGGCAGAGTCAGGCACTTATAGGTATTCTAAAGGCAAGCAACAGTCCCAAGCACACGAAGATGAACTGAACTACACTGCAGCTCCTAAAAAAATGCATGAATGACATGACAGGAACCTAACTTTGCCGGTATCTTGCAGCCCTGTACAGCTACGGGTAAAATTACATCGCAGAATATTACACTCTGAGCTCATAGTGCCCAAGGAACAATGATGTTACCTAAGCTCTTCGGGTGAAAGCAGCAGCAAGTACATTTATTGACCAATGCCCACCACCTCCAGTGTCCATCTGAGGTTATCTAGAGCGTTTTCAGTGACTAATGCCCACCACTGCCAATGTCTATCTAAGTGTATCTAGAGCACTTTCAGTGACCAAGGCACAACCCTGTCAGTGTCTATCTGAGCTCTTCAATAGCAGGCAGCAGTGCGCACATTCAGTGACCAATGCTTACCACTGCCAGTGTCCACCTGAGCGTATCTACAGCAGGCAGCCCTTGAGCTTTCAGTGACCAAGGCACAACACTCCGAGTACCTACCAAAGTTCTTCTCGAGCAAATCGCTAAGAACACATTCAGTGACCAATGCCCACCACTTCCAGTGTCCATCTGAGGTTATCTAGAGCGCTTTCAGTGACCAAGGCACAACAATGTTAGTGCTTTCCTAAGCTTTTCTACTGCAGGCAACAGGGAGCACATTCAGTGACTAATACCACAGTGTCCACCTGAACTCACCTAGAGTAGGTGGTAAGAGCACTTTCAGTGAACAAGACCTAAAACCCTCAGTGTCTACTGAAGCTTGTCTAGAGTAGACAACAGAGAGCACATTCAGTGTCCAATGCCCACCACTGCCCACCTGAGCTTATATAGAGCAATCTCAGTGACCAAGTAACAATGCTGTCAGTGTCTACACGAGCTCTTCGGGAGCAGGCAGCAGCAAGTACATTCACTGGCCAAAGGCCACTACTAACAGTGTCTACCTCAGCTCATCTGGAGCACTTTCAGTGACCAAGGCAGAATGCTGTCAGTGACTGCCTAAACTCGTCTATAGCAGGCAGCAGAGAGCACTTTCAGTGAGTACAACCCCAGCAGAGAGGTGTGCTTCCCACCAATCCAGGCAGTAGAGAGCACATTCAGTGAGTACAACCCCCAGCAGAAAAGTGTGCTTCCAACCCCTTCCCGGGCAGCAAAGGCGCCGTGTTTTTCCTTATTCCTGGCAAGGCTATCACAAGCTGCTACCAGAACAATGATAACACTGTAAAACGATATTCTTATGTGAGGTGCATGTACAATAAAAAACAGAAATGAGGAATAATCAGTAGTAATAATTCGATTTGTAACACATAAATCATGTTTCCAAGCATAATGAACAATAACTGAAAAGGGTAATATGGGGAATCTATGGAGAGAGAAGAAAAGTCATCCAACTGTAGATTTGCCCGTTTCTCTTTGCTCTCAGTTTCGCTTATGAATTCATTTCGCCACAAATAAAACTGCGATAAACGAATTTGCCCAGGATCACACATTTTGATACAGGCCTAGATGGATTACATCTTAGTTGCATAGACACTTTATCATGAGCCCACAGCCTCTTGCCCCAGAGATACTGAAAGTTGCCATCCACTCACTGTCTCGTCAATCTGCCCCTGCTGCACCTTGGCGCTTCCCAGCAAGTGTTAATGATAAAACTCTGTCACCCTCCTCGTTCGGATGTGTTGAGGAGGGGGCTGCTGGGTGTCTTTTTACCCAAGCTTCCCTGGCCTTGGAAACCTCTCCTGCCAGCGCCCCCATTTCCAGCAGCCAATCAGAAGCTTTCAATATCACCCCCTCTCATCCCGCACCCCGGCCCTTCTGTACTGCACCTGCTGTTGCAAAGGCCACTTTGTTGTTGTTTACGGTGCCCAATAACTGCTGTCCTTTGGGGCATGCATAACTGCCATGAACACAACAAGCTGCGCGCTGCAACAGCGGACTCCAACACAACACAAGTTATCATAGGGTAACCGCAGACCACAAGCCCCCCCGCTCCCGCCCCTCTCGCGCTCCCCAAATCACCACTTGTCACAACCCTGCACCGTGTTTGCTTTGCTCTTAACTATATGACGAACTTATTCTGAACCTGCTTCTTCACGTCTTTCAGCATAGCAGCTGATACGCTAGAGGCATGGTACTCCACTCATCGACTTTACACGGATGAAAGCTGGAGCTGAACACCCTGGAACTCAAGCCGGTGACTAGCGCACTGAAACCGAATTCTGCAATAGGCGCCCTTGCGCGCCGGTCTGTGTCATGGATTCTTTTCTCTGCTTTAGTGTGTCTACTCTGTATCTGTGCACTATGTGGGACGTGCCATCTATCGGACTAATCATTAACTGCATGACTTGACTACTAGAGAGTCAGTTATTAAACACAGTAACCTGGTTATCCAACTGGAGCGCCATAATGTTGGTGGCCCTGGACCCATGCTGAACACCCATACTTGCTCGGTACTGCCCAATAATAACAGACTGACTGCCCCAGGACTCCAAGCATAGCATTGAGCATCTCTGCAGAGCATACATGGCAATATCTGTCTGGGGTCTTGTACTACAAGTACAGTGGTGTGCCTTCTGATGTGAGAAGTCTTGGCCCTCGGCGATACGAGTTTCCTGCCAGCTAAACAAAACCAGTACACCAGTCTCCTTTCTTCCAAATGGTAAGGTGCTGTGCATGTTACAGCATTGTTTTACTGGCCTAAAAAGGCCACTGGCCTTTTAAAGCGCACATGCCCTCATGATCCGTAAGGGTGCAGCAGGCACCGTTGTGTTTAAATGGGGCCCGAGGTTTGTAAAGTGCAGTCGCGGCTCGCAATACTCGCGGGGGGGTCACGCGGGGTTGGGGGCCGGGGGAGATTAAAATAAAATAAAGAAAACTTACCTGACCGGGTCAGCGCCGCCTCTGTTCCTGGGCCGGGGTCCCCCGTTGGCGCCTTCAACGTCTTCTACAGGAACAGCCGCGTCACTGGAGTGGCAACCCCTCTCAGCCAATACTGACGCTGCTCCATCAGCCCCAGGATTGGCTTAGCAGGGATACTCGCCGCCCGCCTGCCCATTAGGAGACCGAGGGTTGCGGTGTTGATCAACCCCCACTCTCCTAATGCGCAGCCGCCAGCCAGACTCAACACTAGTGCGCATGACTGGGCTGGTCGGAAAAATTGTACGACCTAAACCCAGCATGCGCACTTGTGCTGCTGCCTGCTGTGCGCTCGGCGCCACCCCCTGGCCTGACAATGCATGTCAGTCAGCATGACGCCGGACCGCCCACCCCCTTCAGACTCTGAAGGGGGTGGGAGGTTCGGCGTCATGCTGACTGACATGCATTGTCAGTTTACTTCAGTCAGAGCCGCCGAGGGAGCTGCGGGCGCCTTGTGGGTCAACGCCCCAGCGCCCTAATGGACGCACCGCCACTGGATTACTCCCCATGCCTCTTTAATCCACCTCCAGACACTCCATCCTCTTTATCTCACTCATGCAGGGCTCTGCTTCCCCCCTTTATCACTTGTTTTCCATTATTCTTTTCCTCCTTTGTATTTTTCAATTTCTTGCCCTGGGTCAAAGCCTGATGAGGAAAAATAAGTGCTGGTCCCCAAAAATGAGTGATGGTGGGCCCACACCTGCAACCACAGACTCAAATTAAGCACAGGTTCAAGGGCTGGACAGCATACCTCTAGACTAGCACTGGGCCACAGAGGGCAGGATCTCTGGGGTCAAACAGGTCCACAGACATCCACCACCTTGGCGGAATGCCACAAAACAACAAATATCCCCCCGAGTTTTAATACATAATAAAAACCGAAGAGATGTGCTCATTGCTTGTGATACTTGCACAAAACACTGGACCTTTGTTATCAGTAAAGATCATTGCCACAAAGTGATATACCACCCAAGTGAGTTGTTGTCTTCAATAGAGAAACCAGGGCGATACCGTGACAGTTCTTTTCTTGACATAAGGATTGAAGACTAGAAACAGTGATTAAATGAATGTATATCAGATTCAGAACCAAAATATGCAATTAGTTACTCTCCGGTTAAGGGCAATACATTTTTTAAAGAAGAACTTCCAAGCACTCCGACATGTGCTACCTCTAAAAGTGACATCATCAGCAATATCAGTATGGCACATTCTGTGAGTTCTTTAAAGTATATTCTGTAAACTATAAGAGCCTTTGTCAATCACGTCTGGATCCCGGGTATATGAAAGTTTACAAATCCAGAGGGCGAGGGAATAAGATCTTTCGGTACAGGCCATGCCCATCACACCTTCTTTGAAGAGTGAAAAGGCAATTCTGACTCTCTTCTTTTAAAATATTCCTCCATGATTTGACTTTATACTTGGATACCAATTGGGATTTCATATTTTGTTGACATTTGAACACCCTAGCAAGGCACCCAAAGTTTCTTTAGGGACCATAAAACTCATTTCATAGCTAACTCTTCCCAATCCTTGGATTATACAGGCAGATAAAGTCTCTTTATGTGTCAAAAAGCAGCAAAAACCGAGATGCCCTTCCCTTGGTTGATGATAAAGAATAGACCAGATCACTTTAAAGGGGGCGTGAGGGGTAGCATATTGACCAGACATAAATGAAAAGTCAATTCAAATTTCTAAGACCTCTGAAAAGCTGCCAGAATAGTTGTGTGATTAAAGAATTCCCTAATTTTGGAGTAATACTTTGTATTCCTCAGTTTTTAAATACAGGTAACCATGTATCTGTTCATTATAGTCAACATCCCAAGCTATTTAGTTACCATCAGCCCTAATAGTAATGCTTTTGTCGCTCTGCTGGATAGCACTTTCCTTCGAATTGTAATGTTATGCATCCATATATGTATACAGGATTGTGTAGTGCAAACCTAGACAAAGGCAGTGGAGCATTGGGCAGTGTCAAAGGCAAAGATACGGTCAACAAGTGATTTGAGATGTACTTGGTTTATGGACTGTTACTGCATCATGATGTGTTCTTTAAGATGGTGTGTCTTCATCTCTTTCCTCAATTGAATCAGGGTAGTGGTGATCCTGATGGATACAGGGATTTCATTCCAGATACTAGGGCCATGGCTGAAAAAGGCTTGCTGCCTTGCTTTTAAGTTTTCTAACTTCTTTTTCTGAAACCTGATGGTTTCCTGGCTGTGGGTATTCCGAAGCCACTTGTGGTGAGTTTGTCACCCAGATCGGTGAGGTGCTGGTCGTGATGGCCTTGTACAGTATCCAATGGGTTTTGATGGTGGTGTGGGCCGCCAAGGGAAGCCAGTGGCGTTCCATCAGGATGGTGGCTATGCTATGTGGTTATACTACATGTTTTTGTGCAGAGCGGCATTTACCAGTTCCTTGGTCTTTGACAGTTTTCATTTATTTGGCAGACTATTGTCAGCAGTTGTTTGTCTGCCTGTTGTGGGTTTGTCTGACATAGTGGGGTTATGGGAGGGCAGGAGTTAGTGGCCAAAGAAACATTCGAGGCTGTGTGAGAGTAGGTGATATGGTTTTAGGGTGACCTTCTCTCACAACATTATATCTGCAAGATGCTCTCTGGAGGAGTTCACGTCTTACAACTTTCTACTTCACCCATGTCATCTACGGCAGTAACTGTCTGAAGTGTTTAGAGTCTTGTTCTCTTCCAAGACCAATATGGGTAAATGTAAGGGTTTTCTCTGTGCGGCGGTCTTAGTTTTTCTGATTAATGTCTGGGCTTGGTTCAGGTAGAAACAGTGTCTTCCTAGCAACTTCCCCTTGTCTCCTTGTAATTTGGATAGGCCTATTTTCTGGTGTAGTCTCCCTGTAGATCAGTTGAAAAGCATGACAAATCATTGTCATTCAGGCTCCCTTTTGAACCCCTGCTGCCCCAAAAATAAGATACAGAAGGTCCACCAACGGTTAGGTAATGAATGCCTAGGACCTAGAGTAAATCTGTGCATTGTTCCTGAGATCAGTGTTATATCCTCTTTATTGTTGTTGTATCTGCCTTACTGCCTTAAAATTATAGCCCAGTGCCTCTTTTCCTGTGTAATGGAATGTTAGACTTACCAGGTTCCAAATAGAATGTGATGGTTTGAAGTGGGGTATGGTTGGCGGCTGGACCGGGGAAGCTATCAGTACCTGTGTGTACAACTGAGGCATCATTCTATGTTGTTTGTAATAAATAATTTAACAACAAATCTCCCCACATCTGTAATCGTTACTACAATCAGGCTGTCTTTCTATCAAATCCCTTGAAGTTCCTTATATCCCGAGTCATGGAGAGATAGTTCCACTGATGAAGTAGCCCTAATTGGACCTTCTACATACTGCTCATCACAGACCCATTCCCAGCTTCCACTAGCCCATCTTATTTAATATTTGCACACATTTTCTGGCATGCTTGTTGTACTAGGTCAAAACTCAATTTAATCCCCAGCTGGATATAGATGGGGGACTTCGGCAGTCTAGTCCAACCTCTGTTTCTTGCCTACTGCTGATTGGTGATGAAATGAATATGTTTTTGCTATTTTGTTCGTGCATTGTTCCATGTAAGTTAGCATTCTCAGCACCATTTTATGTTTAGCCGATATTTTGAATCATGCCATTAACTGCGTATTCCGTCCTCGAGAAGCAGGCTGTGGAAAGTTTCATTTCTCCAAGGTTAGGCCTTGCTGTACTAATGAATACACTGTTCTTATTAGCGTATACCTTTCCCACTAGATAGAGGCCTTCTCCCATTAGTCTAGCGGTAGGCACAGACAGAAAGACCTTGGCATAGAGATAATGTGTGTCCGGCCTCAGGGCCGAAGCTCATTCTACTGTACTTCTTTGTTTTAGCTACACCTGCTTGTAAAATTCCATTATGGGCGGGTCTTCCTTGGTTCTGAAATGTACATAATGTATCTCTATGTTTGCTGATGTCAGTCCTCTCTGCAGCACCTCTAAGAGACTGGGCAGAAGGTACTCCGCTCGACTGTATCTGAATGAACATATACTTGGTTTGTATTCTCTACTGTCTGACCGACTCTTCATTTGTATGGAAGGTTGAGAGGTGGTTGCGAGTGACCCGGGTGGCCCTAATCGGGTCACTTCCTTCAGTTGGCGCACGAACAGGGACTCCATTGGGTGACCTATCCCCTCCCGGGGCCATCGTCGGGTCGGACAGACGGATCAGGGATCCCTGTACGAGGAGCATTGTTTGCTCGCAGCTGCCCCTTCTGTCCTGCTTGACAATGCCTCAGCCAGCGGTCATCCCGACTGGGGTCCTGAACGGTAAAACCCTTGGATCTGACCGTTTGGTCCGAAGAGTCGGCAGTGGAGAATAATTTCGTTTGACCTGTGTGCACCAAGTGAGTTTGTTTTGGTTCTTTGTGGATATGGTACCATTTTGGTTTGTATTTGGCACGGTCTGAGGAATGATTTTGGTACGAAGCGTTTGCGAACACTTCGCCAGGCAACATAACAAATTTGGCTCACTTTTGAAAATGCCTGGGTTTAGTAGGTTCTTGGTTTCTTGTTGTCGTTGTTCTGCAGATGCAGATGCTCGATTGGAAGAAAGTCAGCCGGCGCCTCCAGAAGGCACTCCGAACTTTGATATGTATGTGAAGCATGGCCTTGGCCCTATTATGTTTAGTACACTATGGCACAAATATACGAGGGACAATGCCGAGTTGCAGTGGCCATTGACGGGCACTTTTGATGAACAAAAAATTGGGTTTTTACAGGAGAAGTTGTTTGCGAAAAGAAGTACACAGTCTATGTTTGATTCTCTTCGAATGTGGCAAAAGGAAGTTAAACAGTGGCAAATGAAATCAGAGAAGGATGTGCGAAAGATGAGAATGCAAACATTGACTTAGAAAGCTGTAGAACATGATAGAGAGAAACAAGAGATAGGAATTGAACATGAAGATGGGAGGTTTCGATTGAATATTGATAAATCTTATGTAGCCCGAGAAGAAAATGATACTTTTGTGGAAGAACTGTTAGATACTAGACCTCCACCCCCATATGCCCGCAGAGGATATATCCTGCTCTCCCCTCTCAGGCCCAGCTACCCGGTTCTTCTGTCTCTGCTGTTTCTACTTCTGTTACTGTTGATCAGACTGCCTTGGCCACGGCACCTCCTGTCCTTTCTTTTTCTTCGCCGTCTGTGGCAACTATGACCGTTAGTACTCCTGTGACACCTATTGCTTCGGCGTCTCTTTTGCCAGCTCATACACCTGCGACACAGCCAGCAGCGACGTTAATGCCGACTTCCTCTGCTGTTACCCCCACTGTGTTCTTCCATCCCCCGACATTACTGAGTAGTGGGACACCAGTACGTGGATTTGAGGATAGAGACTGGACAAAATTTATGGAACGTATGGGGCGGACGTTAGTCCGATCTGATGTGGGAGATGAGGAGGAAAAGGTGGTGGCTAATCAGGCTGCACAGTGGGCCCGAAACTCCATTTTCAGTGTGGAAGATGTGTGGAGTGTGATGAAAGATTATGAGCCTTTTGTACAACAGCATGCCCTCAAGCATATGTCTGCTACTCTGATTGGCCTTTGGGAGCAGTGTTTCAAAGATGCGGCACCACAGATTTTATTTGATATTAAAGATCATGTATATGTCACTAATATGGAGCCTGGCCAAGTGTTTGGCAATGTTGCGACATTGGTTGCTTATCAGGGTAGACTACTTGAGAAGAGTCCCACCCCAGTATCTCAGTTTCCGATGCAGGAGGTTCATCCTATCTATCATCCCGAAATACCAGAGCTAAGGTATCAGCACGATAATGTCATTAGACAAGGTGTAGCGGCCCGTTTCCAAGAACAATGGGTTTCTACTCCTTGGAAAAGGAGTGAAGTCTTGTCTCTTAAGACTCAGTTACCTGATCCTAGGAAGAATCCGACTGCTTATTATAAAGAATTGACTGAAGCTGCCTCTTCTACAGTGATGACACTTGCTGATATAGAATTGTTCGTTGGCTTACTAGTTCCGGTTGATGTTTGGAGGCAAGTACACACACAGGATCACGTTGCAGAATTAGGTGGTACCTGGGACCAAATTAAGGTATGGGTCAGGAACGGAAGCCCGGTGATAAGCCCAGACCAGAGATACTTGCTTTGCCCGGCCGCATCATTACGTATATGCATTCTCTTATTCCCCGAGAAAGGTTGATTGGGACAAGTTATCGGCTTGCCGTCAAAAGAAAGATGAGAGTGTGTCTGATTTTTTCACTCGGTTTGAAGGTGTGTTTATAGACTATAGTGGACAGGATTTGTCGATCGAAGGTGGTGTGCGACTATTTGTTAATAGATTTGTTTCAAATTTGCTTGCCGAGATTGCGACTCGATTGCAGGCTTCCGAGAGCACCTGGTCCACCTCTTTTCCTTCTGTTATTTTGAATATGGCACAGTATTATGAGCACAGGGAAAATGAGGATAAGGAGAGGACGGAGAAGAAGCACAAGAATTTGAAGACGAAGGTGTTGTTGCAGCAGACTTCTAGGGGGAATTGTAAAGGACGTGGTGGTTTGGCCCGGCAGCTTCCACGTACTAGCAGGAATACTACGCCTGAAGGGCCAAATCAGTGTGCGTATTGCAAAGAGGAGGGACACTGGCGTTGCGAGTGTCCCGTGTTGTTGCAGAGGGTGGCTATCCCGAGAGGACGAGGTTCTAGTGGACGGGGTCGTGGAGCTGGTGGCAAGGACAGGGCCCAGAATGCTGTGTCCCCGCAGGGTCGTTCTGATCAGAATTATTTTGATGACCCTCGGGGAAGACAGTATTATAATGATGATTATGATACGGATGAGGTGACAGGGATGTCTTACAGCTAGGACAGCCAGGACAGAGTGAGGGACCAGTTCGGATACCTGTAGATCAACGTGGTCCGTACATTAGTGCAGATGTGCATGGTTCGACTAAGGAGTTCTTGGTGGATACAGGTGCAATGAACAGTCTATTTCTCGTTCCTTAGTCCCTGGGGCGGCTCTGTCTGGCCATAATAATGTTTTGGTAGGTTTTTCTGGTGTACCGGTTGTGAGACCCATTTCAAAACCCCTTGCGTTGACTATTGGTCCTTTCACTGTGGATTCGCCATTCTTGTTGACGTGTAATTGTGGAGAGAATTTGATGGGTTCGGACTTGTTGAAGAAATTGCATGCTACGATTTATTGCTCCCCGGCAGGTGTTTACATGACAATGGGTCCGAATGTCGTGCATGCTACACAGTGTCTGTCCATAGATGCGCCTCTTCCTGCGGAGTTTAAAGATGTGCCGCCCACTCTTTGGGCGACAGGTGACACTGATGTGGGACTGTTACAGATACCGCCAGTTTCGATCCAAGTTAAAGACAATGCTATTTTACCTCGCATCCCTCAGTATAAAATACCGCAGGCAGGTGAGCGAGCTTTATTGCAAATTGTACAGGATTTGTTGAGAAAGGTGTGGTTGAGGAGACGACTGCTGATGTTTGTAATAGCTCTATTCTTCCCATTCTCAAACGGCACCTTTGGGTTCCTCTGTTGATCATGCAGATGTTTATCGCTTTATGATTGACTTGCGGGAAGTTAATAAAATAGTGATTCCCCAGTTTCTGGTGGTCCCTGACATTACGACTATTTTGGCAATGATTCCTTCTTCTGCTACATACTTTTCTGTCATTGATTTAAAAAATGCATTCTTCAGTATTCCCATTCATCCTGACAGCAGGTATCTGTTTGGGTTCACCCTAGCTGGTAGAAGCTTTAGATTCTGTCGCGCTCCTCAAGGCTATACGGAGAGTCCGAGTATCTATTGTCGCTCTCCACAGGTAATGTATTGCTTCAGTATGTCGATGACTTGCTCATCGCCTCGGATACAGAACAAGGTTGCAAAGACAGTACGGTTAAATTACTGTTACATTTAGCTCAACATGGCCATAAAGTATCCCTTTCCAAATTTCAGTATTGTCGACAGGGAATATATGATGTTACTTAGCATACCGTTACTCCGCAGGTATTTACTTCGAAGTTTTTACTTCGCAAATACCATTACTACGCATGATTTTAGTGTGCATACTTTTACTTCGCAAATATATACAAATACATAAAAAATGCTTTTACTTCGCAGTTAATTATTACTCATACCGTTACAACGCGTTATTGGTACTTTAAAACAAAAAATTAATCATAATAGTAACCTATCCCCTGGCACGCACCCTGAACCCTAAAAATACCCCCTACACCCTAAAACCCTATCTCACCCTGACCCCTACAAATATTCCAGTACCCCATAACCTAAACGCACCCTGAACCCTAAAATTACCCCCTACACCCCAAAACCCTAACCCACCCTGACCCCTAAAATTACCCCAGCACCCCAAAACCTAAACGCACCCTGAACCCCAAAAATACCCCAGCACCCCAAAACCTTAGACGCACCCTGAACCCTAAAAATACCCCCTACACCCCAAAACCCTATCCCACCCTGACCCCTAAAAATATCCCAGCACCCCAAAACCTAAACGCACCCTGAACCCCAAAAATACCCCAGCACCCCAAAACCTTAAATGCACCCTAAACCCTAAAAATTCCCCCTACACCCCAAAACCCTAACCCACCCTGACCCCTAAAAATACCCCTGTACCCCAAAACCTACACGCACCCTGAACCCCAAAAATACCCCAGTATCCCAAAACCTTAAATGCACCCTGAACCCTAAAAGTACCCCCTACACCGCAAAACCCTATCTCACCCTGACCCCTAAAAATATCCCAGTACCCCAAAACCTAAATGCACCCTGAACCCTAAAATTACCCCCTACACCCCAAAACCCTAACCCACCCTGACCCCTAAAATTACCCCAACACCCCAAAACCTAAACGCATCTGAACCCCAAAAATACCCCAGCACCCCAAAACCTTAAACGCACCCTGAACCCTAAAAATACCCCCTACACCCCAAAACCCTAACCCACCCTGACCCCAAAAAATATCCCAGCACCCCAAAACCTAAACGCACCCTGAACCCCAAAAATACCCCAGCACCCCAAAACCTTAAATGCACCCTGAACCCTAAAAATACCCCTTACACCCCAAAACCCTAACCCACCCAGACCCCTAAAAATACCCCTGTACCCCAAAACGTAAACGCACTCTGAACCCCAAAAATACCCCAGCACCCCAAAACCTTCAACGCACCCTGAACCCTCAAAATACCCCAGTACCCCAAAACCTAAACGCACCATGATCCCTAAAATTACCCCCTAGACCCCAAAACCCTAACCAACCCTGACCCCTAAAATTACCCCAGCACCCCAAAACCTAAACGCACCCTGAACCCCAAAAATACCCCAGCACCCCAAAACCTTAGACGCACCCTGAACCCTAAAAATACCCCCTACACCCCAAAACCCTATCCCACCCTGACCCCTAAAAATATCCCAGCACCCCAAAACCTAAACGCACCCTGAACCCCAAATATACCCCAGCACCCCAAAACCTTAAATGCACCCTAAACCCTAAAAATACCCCCTACACCCCAAAACCCTAACCCACCCTGACCCCTAAAAATACCCCTGTACCCCAAAACCTAAACACACCCTGAACCCCAAAAATACCCCAGCACCCCAAAACCTTAAATGCACCCTGAACCCTAAAAATACCCCCTGCACCCCAAACCCTATCTCACCCTGACCCCTAAAAATATCCCAGTACCCCCAAACCTAAACCCACCCTGAACCCTAAAATTACCCCCTACACCCCAAAACCCTAACCCACCCTGACCCCTAAAATTACCCCAGCACCCCAAAACCTAAACGCACCCTGAACCCCAAAAATACCCCAGCACCCCAAAACCTTCAAGGTACCCTGAACCCTCAAAATACCCCATGCACTCCAAAACCCTAACCCACCCTGACCCCTAAAAATACCCCAGTACCCCAAAACCTAAACGCACCATGACCCCTAAAATTACCCCCTAGACCCCAAAACCCTAACCAACCCTGACCCCTAAAATTACCCCAGCACCCCAAAACCTAAACGCACCCTGAACCCCAAAAATACCCCAGCACCCCAAAACCTTAAATGCACCCTGAACCCTAAAAATACCTCCTACACCCCAAAACCCTTACCCACCCTGACCCTTAAAAATACCCCTGTACCCCAAAACTTTAATTTGCCCAGTAACTCCATTATGCGTAGTAAGTGCATGCTAAGTAATGGAACATGCGTAGTAAATGCATGCTAAGTAAATGCATGCTAAGTAATGGCATCTGCGAACTAAAATATGCGTAGTAATGGTAATACTGAAGTAATGACCGCGTAGTAAAGGTAGAATACCGTCGACAGGAGTTCACCTATTTAGGTCACCTACTGTCGAAGGAAGGTGGGAGATTGACCCCTGAGCGCATCAGTACCATTGTTAAAATGCCCATTCCGCAAACTCAAAAAGATGTGCGCGCTTTTATTGGCATTACTTCCTACTGTCGCCAGTGGATTCCAAATTATTCCCTACTAACCAAACCCCTGCTTGCTCTGACTACTAAAGATGTGCATGAACCCCTGCCTTGGACGCCTGAATCTGTCAGCAGTCTTTTGAGCAATTGAAAACTGCACTTTGTTCGGCTCCAGTGCTCGGCACGCCTAACTACAGCAAGCCATTTGTATTATATGTCCATGAGACGGCTGGTTGTGCGTTTTCTGTTCTAACACAAAAATTTGGAGATAAGCAACGGCTGTGTGCTTATTTCTCTGCTGTGCTTGATCCAGTCGCACGAGCCCTCCCGAGCTGTCTAAGAGCGGTCATGGCTGTGGCTGTCTCGATAAGGCAATCGACTGGACTCGTACTTGATACTGACCTCAAAGTCATGGTACCCCATGCTGTAGATACACTTTTGAATAAGACAAAGACGCAGCACCTCACCAGTGCACGTCTGACAGGTTATGAGCTAACGCTGTTCACTAAACACATTACGATCAAACGATGTGCCACTCTGAATCCAGCCACGTTACTACCCCTCGCTTCTGAGAATGAGGAGATTGATGTACATGATTGTGTCTTCCGGACGGAAGAAGAGACGAAGGGACGTGTAGACCTGACTGATGTTTCCTTATCTGACCCCCAAGGGGAACTATATGTCCATGGCTCTCGCTTTAAATTGCCAGATGGCACTACAACCGCTGCGTACGCTATTACTACGCTGCGCACTGTAGTTGAGACATCACAAGTTCCCTATCAGTCGGCCCAAGCTGCAGAGCTCGTTGCCCTAATACGAGCCTGCGAATTGAGTGAGGGACTGGTTGTTAATATTTATACTGACAGCCAGTACGCCTTTGGAGTCGCCCATAATTTCGGACGACTCTGGGCAGAGAGAGGGATCCTTACTTCCCATGGGACAAAGATTCAGCACGGTCATCTTATATATAGGCTTCTGTCTGCTTTGACACTCCCTAAGAAATTGGCAATAGTGAAGTGTAGAGCCCATAGGAAAGTTACTGTTGATGTAGGTAAAGGGAATGCTTTTGCAGATCAGACAGCTAAGGAAACAGCCCGGACTAGGATGAAAAGAATGTTCGTGGCAGGTCCCGCTAGGTGGGTGCCCGAGGTCACCATGTTTGAAGATACACTTGAGAATGTGAAAGAAATACAGAGTGAGGCCACAGTGGAGGAATTAGCAGTGTGGCAAGAAAGTACAGCACAATTGAACGATGAGTGATGTTGGATTGACAAGTCAGGGAAGCAAAGATGGATGTTGCCAGATGCATATGTTCTTCCTGTAGTCACGATGGCTCATGGCCCAGCCCATATCAGCACCAAGGGTATTTGCAAGTTCTGAGACCCTGTATGGCAGAATGATAAAATATCGAGAACCGCTGCACATTTAGTGAAGTACTGTATGGTGTGCATGATGTACAATCCTGGAAAAGGTACCCCTACACCACCTACTTTGCACCACCTACTTTCCCTTTTGAGGTCCTCCAATTATATTACATTGAGTTAGAAAGGGTCAATAATTTGAACTATGTGTTTGTGGTTGTTTGTGCCTTCAGTAAATGGGTTGAGGCCTACCCCACCAAAGACAATACAGCCATGACGACTGCAAAGGTACTCCTGAAGGAGTTCTTTCCTCGTTTCGGCTTGCCCCGTTTGATCTGGAGTGATAACGGAAGTCACTTTAATGCCAAAGTCATACAATTAATTTGTGACGGTCTGCACATAAAACAGAAATTCCATGCTGCAAATCACCCCCAGTCAGCAGGTTTGGTTGAGAAGTACAATGGTACTCTCAAACTGAAATTGGCAAAGATTCAGGAAAGTACAGGCTTACAGTGGCCAGATGCTTTACCATTAGCTCTTTTGTCGACAAGAACAACAGCACATTCTAGAACAGGATTGTCACCTTACGAGGTCGTGTTTGGACTCTTGGCAAATGTCTGGGGCGTCCCGCGCCCTCGTAAGTTCTCCGATATTGAGTATCCATTATTGACAGATTACCTGTGCCAGTTAACCGAAAATCTGTGTTCTATTCACCAACAGATCCGGGAGGCTCTGCCTGATATACCAGAGGGACCCGGACACAACATCCAGCCTGGTGATTGGATTCTGGTACACAATTTTCAGCAGAAGAAGAGTTTGGAGCCACGCTGGAGGGGACCTGAGCAGGTCCTTCTACCCACCAGAAGCGCAGTCAAGGTTGCTGGCCGAAAGAACTGGATCCATGGCGCTCATTGTAAACGAGTGCCTCTACCTTTGCCCTATGACCTATGGGTTGATGATGGATTTGGGGATACTGAGTGTGAGAAGGTGCCTCAGTTCGTCCCCTTTAGCGACGCAAAATTAACCTGGACCCAAACGGATGCAGAGAATGATGACGTGCTAAATGCAGCGGTCCCTCCAGAAATACGAGCCATTAAAGAGCCGCTGTTTGTTGACCCCTCTGTGCCTGGAGTCACCAGGTAGAATTTGCGTCCTCGGCTGAGGAATAGTGCACCAAAGGAGAAGTCAGATTAGTTAGGGATGGACTGTGTAAGTTAAGGTGTACTAGTTAGGGATGAACTGTTTAAGTTAGGGTGTACTTTGCTCTAGTACCAACAGTGTTAGTTTAGGGTGTTGTGAGATTAGTGCACTGTTCTGACATTGGACAGGATAGATCGAACGTGCTCCCCAGGAGGGGGTACATTATCCTGTGCGACGTGGGATTCATTGAGAGCTTAGGACTGAGCAAGCTCCACCGCCGGTGCTCAAGAGCGCCAACGTTGATGAACAATCGGAGCTTGTACCAGTGAGGCTCAGACGGACACTGGGAACACTTACCTTTGCTACCAGTTTTATTGCATTCCTCTTCTTGCTTCATAATGCATCCGTTTGGTCAACCTATTGAGAAGGAGGAACAGCCATTTGCGCCACTGCGTTTAGCGCGAGGGTGGTTAACAAAAAGTAAAATAGTTTGCATATTAATTGTTGTGATTACGCTGATAACAATGCTTGGAATATCCTGGTTTCTAGAGGAAAAGTATCCTGTACACACTTTGGTTGGTACGACGCCCACTTCCCCTGAGCACATTTTTGTTACTTTGGCCCCTCACAAAGAAGAGCATAGAAAGTCGTATACAGATAATGTTTTTATACAAATGCTGCATCAAGCCCATGATGTCTCCAATACAACTAATTGTTGGGTTTGTGGATTTCTTCCCCAGTTACTCATAAGAGCAACAATTTGTTGTCCATGCCATTATCATATATCAGCAGCTGTGAAGGTTGGTTTGAATTGTTCGTTATGGTGCACTACCATTTCCAACTCTCTACTCTGGTTATGACACCTGCTGATTCTCGCACTGTGGTAGTGATGGAGCAAGGACTCGTAAATGAGACTTGCTCGGAAGCAATCCTTTCGTTTTAACTCATTAACGAATTACTAACAACGTGTTTGTAATTAATAATTCGCATTTAGAAAAAGACACGCGGGACAGTGAAGCTTGCCTATGTGTTTACTAACTGCAATAACATGAACGAAGGACTAAAACGCACTTTAACAAGGGATCTTTACTGCGCATGCGTCTACTACATCTACGTAGTATGACGTACTAATGCTTGGAGGGAAAATCTTGCGCCTGCGCAAAAGACAATAAAATGGCCGCTTGAAAGCTCACATGCATGGCACCTGCTTGGCCGAAATAGAAAATAAGTTTTATACTAATGCAAATGCAGAAAGGGTAATAATAAATAGAGTGGGTTAGAGTAGAGGTTGGTGGTGTACAGTGAAACCATTTATTTTTGAAAATAACATTTCTTCTTTTGACTTTATTATTAGTGCGCATTTGGGCCCTCCACACTTGTCTGAATTGAGCTGACTGACTTGACCCCACGCATGCGCACCAGAGAGAGAATAAAGAAAGATGAGTAAGGACTTGTCACGCGTCCAAGGCCAGCGAAGATGTGCCCTGGGAACATGAGGGTGAAGAGTTCATATGAAGGAGCTTTATTCATGACATTGCAACATTTTGTATTAATAAAGTTTGGAGATGTATGGGAAAGGAAATGATTTAATAAAGTTTGAGGGAGGGATTTGAAAACAATGGTTTAATGAAATAAGTGAAATGTAAGCATGGTGTGATGATCATCCCCCTCGCCTGTCCAATCAGAGTTAGTATTTTGTGAAATTGAAACATTAATGGGTGGTACATGGTTATGGAAAGGTATAATTGAGGTAATTTTAGTTAGTTAGCTTAGCTTATTGGGAGCAGACATGGGGAGAAGCGGATGATGAGCAGAGCTGACACGGAGCTTAACGGGAGCACAGAAGCAGAGCTCGGGATGCCTGGGGTGGTGCTGATGCAGTGAGACGCTGATGAAGAAATCGAATGCAGAACCATCTATTTAACTTAATTGGGTTAGAAAGAAGATCGCGGAAGAACCACGAGGAGGAAGAGAGTGTTAGAGAGGGGTGCAACGCAGTCGTCGGTATTTAGAGAGGTGAAGTATCCTGTCCTGATTCCTGTCCTGAAGTCTTTGTCTCCTGATCTATCCCAGGGGACCCTTACCAGCCCTTTGGCCAGGGTGTTGGTCTTCGCACCATACTTGGTAATTATAAATTCATCGTATTGATAGATGTTCTTCTCTCTCTGTCCTCTTCTTTCTGAGCATAGTTATTGTGTGGATCTGAATTGCTAATGCCTATTGAAACTTGATTGAATTGACACTCTTGCGAATGAGGGTGTTTTGTACTGAAACGTTTGAGATGGTTCACACGCAATTAATTTAGATAAAGATTTTAAAACTTCCCGAGTCTGTGATTATTTCATTTTAATCGAGAAATGTTTAATAAGTTATGTTAATTATCACCATCAACTAGTTCCAACTAATGGTCCATTGACCAGAGGAAAGAACTAATTGATCAGTGAAAGGTTTAGTTAGGGAAAAGAAATAACTAGATCTTGAAGTATGAAAATCATAAACTAAGTTTTCCAGCGGTCTACTTGGTGTTTTGTGGAAGTAGTTATATGGGCCCAGGTGAGTATATGGTAGTGGAGTACCTGCTGTTAGTACACCGCTGGATCAGTTTTCTGGTAGCAGAGGTATGGTTATTATTGACTAGTTTGGTGATAAGTATAGATTATTGATTATTGATTTATGTTTAACAAAAAGAGTTAGCGTCCTTGTTTTATGTTGTCTGGAAAATTCCCGGGGAATGAATAGCGGGTGGCGATAGAAACCACACTGCAGTGAGGTTACTCGTCTGTTGGAATAACACTGAGAAGCTAGGTAGGGCTGGCAGTGTTAAAGTAGGGACTATTTTCTGTGTAAAAGTGAGAGTGATTGATAGCAAAGAGTTCGCTAGTGAAACTTTAGGCGTTATATCACCTAGAAAGGGTAACCCTGAAGGAGTAGCAGGTTCTTCCAAGCTAGATTGACAGCAAAAGGAGTTCGCTGGTGAAACTTTGGTCTCAAATTTCCCAAACGGGTGACATCGGAGGAGTAGCAGGTTCTCTGGAGCTTATATGAAGAGTAAGCGGAAGGTTTTACTCACAGTAGAAATAAATAAACTATCCTTTGATTTAGCGGAACAGACAGAGTAGCGAATGTTTTTATGTCGTTAATAACAAAGAATTTTAAAGAAAATATTGAGAAATAAAGTTTTCGTATTACCTTGTGAAGGGAGGGTGAGTTGCCGGAGTGGTACTGACGTCACAGTGAGCTGCGCTGGGATTGGTAGAAACAGCGGGCGTGTGACAGGAGCAGCCATGTAAAGGAGGGGTCAGTAGTAAGGAGCAGAACTGACGTCAGGAAAAGGTCGCGCTGGCATTGGTCAGATCACGGGCGTGAGCCTGATTTGATTGGATAGCTGGTTAGAAGCCGCGATAGGATTGGTGGAGAGAAAGATTGTATGTGGGATTTTGATTTGACTGTTAGTGCAAGATGTACAGGTAGAAGATTTCAAGGGTTTGCAGAATACAATTTTCTACATCGTTCCTCAAGGATGTATGGAGAGAAAAGAAAGATGTCGATTTTAAAGAAAATTAAGAATTTCTTTGTAAAGGATAAGCCTGTGTTGACTAGAGAGGGAATTCCTATTCCGCCACCGAAGACACCAGCATCTTTTATGATGATGGAAAGAGGATATCATACTTGCGTGTGGTTGGAAAACTGGAAAGAATATACAAAGGATGATGGAGTGTTAGCATTTCCTAAAGATGGTACGTTTAATGGGAGGATTCTTCAGAATTTGAGATTGAAAATGAATGATTTGGAACCTAGACCTAGGTTAACTCAATATGAGGCTTTGGAAGAATGGGAGACTGAGTCATATGAACGAGAGAAATGCAGAGGTGGAAGGTATAGAGGATTCTTTCCCAGACACTTGCATGAGTCACGCGAAGGGCAGATGAAACAATGGAGGAGAGCTATGGTATCAGAAGGTTTATATCCAGTGTTAATGGCTGAGGAACAGTCTGGAGGAAAGTGTAAGGAGAAAACGAAACACATGAATACAGCAGGATATGGTGAATCAGATGACGAGTTGTTAGAGGATATTTTAATTAAAAATCCACCACCGTATCAAGAAGCAGCTAGTAAGGTTACCCCAAGTGCACCAGTAATGGGAATGCCATTAACCCCACAGATTTTACATGAGACGTCATATAACAGAGTGTTGCAGGATAATGAAAGAGATGCTTTGAATAAAACTAGAGAAGAACTAGTTCAAAAGATAAGTCAATTAAATTTGAATACTGAAGCCTTGACAGTACCAGTGACCATTGGTCCGGTAATCCCATTGTATGGAGATAATAAGATTTGCCAGAAACCACAACCTGTGACAATTCCATTAAATAGTCCTAGAAAAGAAATAATAATTACAGATGATCAGGTTAGCGAAAGTGAGTCAATTATTTCATTAATGGATCTCCCTAATGTGGAACCTTTGACGGAAACTCCAAAGAGAGTTACGCCCATGAATTTGAGAGAAAGAAGACCTTTGGTTCATACTGGAACTGGAGGCGCAACAGTAGTCACCTCTGAAGAAATAGAAAGATGGGCACAGGAAAGAGATAATCAGAACCCAACACCAAGGATTTTAGACATCAGCAGATTGAAAGTGGAATTGGAAGAGATGATGACAGGATGTGTGGGTACAGAAAGATTGAACGCTTACAATGATGAGGAATTATTATTTTTATGTAAGAGTATAACCAGGAGAGCAAGAGTATTTCATGAGAGATTGACTGAAGTTGCTTCAGAGATTGGAATAGACATAGGGAAATCAAAGTTGTTACAAAAACCATATCGAGTGGACTTTACTGATAAAGATTTAGAAAGTGTAAATGCTTCTGGAAAGAGACTACAGATAAAGGAATTAATGAACATTTTGCGAAAATGGGGAGACATTGATAAATGGAGAATTAGATGGATAAGAAAGAAGGAGGAAGTACAAGCGAGAGAAGCAGCAGCTGCATTTCCAGTAAGAGAATCAAGCAAAGTGGAAAAATTGTGTCCAATGAGAGAGGTTCCTGGAGGTGGATATGTCCATGTTCCTTGGAGTAGACAAGATATTTTGTCATTTACAAATGATTTTCCAAAGCTGAGAGAAAAACCAGTTGAATGGTACAAACAGGTAGAGAGATTTGTGAAGGTTTCAAAGGTTTTATTGAAAGACTTGGATGGTCTATTTGATATAGTGGTACCTGCTGATTTATGGACAGAATGTAAAATTACAATTGACTGGCCTAATGAGGAGTATGCTAGAGATGCAAAGACAGGAGCACCCTCGGAGGAGGTGATGAAAAAGTATCACCAAGTGATTACTTATTTGAAAGGGAAAATTCCTCCTAAAGAAACAGATTGGGTAAAAATAGATAGAACAACACAAGAACCAAATGAATCTGTACATGCATATTATGAAAGGTTGTTACAGGTGTTTAAGCAGTATAGTGGTTTTGAGAATATCGGTGACAAGGATATGGGACATTTTGTGTATCGGTTTGTATATGGTTTGAAACCAGAAATCAGTCAGATGATACAGCAGCACATGTTGTGTTGGCAAAGCAAGACTGTGGATGAGATTTTAAAGTATGCGAAATATTGCGGAGATGACATTGAAGCCAGGCGTAGGAAGCTAAAAGAGAAAATGATGTGGGCACAAGTTAAATTGGCAGAACAGCAAGAAGAGAAAACAAATGACCAAAATAATAATCAAGTGAAAGAACAGAGTCAGAATAATCAAGGAGCGAATGGTAATAAATATAAGGGACGAATGGACAGAGAAGAAGCGAAAAAGAAGTTTCCTTGTCATGCGTGCGGAAAGCTTGGACACTGGAAGAACGAGTGTAAGAGTACTCAGAATAATAAGAGTAATAATGGGCCAAATCAAAATTTAATCCCACAGATGCAGAATGAAGTACTTATGAATCAGCAGCAGCAGGTAGTTACTCCACAATATCAGGTGCCACCAGCTCCTATGCCAAATTTTGTGAATCATCAAAGTTTCAGTGCGAACACCGGATTTCAAGGAGAAAGTGGTAAGAATAATAGAACAATTACACAATATTTTTTACAGAATGATGAAGAACATTCAGATGTCGCACAATGACGGTGCCTGAGGGGGAGGAAGAGGAGTGCGTGCTTGGCGCATCCTTGCCGGTAGATCAGTCAGGTCCATTTGTTGATGGGAGAGTAGAAGGTAAAGACATTACTTTCCTATTGGATACTGGTGCTACCAGGTCTACTGTGAGAACAGCAGACATCCCAAACCTACCCCTCTCGGGAGAATCAATCCAAGTTGTAGGCGTGTCAAACCAACAGATTAGAACCCCAATCACCAAACCAATGGAGGTGCACATTGGAAATTTTAAGGAAATGCATCGGTTCGTAGTTTGCGATGCCAGTCCTGTAAATCTGTTGGGAAGAGATCTTTTGTGCAAGATGAATTGCACGATCTATTGTACACCGGATGGTGTCGCTTTCCAAACCCCTGATGAAGACGTGGTATACAAGATGATGCTAGCCAAACAGGGAACAGAAGTAGATGAAATGTTTTCACTAATAACTGAGAATGAATTACCAGAAGAGTTGAGAACTACAGTTAATCCAGAAGTGTGGGATTTTACAGGAAAAGACATTGGGCTAATGACAAATATAGACCCAGTTAAAGTGACAGTGAAAGAAGGTGCAGTGTATCCAAACACCCGACAGTACAAGATGAGTCCAGAAGTAAAAGCAGGAATTATTCCAGAAATTGAACGAATGGTTAAACAAGGTATTTTAAAAGAAGTGATGGGTAGTCCCTGCAATTCGCCAATAATGGGACTGAAAAAGCCTAGCGGAAAGTACAGAATAGTGCAGGATTTACAGAAAATAAATAAAATTGTAGTGCCATGTTGTCCAATAGTGCCAAATCCAGCAGTGATCCTTTATCAGATACCCTGGAATGCAGGTTGGTTTACAGTAATTGATTTATGCCAAGCGTTCTTTTCTATTCCTTTGCACCCAGACAGCCAGTATCTTTTTACGTTTAAGTTTGAGGATCATATTTACGCATGGTGTCGAGTTCCTCAAGAGTACACAGAGAGTCCTTCAATTTTTAATCAGATTTTGAAAAAGTGGCTAGAATCATTGGTTATGCCTGGAAAATCTGTTTTGGTCCAGTACATTGATGACCTACTGGTGGCATCAAAAACACGAGAAGATTGTGTCACAGACACAATTGCATTGCTGAACCATTTGGCTGAAGGAGGACACAAGGTGTCTCCAGAAAAATTACAATTCTGTCAACGAGAAGTTAGATATTTAGGGCATAAAATAGAAAGAGGAGTTAGAAAAGTGACACCGGAAAGAATAAATATAATCAAAGAAATGCAATTGCCACAGACTCAGAGAGAAATGAGAATGTTTCTAGGAGTGGCTGGATACTGTAGGCAATGGATTAATGGTTTTTCAATGTTAGCAAAGCCATTGATACAGATGATCCGGAAAAGAGCAAAAGATCCGATTGATTGGAATGATGACTGCATAGAGGCATTTGTGAAATTAAGAAACTGTTTGTGTGAGGCTCCTGCTTTGGGCATGCCTGATTATTCAAAAGACTTTGCTTTGTTTTGTTGTGAGAGAGAGAATTGTGCACTCTTAGTCCTAACACAGAGACATGGATTGAGTCGACGTCCAGTGGCATATTTTTCAGCTACATTGGACCCAGTGGCTTCAGCATTGCCTGGCTGCTTAAAAGCAGTAGCTGCTACTTGTATGAGTCTGGAGCAAAGTGAGTCGATAGTGATGGGACATCCGGTAAAGGTTTTTGTTCCACACTCAGTTGAGATTCTTTTGACAAGAACAAGAACACAGCATCTAACCCCTAGTCGATTGACTAAGTATGAAAGAGTGATTTTGGGAGCTGAGAACGTGACTGTGATAAGGTGTACGATTATGAACCCAGCTACACTACTGCCAGACCCCTGCGATGAAGAAGTGAGAGATGAGAGTGATCATGATTGTTTGGACGTGACTGAGTTATGCACGAAGCCCCGGCCTGATATAAAAGAGACTGACCATGAGTTATTTGTAGACGGTTCCTGCCTCAGAACACAAGAAGGAGGACTAAGTGCTGCATATGCTGTTTGTAAAATATCTGGGGTAATTGAAGCATCCTGTTTACCTGGGGTCAAGTCTGCACAAGTAGCTGAATTGGTTGCCTTAACAATGGCATGCAAAAAGGGGAAAAAGTGGAGAGTGACCATATTTACGGACAGTCAATATGGGTTCGGGGTTGTGCACGACTTCGGCCAGCTCTTGATGCAGAGGGGATTTCTGATTTCGTCAGGATCTCCTATCAAAAACAGCAAAAATGTGAAGGATTTGTTGGAAGCATTACAATTGCCAAAAGAGATAGCAGTTGTAAAATGCGCTGCACATCGGTCAGGAAATGACTATGTGACTGCTGGCAATAATTATGCTGCTCAAGTGGCCAAATACTGTGCCAAAAATACAGTGGCCATAAACAGAAAAATTGAAATGGGTGAAACCAGATGCCAACTTATGTTTTTCTCAGTACCAGAAACATGGGATGAGATTAGGCAATTGCAGGAAGAAGTTGAGGAAAAGGAAAAGGAAATTTGTATAAAGGCAGCCTGTACAAAGAGACCACATGATGAGGTATGGGTGTACTTAGATGGAAGACCAGTCATGCCAGATTGTTTGCTTTCAAAAATGGCAAGAGTGTATCATGGAGCAACACACATAGGGAGAGACTCAATGATCAGGCTATTCAGACAGAGTTAGTACAATCCGAAATTCAGGGTAGTCTCAGAAAGCCTTTGCCAAAGATGCTTAACCTGTCAGCAGCAAAATCCAGGTAGAAAGACAGTGGTAAGCTGGGGAAAGATTGGAAAGGCAGAAGGACCCTTCACTAGATTACAGTTGGATTTTATTGAATTGCCCCCATGCAATGGACTGAAATATATACTTGTCATAGTATGCCTTTTCTCAAGATGGGTGGAAGCCTATCCCACTCGAAGAAATGACAGTCTTACAGTTGCAAAATTGTTGTTGAGGGAGTTAGTTCCACGATTTGGTTTTCCAGTCACTTTGGAATCAGATAGAGGCCCTCATTTTAATAATGAAATAATTCGATTAATCTGTGCGGCATTTAACATTGAACAAAAACTGCACTGTGCTTATCGTCCAGAGGCTTCTGGAATTGTTGAGCAAATGAATGGCACAATCAAGTCAAGATTGGGGAAGGTGTGTGCATCCACAAAGCTGAAATGGCCAGATGCATTACCTCTTGTATTGATGGGTCTCAGAAGTATTCCAGACAGAAAAACAGGAATGAGCCCACATGAGATTCTCATGGGAAGTGCCATGAGACAGGCATTTATTCCTGGAAATAAACTAATGAGTATAACTGATGCTCTGGTATTGGACTATTGCAAAGGATTGGCTGAAATGATGCGTTCTGTCTCTCACCAGGTTGGAGAAGACGCAGTTGAAAGACAGCCAGACCAAGCGCATGATTTGAATCCTGGAGATTGGGTGCTGGTGAAGAAACACGCAAGAAAGTCGTGCCTAGCACCAAGGTGGGACAAACCGCAGCAAGTCATACTAGTCACTACCACAGCAGTGAAGTGTGCAGGTTTGCCTAATTGGATTCCTGCCAGCCATACCAGAAGAGTTCCGAGCCCATCAGAACAACAAGAGCAACCACTGACTGAACAGGCTGAAGCGTCAGGAGTTGTCAGCTGTGAGATTGAAGAATCTAGAGTAATAGATTCTGAAAGACAACCATATGATGAACAGCCAAGTACAAGTCAGGAAGAGTGGATACCAGTGATTGAAATAATTGATGACGTTACTGAAACAAGAAGAAGAACAGAACTGAAAAGACAGGAAAGTAGTCAGGAAGAGACAGGGGAAGAAGAAAACACTCAGGTGGAAAATAAAAAAGACTTTCACGAACCTGAGGAGGGAAAAATAGAAGAACACATTCAGGCGGAAGAAGAAAAGTTTGAATTAAGACCTGAACAGGATCAGATAGAGTTAGAAGAACAGGTTCAGGCAGAAAAAGAAAGGTTTGAAGTAAGACCTGAACAGGGTCAGATAGAATTAGAAGAACAAGCTCAGGAAGAAGAACAAAATACGGTAAGACCTGAGCAGGTGGAAGTAAAAGAAGGTACAAGCACAGAGAACAGAGAATCAGAACAGATTGTGCCTAGAATAAATTAAATAAAAAGAACTTTACAAGGAGATAAAGAAGGTGAAAACGCAGTGCAAATCAAAAGAATCAGAAAGGGAGACAATTGGCCAACTGGAGTAATGAAACTAAAATATCACTTGGGAAAATCTGAAAAGAGACCAGAACAAGTAAACGAAGTCACAAGTCAAACACAATCTAAACAAACTTTGGCAAAAATAACTCGAAGAAGTCCAAGATTGAGAAATTTAAACAGGAGATATAAGGCTCCTGAATGGACTTATATAATACTCGAGGAATTTGAATCCCTAGATCTGACTGATGAAACAGAAGAAATTCATATTGTTCAGATTGATGAAAGCAAATTGAGGCCTCCTTAAAATACGAAAAGGAAAATCAAACTGACAAAGAAAAGATAAGAGAAAAGACATTTTCTCAGGAGTAAAATGGCAGAAATTGAAGTTACCGGGAAACCAAAACGTGGATTAAAAAGAAAGTGTTTTAAATTTTGTTTTTGTAGTATTTTATTAGTAGCATTAGTATGGTTATTCCTAACAGTAGGAGTAGCTTTGTTAATGAAAACAAGTGACAAGAATAATACAGATACTAATGTTAAGGTGGATAGAATAAAAGAGACTGAAATAGAAATAGGGGTAGAAGATGAAGCAAACTATCATAATGAATCAGACTATAATACGTCTTCTAATGTGTTTATTAAATTGTTATTTCAATATGTTAGTACTATGGAGATTAATAATTGCTACGTGTGTATGAAGTTACCCTCATCAGTATCAGAAGGGATGACGTTTCACATATACCTTTAAGGTATGGTGTGTCATGTAGTATTTTATCAAGTTTATTTTATGCTACAGGGAGACTTCAATATTTTTATTCAGACATAGATGTAGTATTTTCAGAATTACCTATTAGAAAGAATATGAATCCAGTAGCTAGTAGTAAAAATGCACAGTTTATGGGTGAATTTTTCTTAACAACGAGTTCAATAGATTTAGTTCAGGCACATAAAGATAATCTAACATGTACATTAAGAAAAGAAGAAAAAGATTTTTTGGATTTAGTAGAAGAAAGGAGACAGGATTTAATAAAGAAGGCAACTGAACAGAAAACCCATGTACCTCCATGGGTTGGGAAGGAGGGAATCTATGCAAGTGGCAAGGCTCATGCTGCGATGTCCCTGGATTTTGTGAAAAGGGGAAAATTCTGCCTCCATAGATTAAAGACAGATTATAACAATAATTACATTGGTTCCAGTGAATGTGAACACAACTTCCTAATTCTAGGAGGGTGGGGACTAAAAGGGGGAACTGATCCTGTGTTTCCAGGAGTGTATTATGTTTGTGGGAGCAATGCCTATTATAGGTTACCCGCAAGATGGTATGGGAGCTGCTACTTTGGAATCGTTTTTCCAAAAATCTATCATGTAGATAAAATCAGTGGAACCAATGGAAATTCTAATGGACTAACACGTAGAAGAAGAGCTAGTTTTTCTGAAATTGTAGGAGACATTTTTAGTGCACTGATACCCTCAGTTGGAGTCATTCTTAATTCACAGAAAATTTGTAAGTTATCAACCATAGTTGATCGTCTTTCTACAGACACTGCAGGAGGATTCTTAATGATTAACACAGAAAAGGTTGCAATCAGGTCTATGGTTTTACAGAACCGTCTTGCTCTTGATATATTGTTAGCAAAAGAAGGTGGAGTCTGTGGCATGTTGAAAATTCAACATTGCTGCACTTATATTCCGGACAAGAGCAGAGAAATTAAAGGATATATTGAAAACATTACAAGAATGCATAAAGACTTGACCCAACTGGAGGTTGACAGTGTGTGGGGAAGACTAACGAAAAGTATAACATCAATAGGGAAATGGTTTGTTGATTTTGGGAAGGGTTTTCTAGGTCAAATAATAATACCATTAGTTATGATAATAACGGTTGTGATGATGACAATGATTACATATAAGTGTTGTAGAAGAGGAAGGAAAGAGAAAATAAATTTTGAAAGGAAAGGGACAGAAACGAAAAAGAAAATATGATGAAATACAGCTGGAAGAAATGAAAGGCAGACTATATAAGAAAATGAAGGATTTAGAAGGAAACGAGTTGATTGATGAAAAATTGAGAGGAGAAATAGAGAAAACTGAGAAGTGCTAAAGTTGGTATCTGGGATGGGATGGGTAATTTTGTGATGGCTTAAGATGCCATCAGAGAGGGGATTGATGGAGCAAGGACTCGTAAATGAGACTTGCTCGGAAGCAATCCTTTCGTTTTAACTCATTAACGAATTACTAACAACGTGTTTGTAATTAATAATTCGCATTTAGAAAAAGACACGCAGGACAGTGAAGCTTGCCTATGTGTTTACTAACTGCAATAACATGAACGAAGGACTAAAACGCACTTTAACAAGGGATCTTTACTGCGCAGGCATCTACCACATCTACGTAGTATGACGTACTAATGCTTGGAGGGAAAATCTTGCGCCTGCGCAAAAGACAATAAAATGGCCGCTTGAAAGCTCACATGCATGGCACCTGCTTGGCCGAAATAGAAAATAAGTTTTATACTAATGCAAATGCAGAAAGGATAATAATAAATAGAGTGGGTTAGAGTAGAGGTTGGTGGTGTACAGTGAAACCATTTATTTTTGAAAATAACATTTCTTCTTTTGACTTTATTATTAGTGCGCATTTGGGCCCTCCACACTGCAGATCCTTAATAATTATCAAAATCAGCTGTTGCATCAGTACCTGGTGGACTCTGATCTGACCTCTCCCCAAGAATTGGGAAAGAAGGCAGACAAATGGGTCAGAACCAGGGTGAGGCAGAAGGTTCAGAACCAAGGTGGTGACCCAAAGAAGCAAGATTCTAAGAACTCTGACAAGGGTGGGGAAAAGGGTAAAGACCTGAAGTCTTCTCAAGGTCCCCAAAAATCTTCATCTTGGGGGAGTCCCAATCTAACAAAGGTAAAGGCCAAAAGAAACCATGGTGTAAAATCTGTAAGCAGAAAACCCATTGGACAAGTGACTGTACAAAGTCCAAAGACTCAACTCCAGCCACCAATGCCCCTAAGGCAACTGTTCCCCCTAGTGCAGCTACAATTGGTGGTACTCAGAATAAGGGTGTAGTAGGGTTAACCCTGGGTTCTGAGATGGACTCTGGCCTAGTCAGAGTTCCAACTCAGGCTGTCCTGGTCTGTGATGGAGGCATGGACATGTCCTCCTTTGTGAGTCCCAGTAACTTGGGCAAATACAGACAGCAGCCTTTGATAAATGGAAAAGAGGCTTTGGCATTCAGGGACACAGGAGCAAGTGTCACAATGGTGACAAAAGATCTTGTGGCTCCTGGGCAGATTATACTTGGTGAAATGTACCAAGTGACCAATGCTAGCAATGTCAGGACAGATCATTCCTTGGCAGTTGTTAATTTCTCCTGGGGAGGGGTAACTGGCCTCAAGAAAGTTGTGGTAATTGTAGACCTCCCTGTTGAATGCTTGCTTGGCAATGATCTAGAAACTTCAGCTTGGGCAGAAGTGGAGCTCAGGACACATGCAGAAATACTAGGGATCCCTGCACATGTATTTGCTGTGACCAGGTCACAGGCCAAAAAGTCTAACACTGAACAGGCCCTGGATTCTGGAAGAATGGACCAGGTGCCTCCCAAGAGGAGGAGCAGTAGGGTTAAGGCAGTGCCTTCCCCCCGACTCAGAATACAGATCAGCCTCCTGAGGGAGATGATCTTAGTCCTGAAGAAGGAACTGTCCCAGAGGAGCTTGAACCTGATCAGGTTGAGTTCTTGGGGACAGGGAGCCCTTCCAGGGCAGATCTGAGCCAGGAGCATCAAAACTGCCCCTCTCTTGAAACCCTCAGAAAGCAAGCTGCTGATGAGGCTGCTGGGAATGCTAGTGGCACCCATAGAATATATTGGGATGATGGACTCCTATATTCAGAGAGTAGAGACCCCAAGCCTGGTGCTTCCAGGAGGTTGGTAATACCTCTGAAATTTAGGGGCTTCCTATTGACACTAGCCCATGATATTCCTCTAGCAGGTCACCTGGGCCAAAACAAGACTTGGGACAGAATTGTTCCTCACTTTCATTGGCCCCACATGTCTGAAGACACCAAGGAGTTTTGTCGCTCCTGTGTCACCTGCCAAGCCAGTGGGAAGGCAGGTGGAACCACAAAGGCCCCCTGATACCACTACATGTGGTGGGGGTTCCCTTTGAGAGGGTGGGGATTGACATAGTTGGTCCCATGGATCCTCAGACAGCCTCTGGGCACAGATTTATCCTGGTGGTGGTGGACCATGCCACTAGGTACCCAGAAGCAATTCCACTTAGGACCACCACAGCACCTGTGGTGGCAAGGGCCCTCTTGGGAGTATTCTCAAGAGTGGGTTTTCCTAAGGAGGTAGTATCAGACAGGGGTGCAAACTTCATGTCTAGTTACTTGACTGCAATGTGGAAGGAGTGCGGAATGAATTATAAATTTACCACACCCTATCACCCACAATACAATGGTTTAGTTGAAAGGTTCAACAAAACCTTAAAGGGCATGATCAAAGGTCTCCCAGAAAAGCTTAGGCGCAGATGGGACATCCTTTTGCCCTGCCTTTTATTTGCCTACAGTGAGGAGACTCAAAAGGGGGTTGGTTACAGCCCTTTTGAACTTTTGTTTGGCCATCCTGTTAGGGGTCCTTTGTGTCTGGTGAAGGAGGGATGGGAGTTACCTCTCAAACCCCCTAAACAGGACATAGTGGACTATGTACTTGGTCTCCGCTCCAGGATGGCAGAGTATATGAAAAAGGCAACTAAAAACCTTGAGGCTAGCCAGGAATTGCAAAAGGCCTGGCATGACCAAAAGGCTGTGCTGACTGTTTACCAGCCAGGGCAGAAAGTGTGGGTGTTGGAGCCTGTGGCCCCAGCAGCCCTCCAAGATAAGTGGAGTGGCCCCCATACAATTGTTGAACAGAAGGGAGAGGTTACCTACTTGGTAGACCTTGGAACTCCCAGGAGTCCCCATAGGGTACTCCATGTCAACAGACTGAAACCATATGTTGACAGGGCAGACATGGGCTTGCTCATGGCTACTGATGAGGGACAGGAGGAAGAGAGTGACCCACTCCCTGACCTGCTCTCTCAGAACCCTGATGATGGATCAGTAGATGGTGTAGCCTTGGCAGGCAGCCTTACTGTCCAGCAGCAAACTGACTGCAGAAAAGTTCTCAGCCAGTTCAGACATATGTTCTCTCTGACTCCAAGTCAGACCACCTGGTGCACTCATGAAGTGGACACTGGGGACAGTCTGCCTGTTAAAAATAAGATTTACAGGCAGCCTGATCATGTCAGGGACTGTATCCGGACAGAAGTCCAAAAGATGTTGGATTTGGGAGTGATTGAACCCTCACATAGCCCTTGGCTAGTCCAGTAGTCCTTGTGCCTAAATCTCACACCAAAGATGGCAAGAGAGAAATGAGGTTTTGTGTGGACTACAGGGGTCTCAATGCCATCACTAGGACTGATGCCCATCCCATCCCAAGGGCAGATGAGCTTATAGATACTTTGGCCTCAGCCAAGTTTCTGAGCACATTTGACTTGACAGCTGGCTACTGGCAGATCAGACTAGCTGATGATGCAAAGCCAAAGACAGCATTTTCTACCCCTAGTGGGCATTATCAATTTGTGGTGATGCCCTTTGGTTTGAAGAATGCACCTGCCACTTTCCAAAGGTTGGTGAATACAGTCCTTACAGGCCTGGAAGACTATAGTGCAGCATATCTAGATGATATTGCTGTCTTTAGCTCCACCTGGGAGGATCACCTGGTCCACCTAAGGAATGTTTTAGAGGCCCTGCAAAAAGCAGGCCTAACTATCAAGGCTACTAACTGCCAGATAGGGCAGAGTCAGGTTGTGTACCTGGGCCACCTTGTAGGTGGAGGCCAGGTTCAACCATTGCAGAGCAAAATCCAGACCATAATGGACTGGGTTGCTCCCACTACCCAGACTCAGGTGAGAGCCTTCTTGGGCCTGACTGGGTACTACAGAAGATTTGTAAAAGGTTATGGATCCATAGTGACCCCATTGAATGACCTTACCTCTAAGAAAATGCCCAAAAAGGTTCAGTGGACAGTTAGCTGTCAAAAGGCATTTGATGACCTAAAGCAGGCCATGTGCACTGCTCCCATTCTGCAGAGTCCTGATTACTCCAAAATGTTCATTGTGCAAACAGATGCATCTGAGTTGGGGGTAGGGGCTGTACTGTCACAGTTGAATGATGAAGGTCAGGATCAGCCAGTAGCTTTTATTAGCAGAAGGCTGACCCCCAGAGAGAAACGTTTGTCAGCCATTGAGAGGGAGGCCTTTGCTGTGGTTTGGGCTCTGAAGAAGTTGAGGCCATACTTGTTTGGCACTCTCTTCATTGTTCAGACAGACCATAAGCCCCTCTTATGGCTAAAACAGATGAAGGGTGAAAACCCCAACCTTTTGAGGTGGTTCATTTCCCTACAAGGGATGGACTATACAGTGGAACATAGACCTGGGAGTGACCATGCCAATGCAGATGGACTCTCCAGGTATTTCCACTTAGAACATGAAGACTCAACTGGTCAAGGTTAGTTTAATGTCCCTGCGTTTGGGGGGGGGTTGTGTAGGAGAGTAGGATCTGCTTCTTATGGTTACCCCCACTTTTTGCTGATGTTTCACTGTTTTTCGACTTTAGTCTGGCTGGGGCCCTGCTATCCAGGACCCCAGCCTAGCTGCTTCCTCTCCAAATTGATTCCCTGTACCTTAGGTACACCACAGATTGGATTCTGGGGTGCCCTTATAAGTCCCTAGTATATGGTATACTATGTACCCAGGGCATAGGTACCCCAGAGGCCTACCAGGGGCTGAAGCATGTATTATGCCACCCCTGGGCAGCCTTCCAAAATGACACCACAGGACTGCTACAGCAGCCTGAGTTAGGTGGTGCCTGCACCCCTTACTGAGATATAGGTTCACTATATCTCACCCTATCACTGCACATATAAACCTATCAGTCACCCTTATGGCAGGCCTTATCAATCCTGAAGGCAGGGTGCTTGGGTTTGTGTGAGAGGGTGCCCATGCATGAGCAGAGCCCCTCTGCAGCCTTCGGAATCTATCCTCCGGGGTTGTCTGTGAGGCAGCCTGACCATATACTCTTAAGTGCATTATAACCTCGCGGTAAATGCTAACTTTGGGATGGCTGCACGGAAACATGTCGTGTTTGGTGTCAAACACCTTGGAATCATACCCCCACACCAGTAACTGGTGTGGGAGTATGATCCCACCCTTCTAGAGGGAGAGACATGACAGCACCGGTATACCCGGTACCAGCTAACAGAGCCCTGGCATCACAAAATGGATGCTGCCAGCCACAGACACAAGTCTGGCCTCCTGCTGCTGACCGAAACTCCGGCAGGGGAGGCCTGGACAATAGGTTTACTGTCTCAGGGAGGTGTTACCACCACCCAGACAGGCTTTAGTGTATTGGGGCTGGGTGGGTGCACTCTCAGAGTGCTTTGAAGTCCTGCACTGGGGGCACATTTGGTGTCCCTGTGCATAGTCCAGTTCAAACCAGTTGCAGGGGCTACCAGCCCCTGCTCTGGTCACGAAACTGGACAAAGGAAATGGGTGTAGTCACCCCTCTTTCAAAACCCACCCATAGGTGGGTCCCCAGAGTATGTCCAACCCCTTCCTTGGGTATAAGAAAGGAACCCCTGGCTACAGGACTTTAGATTACACCTGGATGAAACTCTGATACAGAAATCCCGGAACTTCGACGATCTACACGACTAGATGACTGAAGAATCTCCCTTGGAGTAAAGGAGTTACTCCCCTGCTTGGCAGGCACAAAAGACGTATCTGACCGGTCTGCATCTCTGAAGCTCCCGCCGGACGCCGATGACTTTGCAACCCAGGAGGTGGATTTCCAGACTTCCCAGAGGTTGACCCGAGCCCCCAGCAAAGCTGAGACCCGTAGCCCTCGTGGGTACCGTGGAACCGGAACCCCTGGACACCGTGCACATTTGCAAGTGCATATGCTTCTTGTCGATCTTTGAGGCTGTGCTTTGGATTACTTGTATTCCTGACCCCGAGCAGTGAATCCACTGAAGATTGTTGGCCTACCCACTCCGAGTGACCCGTGGGCCGCCATTTTGTGATTCCTCTTGAGGTCCCTTTGCGATACCTTGTCCATCGACTTGTGGGTCCCTGAGAAGGACAACTGTACTTTAATTGGTCTTTCCTGGTTACTCCAGAAATGTCCTGACTCTCCATTGCTTGGGGAGTCCCCAGGTCCTTGCTGGTCCGCACCGAAGCATCTTTCCTCTTCCTGCGTGGGTTGCTGTTGCCAAGGCTTGTTGTGTCCAATCTGGGCACCGACACTGCAGCACTTGACATACTTTATGGGACAGCTCGAATCCAGCTCCTGGTCATCCTCGACACCTCCTGGTCCTCGTGGCTGAAGAGTCAAGATTCCCCTCCTCGCACCTGAAGCACCCAACATCGGTGGGCATTCGACTATCGTGCCCCTGGTCACTGGCAAGTGACCCAGACTCTGTCCCCTCTGCTTTCAGGTTCTTCACATCTTCGATCCAGGCTTGGATCTCTTCGGACACTTCTCCTCTTCCCGGCAGCAGCACTTTTCAGCAAGCTGCCATTGAAAACGACGACGCGACCCGACACCATTTGACACCTATGCACCCGGCTTCCCTGGGTGAGGTAACACGAGTACTCCGGTGCTGCCGTGGGTGTTGGCCCTAGAACCATCTAAGTCCAAAAGGGTTTGTTCCCAGTCCACTCCTAAGTGTCCCTAAACTTTAAAACTCTAACCGCGACTTTCCCCATAGAAGCTAACGGAGCTCGCGGCTGTGTTCACACACTGCACACGTCCCCCGTGGGTCCCCTGTATCACTACCTTGGGAGGTTCCTTGGGGTCCCAGCGATTCTACAGGCTCTAGGCCTTGTGTCTAGTCAAGTCGTGGTTCTTATACCACTTTCTTAATATATGGTTTGGTTCGCCCCTAGGGCCTATCGTATATTGTGCTAATTTACTGTGATATTTGAAGTGTAACATATGTGCTTTGACCTCTAGCCTCATAAAGAGACTAGTAAGGTGTGTTTAGAAATAAATACATATATTTTATATATATACCTGGTGTGCTCTCCTTTCATTTAGCCATTCAAGAGATTATAGACTGGTAAAACGAACTGCTTTACACTCCTTCAAGACTTAGCCTGAAGGCTGCTCTCCATAGCTACCACTAGGATAGCTTTCAAATAAGGTTGTCTTAAACCTATCATCAATAAGGGGTTGTTTGGACTGGTGCAAGGTGCCCACTATAACTAGTGGACAGCATATACCAGGCCAACTTCTCACACACACTTGTCTGAATTGAGCTGACTGACTTGACCCCACGCATGCGCACCAGAGAGAGAATAAAGAAAGATGAGTAAGGACTTGTCACGCGTCCAAGGCCAGCGAAGATGTGCCCTGGGAACATGAGGGTGAAGAGTTCATATGAAGGAGCTTTATTCATGACATTGCAACATTTTGTATTAATAAAGTTTGGAGATGTATGGGAAAGGAAATGATTTAATAAAGTTTGAGGGAGAGGATTTGAAAACAATGGTTTAATGAAATAAGTGAAATGTAAGCATGGTGTGATGATCATCCCCCTCGCCTGTCCAATCAGAGTTAGTATTTTGTGAAATTGAAACATTAATGGGTGGTACATGGTTATGGAAAGGTATAATTGAGGTAATTTTAGTTAGTTAGCTTAGCTTATTGGGAGCAGACACGGGGAGAAGCGGATGATGAGCAGAGCTGACACGGAGCTTAACGGGAGCACAGAAGCAGAGCTCGGGATGCTGGGGCTGGTGCTGATGCAGTGAGACGCTGATGAAGAAATCGAATGCAGAACCATCTATTTAACTTAATTGGGTTAGAAAGAAGATCGCGGAAGAACCACGAGGAGGAAGAGAGTGTCAGAGAGGGGTGCGACGCAGTCGTCGGTATTTAGAGAGGTGAAGTATCCTGTCCTGATTCCTGTCCTGAAGTCTTTGTCTCCTGATCTATCCCGGGGGACCCTTACCAGCCCTTTGGCCAGGGGGTTGGTCTTCGCACCATACTTGGTAATTATAAATTCATCGTATTGATAGATGTTCTTCTCTCTCTGTCCTCTTCTTTCTGAGCATAGTTATTGTGTGGATCTGAATTGCTAAAGCCTATTGAAACTTGATTGAATTGACACTCTTGCAAATGAGGGTGTTTGTACTGAAACGTTTGAGATGGTTCACACGCAATTAATTTAGATAAAGATTTTAAAACTTCCCGAGTCTGTGATTATTTCATTTAATCGAGAAATGTTTAATAAGTTATGTTAATGATCACCATCAACTAGTTCCAACTAATGGTCCATTGACCAGAGGAAAGAACTAATTGATCAGTGAAAGGTTTAGTTAGGGAAAAGAAATAACAAGATCTTGAAGTATGAAAATCATAAACTACGTTTTCCAGCGGTCTACTTGGTGTTTTGTGGAAGTAGTTATATGGGCCCAGGTGAGTATATGGTAGTGGAGTACCTGCTGTTAGTGCACCGCTGGATCAGTAGAGTATATACGTTTTCATCACAGGTTTACTCCCATAGGAACAGCAGGACAAGGGACTTCTGGTACATTGTCCCCAAACTCCTGCATGAGCACATATGATAAAATGAAAAACGAAACATGGCTCCGAATGGAAATGGCTGATTTCCAAAGGTTCAACACCTCTGAGTATTTTCAATCTTTCCAAGCTCGCAATATTACTAAGGACAAACTGATGCTGTGTCCGTGGTCAACACAACAGCTAGTTTCTGTGTCCAGGGGACTGGGGAAGTAAAGGTGGGGGAGAGTAAATGCAATTTCACCTACAGACTGAGAACGATAAATAGTCTGCCTTTGATCCTACCTCATAATGTCTATTTTGTCTGTGGATCCCAAGCTCATGTCTGGCTTCCGAGGGGATGGTCAGGCAGATGTTACCTCTCTTTCCTCCTCCCCCCTGTGTATGTTGCCCCGCCAATTATCATAAAGATCATCAGCTGCAGCATCCGAGTACATACTTGCCCCGAGTCAGAAGGGTTGTTGACACAAAGGATATAGATCAGACAGATACCGCCGCACAACAGTTTGAGGATGCCATAAAGGGTCTCCTACCTTTTTGGGGCCCCATGGCCAATAGCCTCCAAATTGGTCGGTTAACAAGAGTGGTGGAGGGGGTTATCAATACAACTGCTGGGATACTGACAAATATCACTGCTGAGCTCCAGTCTACGAGATTAGTCACTTTGCAAAACCGGATGGTGTTAGACGTCATCCTTGCAGATCGGGGAGGGGCTTGTCCCGTCATTGGCAGCAGCTGTTTTGTTTACATACCTGATCACGCTCCAAACGTGTATGCAGCTATACAAAAATTGCATAGACTTTCGTCTGACATACACCAAGAGACAGTTACTGTGAAACTATCAGGGTGGTTCTGGAACATGCTCACTTCCTGGGGTTGGAAGATCCTCACTTTTCTGGCTGTAGTTGCCAGTATCTTCTTCACATGCTGCCTCTGCATACAATGTCTCCCAGCTTGTTGTTCCTATTGTGCCACTGTCCTCATTCCAAGTCGAAAATGCCAGTTCATGATACTAATGCAGCAGTTATGTTACAAAAACAGATTGATGAAATTCTGCAGATTGACAAGGGCATCTTTTTTTTTTTTTTTGAAGTATTTTTATTGGCATTTTTAAATGTTCTACATACATAACATTAATGACCCCACATCAGTATTGAAACCAAGTTACTCAATGTCCATATTAGTGCAGCGGTGAGATACACCCTTAAGTGTCCATAAGCAAAACCAGAGAATGAGTCCAGCGTACATCACACAGTCCATGGACACAGAGGGTCGTGTTCCATCCAATATCTGACATGTAACTGCCACTTACAGATGTTGTCCATAATCCCTAGTATGTGTTTCACCAGCGTTTGTTCCCAATAATTGACATATGAGAGTTTCCACCAGTGGATCGAGGTACATATATAACATTCTTAATCATCAAAATGCTACTTCATTTGTTTAAGAACAGTCATAAGAAAAAAAAGAAATGAAAGTAACCATTCCAACGTAAACCATAAAGAAGCAAAAGGGCCTTATGCAGAGGGGCGAAGCATATCGTAGCAACCATAACTTGCGTGAAGGGGAGGGACAGTATAATGAAGTTTCCCAGAGGAAGGCTAGGAGCACAGAGGGGGGGAAGGGGCCTCTAACCGCGGCCAAAGCCGCCCCACCAGGACAGTGAGTGTTCGGGGTACATACCCTAATACCCTAATACAGTATTCAGTATTATTCGAACCGGCTCCCAGTGCTGTCTAAAAGGCACAGTGGACATTACAGTTTAAGTCCCTTCGGAGCGAAGCCCCTGACCAGAGTCCGATCCTGACCCACTAGTCGCTGGCCCCTCAGGGTTCTCCCAGGTCGCCATCACCTCCCTCCATTGACCGGCGAGTGGGTGCTTTCTCATGCCCTTGGATTCCTCCCAGCTGAGTGCTCTACCTTCCGCTCCAGCCCACATGATGACGTCCCTGTTCCAGGTCTCAAATGCAGGTCCCCTCTGGGATTTCCATTCCATTGCAATGCGACGTTTCGCCAGGCCTAGCGCGAGATCCACTAAACTATTACCAACTTTACGCTTCGGCGGCCTGGGAAAGAGACCCAAGAGGCACGTCTGCACAGTGGAGGGAAGTACTCTGCCAAACACGACAGCGAGCTTACCGAGCACGGCCCCCCAGAAAGGCCGCAGGCCCGGACAGTCCCAGGTCATGTGGCCGAAGTCAGCATCTGGATATAAGCACCGAGGACAGCCACGGACCTCCCCCCCATAGGTCGCATTAAGGCGGTGGGGTGTCATGTAAGCCATGTGCGTGTAATTGAACTGTATGTATTTGAGGCGTGTATTGCGAGAAATCTTCTTGGGGCAGTGCAGAACCCTCCTCCACTCAGCATCTGTAAGGACTCTGTCTCCGATCCTATCCCATTTTGCCCGTAGCCTATCTAAGGGACGTACCGACGCCGATTGCAGGGCCACATAAAACCATTTCACTAGGTGCAGAGCCGTCCCAAGCGTGAACAACGCGTGCAATACTGGATGCGTCTCCGGCTCATCTCTCCCTTTATTCCACAGCTGAACAAACGTACGGGCCAGGGCCTCGTAGCGCTTTAACTGGCCCGGAGGCAGACCACAGTCTTCCATAAGCTCGTCAAATGGGAGCAGGGATTGATCCAGAAAACAATCCCCAACATTATTGAGCCCAGCCTCTGTCCAGAGGGCCAATTGCTCATTTGTGAAGACAGACTGTGGGTCGCCATGTGGCAAACCCATGAGGGGCAACATAGGAGTGTACTTGACAAGTCGCCGTTCTCTGCCCTGGCACCGCCTCCAAGCTTGAAAGGCAGTGCGCTGAAGTAAGGAGCAGTATGGGGTGGGCGTCGTAGGTATCAGTAATTTCGCCACTATTAAGCTAGGGTGGGAGGCCGGGTGCGACAGGCACGTCCCATCCTCATTCACACCCTCTATCCATTGTCCCAGTCCACCTTCAGAGATGGGGCATTGTAACCTTGTGAGAGACACCCTAGGGCGCCCGTCGCCCCACACCAGGTCTCGCAATAGGGTGTTCAGGGGATGAAACCAGCCGCTAGGCATGAGAACCGGAAGATTGAAATACAATAAACGCGGAAGCATGACCATTTTAGATAGGGAGACCCGGGACATCACAGGCAATTGCAGCGTACACCAAAAATGTACGCATGCACGTAACGAGCGCAACGCTCTACCCAGGTTGCCTTCCTTCAAGTCATCAAGCGAATGGAATATATTTATGCCCAGGTACTTAAACGTATTCGGGCCCATGATATGTCTAACATCAACGTGTACGGCCTGGGGATAGGGCCCGCCACCGGGAACAGGTACGTCTTCACTTTGTTGACTCGTAGTCCCGATAGGCCTGCGAAGTCATCTAAAATACGTATAGCCGTTGAGGTGCCCTCAACTGCATCTGACAGGTATAACAAAAGTTCAACTGCGTAAAGGGAAACATGGTGCATCCGCCCTCCGATATCCAGCCCGATCCCATCACCTCCCAGGAGAAGTCTCTCAGCAAGGGGTTCAATTGCCAAGGCGAATAGGAGGGGAGAAAGGGGGCACCCCTGCCTAGTCCCCCGAGACACCTTATATTCTCTGGAGAGTGTTCTGCCTGACCTGACCCTTGCAGTAGGCGCCGCGTACAGGAGGCGCACCCATCACACTCAAGCCTCTCCCAGGCCCATTCGCATCATCACTTCGAATAGATAGTCCCACCCCACCGTGTCAAAAGCTTTTTCCAGGTCGACAGAGAGCACCGCGGCCTGAAATCTGGACGGGGTCTCGGCATGGTAAAGAACAGAGTAGAGCCTGCGAAGATTATGGGGCATATTAACAACGGCCAGCGATAATTATCGCTGGCCGTGCTTAGCGATAATTATATTATCGCAGGCTATCTCTGGCATTTATCGCCCTGGTAGCGCGTTATTAACAACGCGTTACTCCAGGGTGATAAAAATTCCAGAGATAAGCGAGGTTATCGCCCTTTTGCAGGGAACATCGCTGGTTTTCCAGCGATGTTCCCTACAAAGGGCGAGTACTTGCTGATACGACCCTGTGGTCGTATCAGCAGAATCCACCTCCTATGCCTAACATAGGTAAGTCAGGATTATAGCAGACGTTAGATTTTGGCGAAACGGCCGTTTTCGCCGAAATCTAACGTCTGCTATAATCCTGTGAGCAGCCTTGTAAATATCGCGATGTGAACATCGGCGATATTTGCAACGTAGCCCATCCGGGTACGCCAGTAGCGCCCACTTTGCATCTCATTAGAGATGCAAGGATGGGCGTTGGGGAAAGGAGCGATAGTGCAAGGATTCACGCGATAGCGTGACCTTGCTGATTAGGCGATAGAATTATCGCCGCTTTCCGTCCGAAAACGGACGCTAAAGCGGCGATAATTGCTTATCGCCTCGTTGTTAATATGCCCCAAGAAGAGGTGTTACGGGAAGGGATAAACCCATTCTGATCAGAGTGTATTAACGTCTTCATGTGCTGTATCAACCTACCGGCCAACACCTTGATTAGAATCTTAAAATCCATGTTGAGCATGGAGAGGGGCCTGTATTCTTTAACCCCTGCCCCGGGCTTCTTAGATTTCGGGAGGTGGACCAGCAGGGCTGCCTGCGTGGAACCAGGCACATCCCCAGCTTCGTACGAATCTGCATACAGCCGAACCATGTGCGGCGTAAGCAGATCCGACAACGGTCAGCCGCCCAAACATCATGTGAAACAGTTAGTACTAAGTGAGGCCTTAACCTAGTACGGCTCTCAACGGGGGCTAGCCAAACAAAATTAGAGAGGGACGCCCCTACCAGTAAGAGTGCACCAGCCCCATGGGTAGGAAAGCAGCACGGGGCCTAGAACAGGCAACCATCAATCAGTGCCCTCCCTAAATGGCACAGCCGCCTAAGCTTACCAAATACATCAAATAATATCGTCCGCAGTATTGGGTGTCACCACCGGCAGCTTCACACTGTCACTGTGGGAAGTGTCCGTTTCATTGCCATCTGTCTCTCTTGAAGAGCCGGCCCCCGCCTCCAGAGCAGGACTCTGACTCTGCATTAGCTCTGCCACGGCCTGCAGCGCCTCAGCTCTCTCCTTCTCCGTACATGATGAGGATGGTTTCTTTGATGTCCCCCTACGAGGTCAACGTCTCGGGCGCTTCCCAAGTTCTGCAGCCTTCCGCCCGATGACTCCAGCACCCCTATCCCCTGGAGTCTTGCCCTTATAAGTTTCCAGCCAATCCCATGCATCTTTAGGGCAGTCGAAGTAGTGGGTATTCCCCTCCAACATGATACGCAGTTGGGCCGGGAACATCAGAGAGTATTGGAGGCCTTCTTCTCTCAATGCCTTCTTGACCTCTAGGTAGGAGGCCCGCTTCCTTTGCACCTCCAACGTGTAGTCTGGAAAGAGAGAGACCCTGCTATTGTCAACAGTGAAGGGGCCATCCGCTCGCGCCTTTTGCAGGAGGAGGTCTCCATCTCGGAAGTGGAGCAGATGAGCCACCACCGGACGCGGAGGCCTCCCAGGAGCCAATGACTTGGCTGGCACCCTATGAACCCTCTCCAGTGTGTAGAAGGAGGACAGGCCCTCCGGCGCTACTGTACTCCTGAGCCAGCCCTCCAAGAAGGACACCATGTTGCTGCCCTCCGTCCCTTCAGGCAGGCCCAGGATCGTGAGGGCCCCCATCTGTTGCTCCAATGCCTTTTGGGCCGGCGGCAGTTCCACGACGTTAGACTCAGTCTCTTTAACCCTCTCCGACAACTTCTTATGCTCCTCCCGCAGCAGGTCGAGACCCACCGCAACAGTGCTAATGTCCTGATAGAGGGTAGCCTTTGTGTCCGCTATAGCCTCCAATATTTTGCTAATTTGTTGTTGTACCGGGTCTTCCGGGGGGAGTTGCGACTGTTCCTGGGCACTGTCTTCTGGGTCCTGGAGGTCCCCGGTCTGGCGACCTCTAAGCTTACCCATACTGCCAGATTCTCAGTAGACCAAAGCAAGGATCCCTACCAACAACCCACGTGGGGCTCCGGGCGCCCAGTAAACGAAGGCCACCAAAGGATTGTTCCACCTCAAGGCAGTCTTCACCACGGGCTTCTTGGCCGTTTCACTCGGGCCTCCCCCACGTCACTCCAGAGATCTCGGTGCGCACCGCGGTTCCCGCGCGCTATTCCTCCCAGGCCCGCTAAGGTGCCCACGTCCAGGTTAGCCTTGGCAAGTGTGGGCCACCAATCCGCATATTCTGCTGGCGTAATGGGACCCCAGTCACTGTGTCGCCCGGGAACACACCACCAGACGATCCGATATGATGCCACTTGGGGCCACGGCCTCCGCTCTGTTTCAGCCCCAGCACAACCTCCACCAAGTCACGGCCAAGCTCTGCCCAGGCACTATCTCACAGCGCACAGGCGCCCCACCGGGCGCGCACCAAGCCCTCCTCAGGTTGTTCCGCTCCACCGAAAGGGCCCCCCCGCTGCACTCCGGGCGGGTACGGGCACGCTGCAAGCCAGGATCACTGCTCAGCTCGGGGGGGGCACCTCGACTTCCCTTCCTGAGGGCCCACTAGATATACCACGAGGCGCAGCGGCCGCCACCCTCTCCAGTCCAGTCACTCTGGCCGCGCGGCAACCATGTGCCTTCCTGCAATCCACCAGCAACAAGCGTGCACCGCGGGGCCCAAGTTCCAAACTCCTTCCTGGGGCCAAGCCCCTAGTGTTCAAGGCCCACTTAACAGGGCCCCGGGCCCGGCCTTCGCCGCCCACTGCACCAGCCTCTCCCGTGGTCTTCGCGGCACAGTCTCAAGCAGCCGCATTCAGGCCCCTCATGTTTCCCTGCCCCCGCGAAGGCTGCCGCTCCAAATCAGAGCCGGCGGGGTCGTCGCTATACCCGCTGGGGCATACAGGCCCGTCCCAGCCAGGCACCGCTCGTCCCAGGGCCCCAAGGCCCAGCTGCGCACCTCAATTAGCTGCAAGCCGCCTCCGGGCGGGATCCCGGGCACGACCGCCCCACCCTCTGGCAAGCAGCACAAACCAGGGGGGCCCTCCAGAATCAGGGGAGCTCACCAGTACGGCCGCCCGACCAGGCACCGCTCACGCTCTCCTTATGTCGCTCTCCCGGCTTTGGCCGTCGACAAGGAGAGGGGGCCCGCCCGGCGTGCTCCAGCTGTGCCCAGGGCTCGCCCCCAGCCACGTCTTCGGTGTCTCAGGCTCCGTCTGCGGGGGCCACCGCCGCTTCTCACTCCTCCTCACCGCACAGCACTCTGCAGACCCCAGGGGCAGCAGCAGTCTCCCGTCTAGGGTTCAGCCCCATGTTCGGTGCAGCTCTTGGGCTCCTCGAAGACCGTCCTTGCCGCCATTGTTGCGGCCTTCACTACTCGCTCCGCACCACAGGCCACAGCTCCCGGCCTTCGCCACCAGCAGCCTTCAATCATCGCCTGCGATACAAAGGGGATGATGGACCGGAACGCTTGAGCCAATCAAACACTCACCCCCAGTCAACTGATCTGGGTTTAATCCATCATCATTCTTTAGCTCACTCCACCACCCCAGTTCAGACATGGCCATATGCAAATCAGTCTGACCCTGTGCCTCATGGGAACAGTCCAGCCCGAACTGCCAAGCCATGTCTTCCCTGGACCGGAAACAAGCATCCTAGGACCGGTTTCTGGCATTCCAGCCGTCATCAGCCAGGCTTGCTTGAATCCAGTGGCAAAGTGAGCAAGGGACCCACGTCTGGGCATACCCCGCCAACTTAGGGCGAACAAAGCGATACAAAGGGGATGATGGACGGAACGTTTGAGCCAATCAAACACTCACCCCCAGTCAACTGATCTGGGTTTAATCCATCATCATTCTTTAGCTCACTCCACCACCCCAGTTCAGACATGGCCATATGCAAATCAGTCTGACCCTGTGCCTCATGGGAACAGTCAGCCGAACTGCCAAGCCATGTCTTCCCTGGACTCGGAAACAAGCATCCTAGGACCGGTTTCTGGCATTCCAGCCGTCATCAGCCAGGCTTGCTTGAATCCAGTGGCAAAGTGAGCAAGGGACCCACGTCTGGGCATACCCCGCCAACTTAGGGCGAACAAAGCAATACAAAAGGGGATGATGGACGGAACGTTTGAGCCAATCAAACACTCACCCCCAGTCAACTGATCTGGGTTTAATCCATCATAAATCTTTAGCTCACTCCACCACCCCAGTTCAGACATGGCCATATGCAAATCAGTCTGACCCTGTGCCTCATGGGAACAGTCCAGCCCGAACTGCCAAGCCATGTCTTCCCTGGACCGGAAACAAGCATCCTAGGACCGGTTTCTGGCATTCCAGCCGTCATCAGCCAGGCTTGCTTGAATCCAGTGGCAAAGTGAGCAAGGGACCCACGTCTGGGCATACCCCGCCAACTTAGGGCGAACAAAGCGATACAAAAGGGGATGATGGACGGAACGTTTGAGCCAATCAAACACTCACCCCCAGTCAACTGATCTGGGTTTAATCCATCATCATTCTTTAGCTCACTCCACCACCCCAGTTCAGACATGGCCATATGCAAATCAGTCTGACCCTGTGCCTCATGGGAACAGTCCAGCCCGAACTGCCAAGCCATGTCTTCCCTGGACCGGAAACAAGCATCCTAGGACCGGTTTCTGGCATTCCAGCCGTCATCAGTCAGGCTTGCTTGAATCCAGTGGCAAAGTGAGCAAGGGACCCACGTCTGGGCATACCCCGCCAACTTAGGGCGAACAAAGCGATACAAAGGGGATGATGGCCATGTCTGAACTGGGGTGGTGGAGTGAGCTAAAGAATGATGATGGATTAAACCCAGATCAGTTGACTGGGGTGAGTGTTTGATTGGCTCAAACGTCCGTCCATCATCCCCTTGTATCGCTTTGGTCGCCTAAGTTGGCAGGGTATGCCCAGACGTGGGTCCCTTGCTCACTTTGCCACTGGATTCAGGCAAGCCTGGCTGATGACGGCTGAAATGCCAGAAACAGGTCCTAGGATGCTTGTTTCCGGTCCAGGGAAGACATGGCTTGGCAGTTCGGGCTGGACTGTTCCCATGAGGCACAGGGTCAGACTGATTTGCATATGGCCATGTCTGAACTGGGGTGGTGGAGTGAGCTAAAGAATGATGATGGATTAAACCCAGATCAGTTGACTGGGGTGAGTGTTTGATTGGCTCAAACGTTCCGTCCATCATCCCCTTTTGTATCGCTTTGGTCGCCCTAAGTTGGCGGGGGTATGCCCTGACGTGGGTCCCTTGCTCACTTTGCCACTGGATTCAAGCAAGCCTGTCTGATGACGGCTGAAATGCCAGAAACCGGTCCTAGGATGCTTGTTTCTGGTCCAGGGAAGACATGGCTTGGCAGTTCGGGCTGGACTGTTCCCATGAGGCACAGGGTCAGACTGATTTGCATATGGCCATGTCTGAACTGGGGTGGTGGAGTGAGCTAAAGAATGATGATGGATTAAACCCAGATCAGTTGACTGGGGTGAGTGTTTGATTGGCTCAAACTTTCCGTCCATCATCCCCTTTGTATCGCTTGGTCGCCCTAAGTTGGCGGGGGTATGCCCAGACGTGGGTCCCTTGCTCACTTTGCCACTGGATTCAAGCAAGCCTGGCTGATGACGGCTGAAATGCCAGAAACCGGTCCTAGGATGCTTGTTTCCAGTCCAGGGAAGACATGGCTTGGCAGTTCGGGCTGGACTGTTCCCATGAGGCACAGGGTCAGACTGATTTGCATATGGCCATGTCTGAACTGGGGTGGTGGAGTGAGCTAAAGAATGATGATGGATTAAACCCAGATCAGTTGACTGGGGGTGATTGTTTGATTGGCTCAAACGTTCCGTCCATCATCCCCTTTTGTATCGCTTTGGTCTCCCTAAGTTGGCGGGGGTATGCCCAGACGTGGGTCCCTTGCTCACTTTGCCACTGGATTCAACCAAGCCTGGCTGATGATGGCTGAAATGCCAGAAACCGGTCCTAGGATGCTTGTTTCCGGTCCAGGGAAGACATGGCTTGGCAGTTCGGGCTGGACTGTTCCCATGAGGCACAGGGTCAGACTGATTTGCATATGGCCATGTCTGAACTGGGGTGGTGGAGTGAGCTAAAGAATGATGATGGATTAAACCCAGATCAGTTGACTGGGTGTGAGTGTTTGATTGGCTCAAACGTTCCGTCCATCATCCCCTTTTATATCGCTTTGGTCGCCCTAAGTTGGCGGGGGTATGCCCAGACGTGGGTCCCTTGCTCACTTTGCCACTGGATTCCAGCAAGCCTGGCTGATGACGGCTGAAATGCCAGAAACCGGTCCTAGGATGCTTGTTTCCGGTCCAGGGAAGACATGGCTTGGCAGTTCGGGCTGGACTGTTCCCATGAGGCACAGGGTCAGACTGATTTGCATATGGCCATGTCTGAACTGGGGTGGTGGAGTGAGCTAAAGAATGATGATGGATTAAACCCAGATCAGTTGACTGGGGTGAGTGTTTGATTGGCTCAAACGTTCCGTCCAACATCCCCTTTTGTATCGCTTTGGTCGCCCTAAGTTGGCGGGGGTATGCCCAGACGTGGGTCCCTTGCTCACTTTGCCACTGGATTCAAGCAAGCCTGGCTGATGACGGCTGAAATGCCAGAAACCGGTCCTAGGATGCTTGTTTCCGGTCCAGGGAAGACATGGCTTGGCAGTTCGGGCTGGACTGTTCCCATGAGGCACAGGGTCAGACTGATTTGCATATGGCCATGTCTGAACTGGGGTGGTGGAGTGAGCTAAAGAATGATGATGGATTAAACCCAGATCAGTTGACTGGGGGTGAGTGTTTGATTGGCTCAAACGTTCCGTCCATCATCCCCTTTTGTATCGCTTTGGTCGCCCTAAGTTGGCGAGGGATGCCCAGACGTGGGTCCCTTGCTCACTTTGCCACTGGATTCAAGCAAGCCTGGCTGATGATGGCTGAAATGCCAGAAACCGGTCCTAGGATGCTTGTTTCCGGTCCAGGGAAGACATGGCTTGGCAGTTCGGGCTGGACTGTTCCCATGAGGCACAGGGTCAGACTGATTTGCATATGGCCATGTCTGAACTGGGGTGGTGGAGTGAGCTAAAGAATGATGATGGATTAAACCCAGATCAGTTGACTGGGGGTGAGTGTTTGATTGGCTCAAGCGTTCCGTCCATCATCCCCTTTGTATCGCTTTGGTCGCCCTAAGTTGGCGGGGGTATGCCCAGACGTGGGTCCCTTGCTCACTTTGCCACTGGATTCAAGCAAGCCTGGCTGATGACGGCTGAAATGCCAGAAACCGGTCCTAGGATGCTTGTTTCCGGTCCAGGGAAGACATGGCTTGGCAGTTCGGGCTGGACTGTTCCCATGAGGCACAGGGTCAGACTGATTTGCATATGGCCATGTCTGAACTGGGGTGGTGGAGTGAGCTAAAGAATGATGATGGATTAAACCCAGATCAGTTGACTGGGGGTGAGTGTTTGATTGGCTCAAACGTTCCGTCCATCATCCCCTTTGTATCGCTTTGGTCGCCCTAAGTTGGCGGGGGTATGCCCAGACGTGGGTCCCTTGCTCACTTTGCCACTGGATTCAAGCAAGCCTGGCTGATGACGGCTGAAATGCCAGAAACCGGTCCTAGGATGCTTGTTTCCGGTCCAGGGAAGACATGGCTTGGCAGTTCGGGCTGGACTGTTCCCATGAGGCACAGGGTCAGACTGATTTGCATATGGCCATGTCTGAACTGGGGTGGTGGAGTGAGCTAAAGAATGATGATGGATTAAACCCAGATCAGTTGACTGGGGGTGAGTGTTTGATTGGCTCAAACGTTCCGTCCATCATCCCCTTTTGTATCGCTTTGGTCGCCCTAAGTTGGCGGGGGTATGCCCAGACGTGGGTCCCTTGCTCACTTTGCCACTGGATTCAAGCAAGCCTGGCTGATGACGGCTGAAATGCCAGAAACCGGTCCTAGGATGCTTGTTTCCGGTCCAGGGAAGACATGGCTTGGCAGTTCGGGCTGGACTGTTCCCATGAGGCACAGGGTCAGACTGATTTGCATATGGCCATGTCTGAACTGGGGTGGTGGAGTGAGCTAAAGAATGATGATGGATTAAACCCAGATCAGTTGACTGGGGGTGAGTGTTTGATTGGCTCAAACGTTCCGTCCATCATCCCCTTTGTATCGCTTTGGTCGCCCTAAGTTGGCGGGGGTATGCCCAGACGTGGGTCCCTTGCTCACTTTGCCACTGGATTCAAGCAAGCCTGGCTGATGACGGCTGAAATGCCAGAAACCGGTCCTAGGATGCTTGTTTCCGGTCCAGGAAAGACATGGCTTGGCAGTTCGGGCTGGACTGTTCCCATGAGGCACAGGGTCAGACTGATTTGCATATGGCCATGTCTGAACTGGGGTGGTGGAGTGAGCTAAAGAATGATGATGGATTAAACCCAGATCAGTTGACTGGGGGTGAGTGTTTGATTGGCTCAAACGTTCCGTCCATCATCCCCTTTTGTATCGCTTTGGTCGCCCTAAGTTGGCGGGGGTATGCCCAGACGTGGGTCCCTTGCTCACTTTGCCACTGGATTCAAGCAAGCCTGGCTGATGACGGCTGAAATGCCAGAAACCGGTCCTAGGATGCTTGTTTCCGGTCCAGGGAAGACATGGCTTGGCATTTCGGGCTGGACTGTTCCCATGAGGCACAGGGTCAGACTGATTTGCATATGGCCATGTCTGAACTGGGGTGGTGGAGTGAGCTAAAGAATGATGATGGATTAAACCCAGATCAGTTGACTGGGGGTGAGTGTTTGATTGGCTCAAACGTTCCGTCCATCATCCCCTTTTGTATAGCTTTGGTCGCCCTAAGTTGGCGGGGTATGCCCAGACGTGGGTCCCTTGCTCACTTTGCCACTGGATTCAAGCAAGCCTGGCTGATGACGGCTGAAATGCCAGAAACCGGTCCTAGGATGCTTGTTTCCGGTCCAGGGAAGACATGGCTTGGCAGTTCGGGCTGGACTGTTCCCATGAGGCACAGGGTCAGACTGATTTGCATATGGCCATGTCTGAACTGGGGTGGTGGAGTGAGCTAAAGAATGATGATGGATTAAACCCAGATCAGTTGACTGGGGTGAGTGTTTGATTGGCTCAAACGTTCCGTCCATCATCCCCTTTGTATCGCTTTGGTCGCCCTAAGTTGGCGGGGGTATGCCCAGACGTGGGTCCCTTGCTCACTTTGCCACTGGATTCAAGCAAGCCTGGCTGATGACGGCTGAAATGCCAGAAACCGGTCCTAGGATGCTTGTTTCCGGTCCAGGAAAGACATGGCTTGGCAGTTCGGGCTGGACTGTTCCCATGAGGCACAGGGTCAGACTGATTTGCATATGGCCATGTCTGAACTGGGGTGGTGGAGTGAACTAAAGAATGATGATGGATTAAACCCAGATCAGTTGACTGGGGGTGAGTGTTTGATTGGCTCAAACGTTCCGTCCATCATCCCCTTTTGTATCGCTTTGGTCGCCCTAAGTTGGCGGGGGTATGCCCAGACGTGGGTCCCTTGCTCACTTTGCCACTGGATTCAAGCAAGCCTGGCTGATGATGGCTGAAATGCCAGAAACCGGTCCTAGGATGCTTGTTTCCGGTCCAGGGAAGACATGGCTTGGCAGTTCGGGCTGGACTGTTCCCATGAGGCACAGGGTCAGACTGATTTGCATATGGCCATGTCTGAACTGGGGGTGGTGGAGTGAGCTAAAGAATGATGATGGATTAAACCCGGATCAGTTGACTGGGGGTGAGTGTTTGATTGGCTCAAACGTTCAGTCCATCATCCCCTTTTGTATCGCTTTGGTCGCCCCTAAGTTGGCGGGGGTATGCCCAGACGTGGGTCCCTTGCTCACTTTGCCACTGGATTCAAGCAAGCCTGGCTGATGACGGCTGAAATGCCAGAAACCGGTCCTAGGATGCTTGTTTCCGGTCCAGGGAAGACATGGCTTGGCAGTTCGGGCTGGACTGTTCCCATGAGGCACAGGGTCAGACTGATTTGCATATGGCCATGTCTGAATTGGGGTGGTGGAGTGAGCTAAAGAATGATGATGGATTAAACCCAGATCAGTTGACTGGGGGTGAGTGTTTGATTGGCTCAAACGTTCCGTCCATCATCCCCTTTTGTATCGCTTTGGTCTCCCTAAGTTGGCGGGGGTATGCCCAGACGTGGGTCCCTTGCTCACTTTGCCACTGGATTCAAGCAAGCCTGGCTGATGACGGCTGAAATGCCAGAAACCGATCCTAGGATGCTTGTTTCCGGTCCAGGGAAGACATGGCTTGGCAGTTCGGGCTGGACTGTTCCCATGAGGCACAGGGTCAGACTGATTTGCATATGGCCATGTCCGAACTGGGGTGGTGGAGTGAGCTAAAGAATGATGATGGATTAAACCCAGATCAGTTGACTGGGGGTGAGTGTTTGATTGGCTCAAACGTTCCGTCCATCATCCCCTTTTGTATCGCTTTGGTTGCCCTAAGTTGGCGGGGGTATGCCCAGACGTGGGTCCCTTGCTCACTTTGCCACTGGATTCAAGCAAGCCTGGCTGATGACGGCTGAAATGCCAGAAACCGGTCCTAGGATGCTTGTTTCCGGTCCAGGGAAGACATGGCTTGGCAGTTCGGGCTGGACTGTTCCCATGAGGCACAGGGTCAGACTGATTTGCATATGGCCATGTCTGAACTGGGGTGGTGGAGTGAGCTAAAGAATGATGATGGATTAAACCCAGATCAGTTGACTGGGGTGAGTGTTTGATTGGCTCAAACGTTCCGTCCATCATCCCCTTTTGTATCGCTTTGGTCGCCCTAAGTTGGCGGGGGTATGCCCAGACGTGGGTCCCTTGCTCACTTTGCCACTGGATTCAAGCAAGCCTGGCTGATGACGGCTGAAATGCCAGAAACCGGTCCTAGGATGCTTGTTTTCGGTCCAGGGAAGACATGGCTTGGCAGTTCGGGCTGGACTGTTCCCATGAGGCACAGGGTCAGACTGATTTGCATATGGCCATGTCTGAACTGGGGTGGTGGAGTGAGCTAAAGAATGATGATGGATTAAACCAAAGAATGATGATGGATTAAACCCAGATCAGTTGACTGGGGGTGAGTGTTTGATTGGCTCAAACGTTCCGTCCATCATCCCCTTTTGTATCGGTTTGGTCGCCCTAAGTTGGCGGGGGTATGCCCAGACGTGGGTCCCTTGCTCACTTTGCCACTGGATTCAAGCAAGCCTGGCTGATGACGGCTGAAATGCCAGAAACCGGTCCTAGGATGCTTGTTTCCGGTCCAGGGAAGACATGGCTTGGCAGTTCGGGCTGGACTGTTCCCATGAGGCACAGGGTCAGACTGATTTGCATATGGCCATGTCTGAACTGGGGTGGTGGAGTGAGCTAAAGAATGATGATGGATTAAACCCAGATCAGTTGACTGGGGGTGAGTGTTTGATTGGCTCAAACGTTCCGTCCATCATCCCCTTTTGTATCGCTTCAATCATCACCTGGGCACACCCCTCAGCACACGGGCCCCCACGAGGGCTCCAAGAGTGTGCAAATCGGCCCCGGCTGTACGATTTTAGAGGAGAAATTGCGGGCTGATGCGGAGCTCTCGGCTCACGCGTCCGCCATTATCCTCAGCCAAGCCACGCCCCGACGAGGGCATCTTTGAATCTACATCATCCCTTGCAGCTTCTATTCCTGATACTGAGTATATGGATTGTTCTGAGTACTGATGTCCTTTTGCTTATTCGAATGTTATGTCTTTTCTGCCCACCTTATAAAATGAGTTAGCGAATGCTAAAAGGAGGGTCTGATGAAATGAATAGGTTTTTGCAATTTTGTTAGTGCATTGTTCCATGTAAGTTAGCATTTGCGGCACCATTTTATGTTTAGCCACCATTTTGAATCATGCCATTAACTGCATACTCCCTCCTCGAGAAGCAGGCTGTGGAAAGTTTCATTTCTCCAAGGTTAGGCCTTGCTGTACTAATGAATACACTGTTCTTATTAGCGCATACCTTTCCCACTAAATAGAGGCCTTCTCCCACTAGTCTAGCGGTAGGCACAGACAGAACGACCTTGGCATAGAGATAATGTGTGTCCGGCCTCAGGGCCGAAGCTCATTCTACTGTACTTCTTTGTTTTAGCTACACCTGCTTGTAAAATTCCATTATGGGCGGGTCTTCCTTGGTTCTGAAATGTACATAATGTATCTCTATGTTTGCTGATGTCAGTCCTCTCTGCAGCACCTCTAAGCGACTGGGCAGACGGTACTCCGCTCGACTGTATCTGAATAAACATATACCTGGTTTGTATTCTCTACTGTCTGACCGACTCTTCCTTTGTATGGAAGGCTGAGAGGTGGTCGTGAGTGACCCGGGTGGCCCTAATCGGGTCACTTCCTTCATTGGATGTATACAAACTGATAAAAAACAGAACTCTAATAAGAGGAAGTGATGGCCATCAATGGCAGGATAATTCTGGGCAACAGATTTCTAGCCGGACTCGGTGGCGATGTGTCCTGTCTGGGTTTCTTATTGCAGATTTGAGTCTCCTCCAGTTTAACAGTTTCTACTTCATGTTTTTCCACAGGAAAGTTACTTAATTCATGTTCCTTCCTGCATGCCGTACAATATGGCGGTAGTCACTACAACTATAACAACCCATCTTGATTTTGGGAATTCCCTATGTATCAGTAACATAATTACAGGGACCCCTCCCCCCCACACCACTCCATGCACACTCGACCTCCCCGACCTGGGCTCTGTGAACTCAGAGGGAACATTTTGCAATGGAAGCAACAGTAGGCTGCAGCTAGTTGTTGTTTGTTCACCTGTAAAATAGTTTTTAAATCATGCAAAGGACTGACCAATGGTACTGGCAAAAGGGGCAAGTAAATACACAATTTGAAATCACAATGCCCAAAATATCATAATGCATGAATCCCTGCCCCCTGTAAATGAGTCTTTCAGTCCTACAAACATGACGAACATACTTACAAATGCCCAGTCCAACCCTTCATTTGCCACTAATGGTTCTTCTCATTTCTAGCAAAACAAATGACGCCAACCCATTTTATTTAATGTGTTTCACGTCTTGCAATGCTGGTTACATCACTGCATTGCATCCTCTGTGTACAAGATGAATGTAAGGTTGCAACCCAGATAAGGAGATTAGTGGGCAAATATAAAAATTGGGCTGAACCATAGGACCCCTGCGGGACAGCACAAGTGGAACAAACGGGTATTGCCACAAATCATCTCATCACGTCTTTTCTTTTCTGAAGATCTCGAACTGTCTCACGTCATGTGGCCAGATGTATTCATTCCTGTCTGTCTTTGCATTCGTGCAGTCTAAATCCTACAGGGCACGATTAAAACTTACATTTCAGGGCAACTTGAGTTCGCTGCTGCTTACTGCTATTCCTCAGAAATGTCTGCTCTTATCTAAAGTACATTTTCACAATGTCCGAGCAGGAGGCTGAATTGAGGGCTGGTGTGAAAGGAACCGAACACCTGGCATTGGGAACCCTCACTATAAAAGCTGTACATGGGGTCCCTATTCTGTGCAGCACCCAGTGCCATGGCTTCGAAAGCCCCTATTAAGAGTGATGTAAGAGCATGTTATGGAGCAGCCATCTGTCTGTGCTAATGAGCTGGGTGGATAAATTAATTGTTAGACAAATTAGCAAATTGTTCTGTCAGTGTTGCAAGAAGAGAAATGTGAAAATGAAGACTAGAATATAAATTGGGGACCAGCAAAGAAAGATTGAACTATTCCTAGTTTTCCATCTCAGACAGGAGTCTGATTCGGTTTTGCAGATGTGTGGCCGGATATGTCTCTATGTTAGGTGAACCTGTCCACTTCAGTAAGATGTTTTTGTGTTTTGATGGGTGACACTACAGAGGTAAGTCGTTAAGAAGAGTCTGCTGTGGTCCTTCTAAGAGTTGATATTCCTAAGAAATGCGTTTCTAAAGTCCAGAAAAAGTGAAATAATCTTGTTCTAAATACAGGAGAATGGCCGCACACATAACCGATGCTCGCCAGGCACCTTTTAGATAATTATCTGACAGCTGCAGACATGTGACAGACACCCCACGGATACAATTCAACGGATACATGATAATCCAGTGGCAAAAAGGACAGAATCCATCAAATGGGGACAAGGTTTGAAACGCCTCTCCTGAAAACAAAAAATCTCAGATCCAGTTGTCATTGGTAATTTAATTTCAGCCAACTACCATCAACCTCCCCCACCACCACACCCCATGCCAAACTGTTGGAGAAACCAATGGGAGATCAGCTTCAAGTATGTCCGAATAAACATCAACTCTTCAGCCCTAAAGCCAAACTCGACCAGTCCCCAGGTCCAGGCTTGGGGTGGTTGCTGTTTGATGTTGACTCATGGAACACATGTCTGCAACTGTTCTTACACCGATTGACATAGATCATTATTCCATCCTCTCTTCCTCGTCAATCATGACAGTATTTCATCAGGGGAGATACAATATTCCACAGCTTTAGAGAATAGATCCCAATCTGTAGTTTGGGTAAATTTAAAATGGCCCACCTCCAGTTAATCACCTTTCTCAATTTCATCACCTCCATCGGGTAAGGATTTTCGAAACAGCATGACCTTCTCGTGAAGGCTGCACACCCCAGCAACTGAATCCAGCTCAACGCCTAGGAAGGTAATATTGATGGCCGGGCCACATGTGCAAAAGGGACCCCAAACTTACCAAGCAAGGTCAAAAACTACTCAAGTGTATCTTTGCAGTGTTGAGAAGCTGGGGGCCTCAAAAGTGGACATCATCAAGATAGTGCAATACCCATGGGGAACCTGATTCCTTCTTAAATACCCTCTCCAGGAAATAGCTAAACGTTTCAAAGTATGCAGAGGAAACAGAGCACCCAGAGGGCATGCATTTGTCAAAGTAGATTGCGCCCTCAAACTGAAAACCGAGGATGTGGAAATCATCTGGATGCACAGCAAGAGTCTGAACACAGACTCAATGATAGCTTTCGCCAACAGAGTGCCCAAGTCTAACTTCTGCAGCATGACAATGGCTTGGCAAAAGAAGGCATACCTCATAGAGCATAGGGCTTCATCAATTGCCTCATTTACTGAGTTCCCCTTGATGGCAGATAAGTTGTGGGTAAGCCAGAAATCCCAAAGTTCTTTTTTGTGCATCACCCCCAGCGGTGAGCAGATAAAATTCCCTATTGGGACAGTGCTGAATAGGCCTGCTATCCTGCCAACCTGCTTTCCAAGTTTTTTCCTGGCCATCACCTGGTGTGAGTGGAGGGACTGCTGACTGTGCCGAACTGTACCTCCACGTTAACTTCTGCTGGGATCCTAAAACCCCATCTAAAACCTTCACCTAATACTTGTGCTGCATGTGTGTTTTGATAACTGTTTGGCCAAGGAATTAGGGGCATATGTACAAGGAGTTAACGCCGCTGTAGCGTCAATTTAAATTTTTTGACGTTACGTCGGCTTTTTTTTATCGCCGTATTTACAAGTTGCCGCTAACCGCAGTTTGCGGCATTTTTCCGACGTAAACGTGAATTTTTAGGATCACCACTTCTTTTAGCGGGACTTAACAAAAATGAGATGCAAGGTAGGCGTTCCCATGCAAAAACTGCCACTAACCCCACTTTGCAATATTTTCAAGGAATTCCTTGTATGGTGCAAAACCAAAAAAAAGGTCACGCATATGCCTAGATGCGTCACTTTGCAAATATTGCGCAACGTGGTGTAAGAATCACGCTGCAAGTACGTCAAGAAAATGACGCACCGGCGGGGTGAAACTATCAGAAGGGGCTCATATTGAAGCCCCCCTGTCTTTTTCCCCCCTACGTTGGCACACAATGCTGCCATGCGCCAACGCAGGCACCCTTGAGCCATGGTGCAAGGGTGACTGTGTTGCGGAGTTGATTGATGTTGTGGCTCCATCTCTTCTCGAGACGTCTGCAGGTGGGGCTGGACCAGTGGAGGGCGGGAGTAAACCAGTTGTCCTTCTTGGAGTGTTGTTTGCCTGGTCTTTTCTTGAGGGGTGCCAGGGTGTCGGCGCAGTTGGAGATCCATCGGTGGAGGTTTCGCGCTGCGGTGTTGGCGTCTGTAAGCGTTGGCGGAATGGTGGTACTGAGGGAGTTGACGGGAAGCTCTTTGGTGGCCTTGATCCAGCTGCGACCGGGGGGGGGGCAATGATGGTGGTGGTGTACGGTGGGCATGGTGAAGGCGTGATGTAAACAATGATGGTCGGTACAGGAGAGTCCTGTGGTGTGGCTGTAGTTGAAGTTCCCGCTGGTGGAGAAGGCGGGCTCGAGCATGTGTCAGGCTATGTGGGTTGGTGCGATGACTAGCTGCTTGAGTCCGATTTTGGCTAGGTTCCCCAGGAGGGGGCTGGTGTTCTGGTCACTGGGGTTGTCCAGGTGGAACTTGAGGTCTCCGAGTAGGATGTAGTCGGTGGATGGGAGAGCCTGGGGTGCGATGAGGTCTACAATGGCATCGGTGAATGGGGGTTCGTGGCCCGGGGGACCTGTAGATGAGTGTGCCGCAGAGGGTGGTGTTGGGGTTGGTCCAGATCTGGAAGTGGAGGAGTTCCATGGTACCGTCGGATCATTAGAGTGCGTGGTCAATCGGAGTGTGCTTTTTCAGGCAATGGCAATGCCTCCTCCTGGCCACTCGGGTGAATTTGTAGCCGTCGTGGATGGTGATGGCGATGTCCGGTCCGGAGCAGAGGTTGGTCCAGGTTTCCGTGAAGAAGGCGATGTCTGAAGAGGTGGCGTCGAGGAGGTCCCAGATTTCTGTTGCATGTTTGTGGAGGGACCGCACGTTGAGGAGGATGCAGTTGAGTCGGTCGGCTGTACTGGTGGTCGGCTGGGCGGCAGGAGGCGCTGGTGTGCTGTTGTGGCAGAAGGTGCGTTTGCAGTTTCGACAGGCGCAGGGTGCAAGAGAATTCTACAGTGTTGTTAAATGGCAGGCGGTGTTGCGTCCAGGGTTGATGGCGAGGAGGGTGCTGGCGTCGTAGCAGTGGTGTGTCCGAGAGGAAGGGTCCTTGGTGCTGGGCGCGGTCCAGGGGCGGACGGACACAGACAGACTTGCCTTTGGCGCACCAGTGGTACGCCCGCTGCGCATGGCCCCCCAGCAGCAGCCACTATGTAGTGCTGCAGGGGGGAGTGGACAGCTGGGAGGCGGAAAACGCGTGAAAGGACACTGAACGGGGCGGGATGTGATTGGGGAGCAGGGGTTGTAAATAGATATTTTTTTAATTCTTACCTCGAGGCCGGGTCCTGCGTCTTCTGTGCTCCTGCTCTCCTGAGTCTGCTTCCAGGAACAGGAAACAGGCAGCCAGGCTCATTCCCCTAAGCCAATCACAGTGTTGCAATGCAGCGTTGTGATTGTTCTTGAGTGCTGTGACAAGGTGTTTAGCCAGGGGCTGGAGGGGTGGGCATGTTCTCCATGCAGGCTGTAATGCAGCCTGCATTGCGAACAGGGATGTGCGCATGACTGATTTGGGGGGCCTGAGAGGGCCAACCAAACAGTCATTGCGCACTTGAGTGGGCATACCACTCTGCCCCGGACCTGCTCCATGAGTAGAGCAGCCCACCCACCCTCCCGCTCGCAAAGGAAACATAGCATGAGTACATTAGAAAGTTATCGTCATGTTATGTTTCCTCTTCTTGCACTGCTTGAAAGCAGTGGGGTGACGCTCTTCCGCCATAGCGGATGAGCCGCCATTGGGGGTGCGTCACACACAGGTGCTAGGTGTGAGAAGTTGGCCTGGCATATGCTGTCCACTAATTATAGTGGGCACCTTGCACCAGTCCAAACAACCCCTTATTGGAGATAGGTTAAAGACAACCTTATTGAAAGCTATCCTAGTGGTAGCTATGGAGAGCAGCCTTCAGGCTAAGTCTTGAAGGAATGTAAAGCAGCTTGTTTTACCAGTCTATAATCTCTTGAGTGACCAAATGAAAGAGCACCACACCAGGTATATATTCAAAATATATGTATTTATTGCTAAACACACCCCTCTAGTCTCTTTATGAGGCTAGAGTTCGAAGTACATAAGTTATAAGTTATTTAAACACAGTAATAGCACAAATACACGTTTGGGCCCTAGGGGCGTACCAAACCATATACCAATAAAGTTGTATAAGAACCACGACTGAACTAGACACTAGGCCTAGAGCCTCTAGAAGTGCTTGGACCACAAGGAACCACCCAAGGTAGTGACACAGGGGACCCACGGGGGACGCGTGCAGTGTAAATACACAACCGCGATACGCCGTTAACTTCTATGGAGAAAGTCGCGATCAGGAAATTAAAGAAAAGGGACACTTAAAGGAGGACTTGGAGCAAACCCTTTGAGAACTAGGTCGTTCTAGAGTCTCTGCCCACGGGAGCACCGGAGTACTCGTGTTACCTCACCCAGGGAAGCCGGGTGCATAGGTGCCTTTCGGGGTCGGGTTTCGTTGTCGATTTGAATGGCGATCTGCTGCAAAGTGCTGCTGGCGGCCAAGTGGAAAGTGTCCGGGTGGATCCAAGAGTGGATCAGAGATCTGAAGAACCTGAAAGCAGAGGGGACAGAGTCTGGGTCACTAGCCAGTGACCAGGAAGGCGATGAGCAGATGCCCACCGATGTCGAGTGCTTCAGGTAGGTTGACGGTTGTCTTGACTCTTCAGCCACGAGGTCCAGGAGGTGTTGTTGGCGACCAGGAGCAGGATTCCGGCTGGTACACGATGTCTGTCGAGTGCTGAGGCGTCGGCGACCGGATTGGACCCAACAAGCCTTGGCAACGGCAAGTGTCAATGAAAGTAAAGAATGATGATGATGCAGACCAGCAAGGTCTGAGAAACTCACCCAGCAAGGGTAAGTGAGGGCAAGCCTAGAGCAACCAGGGAGCCCAAGAAGAAAAGGATTGGCTTTCGTGAAGGGCTACTAGCCAACGGGCTAGCGACTGCGAAGGAGCCTCGAGACGTCGCACATGGAGCTGGCTCACAGGACACTCATGGAGTGGAGGCCAGTGATCTTCGGTGCAGTTGGTGCTGGAGGCTAGGGCTACTCGGAGCCCAAAGCACGATTTCGTGGGAGACCCAGAAGAGGATGCACTAGCAAATGCGTGCGGGGTCCAGGGGTCATGGTTCCACGTTACCCACGACAGCTACGGGCCTCAGCTTTGCTGGAGACTCAGGGCAGCTTCGGGGAAGTCTGGAAATCCACCTCTGGTGATGCAAAGACTTCGGCGTCCGACGGGAGCTTAGGCGATGCAGACCGGACAATTGCTTCTTTGGTGCCTGCCAAGCAGGGGAGTCACTCCTTGACCCCAAGGGAGATTATTCTGTCCTCTAGTCTTGAGTAGAGCGTCGAAGGTCAAGGATTCTGTTTCAGAGTTTCGTCCAGGGATAATCTAAAGTCCTAAGGACTGGGTTCCTATACTTATACCAAGTTTAGGGGTTGGACTACTCTGTGGCCCCACCTATGGGTGGGTCAGGGCAGAGGGGTGGCTACACCCTTTCCCTTTGTCCAGTTCACGCCAAAGCAGGGGCTGCAAGCCCCTGATCCGGTTTGAACTGGGGTATGCACAGGGACACCAAGTGTGACCCCAGTGCAGGACTTCAAAGCACCCGAAAGTGCTCCCGCCCAGCCCCAATACACATTATCCTGTCTGGGGAGGTGGTCACACCTCCCTGGGACAGGAAACCTATTGTCCAGGCCTCCCCTGCCGGAGTTTCGTCCAGCAGCAGGAGGCCAGACTCGTGTCTGTGGCAGCAGCATCCATTTTGTGATGCCAGGGCTTTAGAAAGAAGTTACCGGCCAGGCCAGGGTTAACATGTCTCTCCCTCTAGAAGGGTGGAATGCTACCCCCGCCGCCAGAATTGGTGGGGGGTAGTATTCCAAGATGTTTGACACCAAACACGACATGTTTAGGTGCAGCCATTCCAAAGTTAGCATTTAACGCGAGGTTATAATGCGCTTAAGAGTATATGGTCAGGCTGCACTACAAACAGCATCAGAGAAGGGTCTCCGAACGCTGCAGAGGGGCCCTGCTCATGCAGGGGCACCCTCTCACATAGGAACCACGCACTCTGCCTTCAGGATTGATAAGGCCTGCCATAGGAGTGACTTATAGGTTTGTATGTGTGTATGTATTTAGTGATATAGGTAACCTATATCACAGTAAGGGGTGCATGCACCACCTTACCCAGGCTGCAGTAGCAGACCTGTGGTGTCAGTTTGGATGGCCTTCCAGGGGTGGCATAATACATGCTGCAGCCCCTGGTAGGCCTCTGAGGTACCTATGCCCTTGGTACATAGTATACCATATACTAGGGACTTATAAGGGCACTCCAGATTCCAATCAGTGATGTGCCTAAGGCACATGGAAACCATTTTAGAGAGGAAGCAGCTAGGCTGGGGTTCTGATTAGCAGGGCCCCAGCCAGACTAAGGTCGAAAAACAGTGAAGCATCAGCAAAAAGTGGGGGTACCCATGTGAAGCAGATCCTACTCTCCTACACAACCCCCCCAAACGTAGGGACATTAAACTAACCTTGCCCAGTTAAGTCTTCATGTTCTAAGTGGATGTACCTAGAGAGTCCATCTGCATTGGCATGGTTACTCCCAGGTCTATGTTCCACTGTGAAGTCCATCCCCTGTAAGGAAATGGACCACCTAAGCAGTTTGGGGTTTTCACCCTTCATTTGTTTTAGCCATAAGAGGGGCTTATGGTCTGTCTGAACAAGGAAGTGAGTACCAAACAAGTATGGCCTCAACTTCTTCAGAGCCCAGACCACAGCAAAGGCCTCCCTCTCTATGGCTGACCAACTTTTCTCTCTAGGGGTCAGCCTTCTGCTAATGAAAGCTACTGGCTGATCCTGACCTTCTTCATTCAATTGTGACAGTACAGCCCCTACCCCCAATTCAGATGCATCAGTTTGAACAATGAACTTCTTGGAGTAATCAGGACTCTGTAGAATGGGAGCAGTGCACATGGCCTGCTTCAGGTCATCAAATGCCTTTTGACAGCTAACTGTCCACTGAACCTTTTGGGCATTTTCTTAGAAGTTAAGTCATTCAGGGGTGTCACTATTGATCCATACCCCTTGACAAATCTCCTATAGTACCCAGTCAGGCCTAAGAAGGCTCTCACCTGAGTCTGGGTAGTTGAAGCAGTCCAGTCCATGATAGTCTGGATCTTGCTCTGCAAAGGTTGAACCTGGCCTCCACCCACAAGGTGGCCCAGGTACACAACCTGACTCTGCCCTATCTGGCACTTAGTGGCCTTGATAGTCAGGCCTGCCTTTTGCAGGGCCTGTAAAACATTCCTGAGGTGGACCAGAGGTGTGGTGCAGTGGCCAGGGCAGCTGACTTCGGAGCACAGGGCTCACGGTTCGATCCCCGGCTCCGGCGGCAGCTCAGCTCAGCACCTTGTGACTCTGAGCAATAGCTCACTTAATTTCCACGACGGCCCCCAGCGCCTTGAGACCCGTAAGGGTGAGTAGTTCGCGCTTTACAAATACGGATTTACCAGGTGATCCTCCCAGGTGGAGCTAAAGACAGCAATATCATCTAGATATGCTGCACTATAGGCTTCCAGACCTGTGAGAACTGTGTTCACCAACCTCTGGAAAGTGGCAGGTGCATTCTTCAGACCAAAGGGCATCACCACAAATTGATAATGCCCACTAGGGGTTGAGAATGCTGTTTTGGGCTTTGCAGTATCAGCTAGTCTGATCTGCCAGTAGCCTGCTGTCAAGTCAAATGTGCTGAGATATTTGGCTGAGGCCAAAGTATCTATGAGCTCATCTGCCCTTGGTATTGGATGGGCATCAGTCCTAGTGACTGCATTGAGACCCCTGTAGTCCACACAAAACCTCATCTCTCTTTTTCCACCACTGGTGTGAGGTTTTGGCACAAGGACCACTGGACTAGCCCAAGGGCTATCTGAGGGTTCAATAACTCCCAATTCCAAAATTTTCTGGACTTCAGTCCTGATACAGTCCCTGACATGGTCAGGTTGCCTATAAATCTTATTTTTAATAGGCAGACTGTCCCCAGTGTCCACTTCATGAGTGCACCAGGTGGTCTGACTGGGTGTCAGTGAAAACATGTGTCTAAACTGATTGAGCACCTGTCTACAATCAGTTTGTTGCTGGGTAGTGAGGCTGCCTGCCAAGGCTACACCATCTACTGACCCATCGTCAGGGTTCTGTGAGAGCAGGTCAGGGAGTGGGTCACTCTCTTCCTCCTGCCCTTCATCAGTAGCCATGAGCAAGCCCATGTCTGCCCTGTCCACATACGGTTTTAACCTGTTGACATGGGAGAACCCTGTGGGGACACCTGGGTGTTCCTAGGTCTACTAAGTAGGTAACCTCACCCTTCTGCTCAACAATAGTGTGGGGTCCACTCCATTTGTCTTGGAGAGCTGCTGGGGCCACTGGCTCCAACACCCACACCTTCTGTCCTGGCTGGTAAACAGTCAGAACAGCCTTTGGTCATGCCAGGCCTTTTGAAGTTCCTGGCTAGCCTCAAGGTTTTTGGTTGCCTTTTTCATATACTCAGCCATCCGGGAGCGGAGACCAAGTACATAGTCCACTATGTCTTGCTTTGGGGGCTTGAGAGGTAACTCCCATCCTTCCTTCACCAAGCACAGTGGACCCCTGACAGGGTGGCCAAACAGAAGTTCAAAAGGGCTGTAACCAACCCCTTCTGAGGCACCTCCCTATATGCAAATAAAAGGCAGGGCAAGAGTATGTCCCATCTTCGCCTAAGCTTTTCTGGGAGCCCTTTAATCATGCCCTTCAAGGTTTTGTTGAATCTCTCAACTAAACCATTGCATTGTGGGTGATAGGGTGTGGTGAACTTGTAAGTCACTCCACACTCCTTCCACATTGCTTTTAAGTATCCAGACATGAAGTTTGCACCCCTGTCTGATACTACCTCCTTAGGAAAGCCCACTCTTGAGAAAATTCCCAGGAGGGCCCTGGCCACCACAGGTGCTGTAGTGGTCCTAAGGGGAATAGCCTCTAGGTACCTGGTGGCATGATCCACTACCACCAGGATAAACCTGTGCCCAGATGCTGTTTGGGGATCCATGGGACCAACAATGTCAATCCCTACCCTTTCAAAGGGCACCCCCACCACAGGTAGTGGTATCAGGGGCGCCTTTGTAGTGCCACCTGCCTTGCCACTGGCCTGGCAGGTTACACAGGAGCGACAAAACTCCTTGGTGTCTTCAGACATGTGGGGCCAGTGAAAGTGAGGGACAATTCTGTCCCAAGTCTTGTTCTGGCACAGGTGACCTGCCAAGGGAATATCATGGGTTAGGGTCAATAGGAAGCCCCTGAACTTTAGAGGTATAACCAACCTCCTGGTAGCACCAGGCTTGGGGTCTCTACACTCTGAGTACAGGAGTCCATCATCCCAATACACTGTATGGGGACCACTAGCTTTCCCAGCAGCCTCAGCAGCAGCTTGCTGTCTGAGGGGTTCAAGAGAGGGGCAGCTCTGCTGCTCCTGGCTCAGATCTGCCCTGGAAGGCCCCCCTGTCCCCAAGAACTCAACCTGGTCAGGTTCAAGCTCCTCTGGGACAGTTCCTTCCTCAGGACTGAGATCATCCCCCTCAAGGGACTGATCTTCCTTCTGAGCCAAGGGGGAGGCACTGCCTTTACCCTACTACTCCTCCTCTTGGAAGGCACTTGGTCCATTATTCCAGAATCCAAGGCCTGTTCAGTGCTAGACATTTTGGCTTGTGACCTGGTCACAGCAAACACATCTGCAGGGATCCCCAGCATTTCTGCAAGGGTCCTGAGCTCCACTTCTGCCCAAGCAGAAGTTTCTAAGTCATTGCCAAGCAAGCATTCGACTGGTAGGTTTGCACTCACCACAACCTTCTTAAGGCCAGTTACCCCTCCCCAGGAGAAGTTAACAACTGCCAGAGTATGGTCTGTTCTGACGTTGCTAGCATTGGTCACTTGGTACATCTCACCAAGTATAACTTGCCCAGGATTCACAAGGTCTTGTGTCACCATTGTGACACTTGCCCCTGTATCCCTAAATGCCAAAGCCTCTCGTCCATTGATTAAAGGCTGTTGTCTGTACTTGCCCAGATTACTGGGACTCACAGAGGAGGTCACATCCATGCCTCCATCACAGACTAACACAGCCTGAGTTAGTTCTCTGACTAGGTCAGAGCCCAACTCAGTACCCAGGGTGAACCCTACTAAACCCTTGGCTGGAGCACTCCCACCAACTGTAACTGTACTAGGGGGAACAGGTGCCTTAGGGGCATTGGTGGGTGCTGGACTTGAGTCTTTGGACTTGGTGCAATCACTGGTCCAGTGGGTCTTTTGCTTACAGACCTTGCACCATGGTTTTCTTTGGCCTTTCCCTTTTGTAGACTGTGAATCCCCACCTGAAGAAGATTTTTGGGGGCCTTGTGAAGACTTTTGATCTTTACCCTTCTCCCCACCCTTTTCAGAGTTCTTAGCATCTTGCTTCTTAGGGTCACCACCTTGGTTCTGTACCTTATGCCTCACCCTGGTTCTGACCCATTTGTCTGCCTTCTTTCCCAATTCTTGGGGAGAGTTCAGATCAGAGTCCACCAGGTACTGATGCAACAGCTGATTTTGACAGTTATTAAGAATCTGCTCCCTCATTATCAGATTGTACAATCCTGAGAAGTCACACACCTTACTGCCCATCAACCAGCCTTCCAGAGCCTTAGCAGAACAATCCACATAGTCTACCCAGTCTTGAGTCTGTGCTTTTGGGTATCTCTGAACTTCAACCTGTATTGTTCAGTTGTTAGGCCAAACCCATCAATAAGAGCACTCTTCAAGACCTTGTAATTATCAGCATCCTCCTCTCTAACAGTGAGGAGCTTGTCTCTACCTTTGTCTGCAAAGGAGAGCCACAAGATTGCTGCCCACTGCTCTTGAGGGACCTTCTGTACTTTACAGGCCCTCTCTAGAGCAGTTATCCATTTGTGGATGTCATCCCCACTCTGGTAGGGAGGGACAATCTTGCTCAGGTTCCTATGGTCATAGGACCTTTCCCTACCTCTAGGGACATGGCTGCCACCATGGGACTCTAGTCCCAACTTTCTTCTCTCTTTGTAGAGATCTAGGGACTCCCTGTCTATAGCCAGTTGCTGCTTTCTGAGTTCAAGCTGAGCTTCCTCATATTGAACCAGCCTCTTTCATCTCTCATGAGAGGATTCCCTCCTATGAGATGAGACAGAGGTCCCTATGGAGGTGCCAGAGTGGTTAGACTCCTGAGAAGGAGATCTAGACCTTCTGGGCACACTCATAATCCTTCCTGGGGGGACAAAGTGGGGATCATTCTGATCTTCCTCTTCATCGTCCACAGGAGGGATTGGGTTATCCAGGTCAGGGTCATTGTCACCCTCCTGGTCAGTTCCAGAGGGGGCTGGGGGTACTGCTACCCCTGGCCCCATCCTCATCTTCTGCCCCACCCTCTGCTCCTACCCCTTCAGTCCCTAAGGGCCTGCTGAGATCATAAGCTTCCAACATCTCTCTGAGATGTTGGGTGGTGGGATTCTGTCCTGTCTTCAATTTCCTCAAGTTACATAATGCTCTCAATTCCAAGAATGGGAGTGTATCATACTTGGAGGGGAGAAGCCCATGGGCTTCTGGCAAGGACTCACTGGGTCCTGGCTTTGAAGACATCACTAGTGAGGTGTGGTGTATGCACTACCTACTCTAGTGTGGCCTACTAAACTCTCTTGAGTTGTAGAAAGGGTGTGCTATCCCTTAACACACAACTCTAAGTTCAGTAGAACTTACTGTATTCTAAGCTTAAATTATATGTACCTTAGGTACCTTTAGTGGTTTTCAGTTGATCAATTCAATTGAGATTATCTGGTAAAACAATAGCAAGCTGGAATCCCACACGCTGCACACCAATGTGAGAAGTTGGCCTGGCATATGCTGTCCACTAATTATAGTGTGCACCTTGCACCAGTCCAAACAACCCCTTATTGGAGATAGGTTAAAGACAACCTTATTGAAAGCTATCCTAGTGGTAGCTATGGAGAGCATCCTTCAGGCTAAGTCTTGAAGGAATGTAAAGCAGCTTGTTTTACCAGTCTATAATCTCTTGAGTGACCAAATGAAAGAGCACCACACCAGGTATATATTCAAAATATATGTATTTATTGCTAAACACACCCCTCTAGTCTCTTTATGAGGCTAGAGTTCGAAGTACATAAGTTATAAGTTATTTAAACACAGTAATAGCACAAATACACGTTTGGGCCCTAGGGGCGTACCAAACCATATACCAATAAAGTGGTATAAGAACCACGACTGAACTAGACACTAGGCCTAGAGCCTCTAGAAGTGCTTGGACCACAAGGAACCACCCAAGGTAGTGACACAGGGGACCCACGGGGGACGCGTGCAGTGTAAATACACAACCGCGATACGCCGTTAACTTCTATGGAGAAAGTAGCGATCAGGAAATTAAAGAAAAGGGACACTTAAAGGAGGACTTGGAGCAAACCCTTTGAGAACTAGGTCGTTCTAGAGTCTCTACCCACGGGAGCACCGGAGTACTCGTGTTACCTCACCCAGGGAAGCCGGGTGCATAGGTGCCTTTCGGGGTCGGGTTTCGTCGTCGATTTGAATGGCGATCTGCTGCAAAGTGCTGCTGGCAACCAAGTGGAAAGTGTCCGGGTGGATCCAAGAGTGGATCGGAGATCTGAAGAACCTGAAAGCAGAGGGGACAGAGTCTGGGTCACTAGCCAGTGACCAGGAAGGCGATGAGCAGATGCCCACCGATGTCGAGTGCTTCAGGTAGGTTGACGGTCGTCTTGACTCTTCAGCCACGAGGTCCAGGAGGCGTTGTCGGCAACCAGGAGCAGGATTCAGGCTGGTACACGATGTCTGTCGAGTGCTGAGGCGTCGGCGACCGGATTGGACCCAACAAGCCTTGGCAACGGCAAGTCTCGATGAAAGTAAAGAATGACGATGATGCAGACCAGCAAGGTCTGAGGAACTCACCCAGCAAGGGTAAGTGAGGGCAAGCCTGGAGCAACCAGGGAGCCCAAGAAGAAAAGGATTGGCCTTCGTGAAGGGCTACTAGCCAACGGGCTAGTGACCGCGAAGGAGCCACGTCGCACGTGGAGCTGGCTCACAGGACACTCGTGGAGTGGAGGCCAGTGATCTTCGGTGCAGTTGGTGCTGGAGGCTAGGGCTACTCGGAGCCCAAAGCACGACTTTGTGGGAGACCCAGAAGAGGATGCACTAGCAAATGCGTGCGGTGTCCAGGGGTCACGGTTCCACGTTACCCACGACAGCTACGGGCCTCAGCTTTGCTGGGGACTCAGGGCAGCCTCGGGGAAGTCTGGAAATCTACCTCTGGTGATGCAAAGACTTCGGCGTCCGACGGGAGCTTAGGCGATGCAGACCGGACAATTGCTTCTTTGGTGCCTGCCAAGCAGGGGAGTCACTCCTTGACCCCAAGGGAGATTCTTCTGTCCTCTAGTCTTGAGTAGAGCATCGAAGGTCCAGGATTCTGTTTCAGAGTTTCGTCCAGGGATAATCTAAAGTCCTAAGGACTGGGTTCCTATACTTATACCAAGTTTAGGGGTTGGACTACTCTGTGGCCCCACCTATGGGTGGGTCAGGGCAGAGGGGTGGCTACACCCCTTTCCCTTTGTCCAGTTCACGCCAAAGCAGGGGCTGCAAACCCCTGATCCGGTTTGAACTGGGGTATGCACAGGGACACCAAGTGTGCCCCCAGTGCAGGACTTCAAAGCACCCGAAAGTGCTCCCTCCCAGCCCCAATACACATTATCCTGTCCCAGGGAGGTGGTCACACCTCCCTGGGACAGGAAACCTATTGTCCAGGCCTCCCCTGCCGGAGTTTCGTCCAGCAGCAGGAGGCCAGACTCGTGTCTGTGGCAGCAGCATCCATTTTGTGATGCCAGGGCTTTAGAAAGAAGTTACCGGCAAGGCCAGGGTTAACATGTCTCTCCCTCTAGAAGGGTGGAATGCTACCCCCGCCGCCAGAATTGGCGGGGGGGTAGTATTCCAAGATGTTTGACACCAAACACGACTTGTTTTGGTGCAGCCATTCCAAAGTTAGCATTTAACGTGAGGTTATAATGCGCTTAAGAGTATATGGTCAGGCTGCACTACAAACAGCATCAGAGAAGGGTCTCCGAACGCTGCAGAGGGGCCCTGCTCATGCAGGGGCACCCTCTCACATAGGAACCACGCACTCTGCCTTCAGGATTGATAAGGCCTGCCATAGGAGTGACTTATAGGTTTGTATGTGTGTATGTATTTAGTGATATAGGTAACCTATATCACAGTAAGGGGTGCATGCACCACCTTACCCAGGCTGCAGTAGCAGACCTGTGGTGTCAGTTTGGATGGCCTTCCAGGGTGGCATAAAACATGCTGCAGCCCCTGGTAGGCCTCTGAGGTACCTATGCCCTTGGTACATAGTATACCATATACTAGGGACTTATAAGGGCACTCCAGATTCCAATCAGTGATGTGCCTAAGGCACATGGAAACCATTTTAGAGAGGAAGCAGCTAGCCTGGGGTTCTGATTAGCAGGGCCCCAGCCAGACTAAGGTCGAAAAACAGTGAAGCATCAGCAAAAAGTGGGGGTACCAATGTGAAGCAGATCCTACTCTCCTACACTAGGCCTGGACCCGACTCGATCCCCGGGCCTCCTCCGCTACGCGTACCACCTTCTCCTCACCTAGACATTGACACCATGGCGCAATCCGCTGCACTCTCTCCAAATCTGTGACTCAGCCAGCAGGAGCCTCAGCCAGGCAGGATTTCACAAGCCTGGGTACAGCAGTCGCTGCCAAGTCCACTGGGGAACCTCCCGATGCAGGAGATGCAACAGGGCGCCCTTAGGCATGAAGTTGCAGCGCTACTGACACACAAGTTCAGTGCAGCTCAGGGGCCTCACCCACCACAGCGTCCGGCCAACACAACATCCTCCGGCCTGTGATGCAGAGAGGCACGGCCCATCATTGGTAATCTCCTCCGTGTACCACGGTGTAGTGGTGGCGCGTGGTATGCAATGCAGACCTCCCTACGTTGGTGCGCAGGAGCGCCTCTACCGTTCACAGCTCCAAGGGGCACCAGGCGGTCTTCTCACACAGGTCAGCAACGTGTCTCCATGCGACCTGGCAGGCTTCACCACCAGGTAAGGGTGATCGCCGATGCCTCAATGTCTACCGCCACAGGCCAGCAACTCCACAGCACCTCCGCATCCCACTCCGGGTCCCAGACGCAGGCCCAGCGAGGCCTCCAGGCTCCGGGGACTGTCCGCGCTTTCAAGATTTTGGATGCCATGGTGTTGCAAGGAGTGCGCAATGATAAGTGATGCATCACTGGTTTTGCCCAGCGATGCGCCTCTTTTCATGATTGTAGCCCTGAATTTCCTCTTCCCCTGGGACTCTGGCTGGTCATCCTGGCTGTTGGGGGCTTGGGGGGGTTGTTGATCTGCGCTGCTCTTGGCCCTGGCTGCTCCATTCTACATTCTATTGGTTTTGTTTCCTATTTTTCATTGGAGATTGACTTATAGGCCGTTTTTGCCTCTAGAGGCAAAAAAAAGTCACGTTGGGCTGACTAACGTGAGTTTTTTTGCCGATAATGGGCCTTTCGTCAGTTTTCGCCTGCTAACATCAGAATTTGTATCGCCTTCACGCTAGTGTTAGCGGCAGTTTTCACCGCGGCTACCTGAAATTATCGCCATGTAGCGACGTATTGTAAATACATCGCTAACAGGGCAATAGTTTTTGGTAATAGGCCGCGTTAAGAAAACTGCCGCTAACTAGCATTAGTGTTAGTTAGCAGCAGTTCTTGTACATATACCCCTTTATGTCTGTAAAACTACAGGGGAGTCAGGTTTCTCATAAGGAGAACACCAGCCATTGCTTCTGCTGACCCTTCTCCCATTCTTTTTTTAAACATTTGAATTCAGGTTGGCGGGCATTCCACAAAAGGAGCAATTGTGCTTAAACTTGCATGTCCCTGGCGGCCTGTTACAGAACTTCATGTTATATGCATAATATGCCCCCTCCCCCCTCTGATGTCCTTGCCCAGCACGAAAGAGCTGTGGGGTACCGACCGTAGGCTTCTCAAGCATAATGTGGCACAGCCAGGCATTCACATCCATCTAGTCCCAGAACGTGTGGCCTTCTTCCGTCTAAATGCCCTATCACAATCTTTCAATGAGGTGCCTCCGAATTTGTGGTGTGTCCAACCAATTTAATTCTGCTTGCATGATATTTGCTGGCTAGCTCAGGGAACTGCTCTACCATAGCCGCGTGAAGATAGTAAACCCCTTCACCAATTTATTGGAGTTTCCTCTACTTGTTGGTGTAAGTGCAATCTCTCGAGTGAGAGGATTCCTTGCAACTCTTAGCTTCCTCCATTCCTGGGGTCTTCAGAATCAAATCCAATATCTCCACAAACGTACCCTTCCAAATTATTTCCAAATTTGTAATTTTATCTCCACTGACAAATGTGTACCCAGCTGATCCCGCTCAGACTGAACAGAGCCCAGACCCATAGTAGGTAATGGCAAAACCGTTCCTGCGGGTCAGACTTTTTGGATGTACCTGCCTGTGGTGCAGGCCCGCCTCCCAGCTCATTGAGTCCCTTGGCCCCAGCCACCACTCACCCCCGCTAAATTGCTATTGATTGAACTGCTGATGCTGGCAGCTCCACCGCAATGCCTTCCCCAGTGAGGAACTACTCTGGTGCACCACTTGTGCTGGTGCCTGTGCCTGTCCAGTGCTGCTAAACTGGGCCACTAAACACTTTGCCTTCTCCAGGTTGTCTTCTGATGCTGAAACCGAATCCCCATGAATGCTGCATGTAGCCCCCAATCTTGGATAGCCATGGAAGGACACTAGCTAAATTAGCCACAAGGTCGGGCTGAGGCTCACTGTGTACTCCCAGCTCCTGGTGAGAAGCAGCCCTACTTACTGCCGTGCAATTGTTCCAACTCTGCACAATGCTATTTATAAACACACACATTGGGGTTACTACTGGCTGCTCCACTGCGCCACCCTGGCTCCCACCTGGGACCAGAGTCAGCTGCATCAACCATAGGGGTGTACTGCACCCTCACCACTTGTTACTGCCCCATTTTATCCTTCTTCATTGCAGGGGGAAATGCCGCCCTTTGAGGAACCCCCACCCTCCCTGGCCTTTCTGGCACTTCCACAGGTGCAGGAGCCGTTACCCCTTCTTTAGCTAAAGGTACTGGGCACAACAGCACCAGTAACTCATCTATGGAGTCTAGCCTGAGCATTACTAACTCTATATAATGCTCCCTACTAACTACCCTCATCTTGGACTTAATAGGTTAGTTTACATCAGCATACCTGTTAGATTCAGTGTTCTGGGCATCAGGGCACTCAGGGGTAGCTACGCACCAATTGCATCAACAGCAGTGTTCCCCGCTGGTGTCCTGGGGCCTCAGTACTACTGGACCGAAAACTGGATAACCAAGTACTCCCCTCCAGCACTTGACTCTCTCAGGGTAGCGAGACAGAGCAGTCCAAGGCATACTCAAGGAGGTGAGGTGGATTTTGACATTTAGAATACAGTGCACACAGTACTATTAGCTGATAAAATCAATGTCCAGTCAATGTGTTACTTTAAAAAAAAATAAAAGTACTTTAATACACACAAGAGAAATATACTACACATAAAACTAGGATAAAAAGTGAAAAACAGATATCTTTACAACCCTCGGGCCAGAGTTTTGACCCCAAACAGTATTATAGCGCCTAGACACTAAGCACTACAAAAACACAGTTAACATGTAGACACACAATTAGCATTGCATATTACAGACTTTGTTGCACAGGGTTGTTCCCATTCGCTAGAGCCATGGTACTAATCCTTGTATTGAAATGATATAGTTTCAGCATTTGATGTGATGGCAAATGTTCTTGATCAGCCCTTAACCTGCCACACAAAGAAACAGAAGTGCTCTTCCCTCCTAAGCGAGGACACCACTCTATTGGCGTCAGTGATCCAATCACAGTTGCCTGATGTCTTGGCACAGCTTAGTGGAGTCCCACTAGTCCAGTAGCCACTTGCTAGCTGTAGGAGGGTAGTGGCAGGCCAGAGTGCCAGTACACCCTGATACCTCCAGATGCCACAAAAGGAAAGGTGGGGGCATGTACCACAGGACACCCTTCACCAGCTACAGAATGTAACTGGAAATACCACACAGGCTCCCACAGCACAGGGGAGGGGTCTGAGCAAAGTGATCTCATCTTCAAGGACTGGGATCATGCTTCTCTGCCTCCGTTGATGTGCTGCAAGCTTCTTTATCTTGAGCATCTATGCAATTTCTGTGTGTTCCAAGGGGCAGCTCCACAAGCCTCACATAACAGCTGGTTCTCTGACTGATGCCCTAGCTCCTCATCAAACTGGCAAATTCCTTTGTAGCATAATCCATTAGTCACAGAGAAAACGTCCTCAAGTTCAACCCCTATCGAGGGGTTTTCAGACGTAGTGAGCAAGCTTCTTGTCTTGCCTTCACACCTCAGGCCATGGCTGGCTTCCTTGGACGGACCCGGTGTGGCCCAGCTGCCTTGTCAAACAGAAGACCAGTCTTGAAAAATCACTGACCACTATAGCAGACTTTTATCACCTCTGATTGATAGGCTGATCCAATAAGAGTGTCTGCTACTTTTGAATCCTGGGTAACCATCCAATCGTGAGGCACATTTGTGGCATGTTCACTGTGTGTCCAAAGAATGCAAAGAATGACTTCCTGTCCTCCCTGGACAGGCTCTTAGTGCCAGCCTGGGCTATTTCCCAGAGAGGAATTTTAATTAACTCCAGACCATGAGGCCCTGATCATCACCCAACAGAAAGGGTGGGGGTCCCTCCTAGCAGAGTTAGTGCAGTTAAACACAGATAAGAGCGAGAGCCTAACCCAGCCCACCAGGCTTCTCCAAGGAATAGGGAGGGGCTCGGGGGAGCTGGAATGTCGATCAGAACAGCTCAATTCACATTACACACAATGGTTCAACTCACTATCCTCCCCAGAACACCTACTGGATCTCAAACACACGTCCCAGGTAGACAAAGGCAACAGGGCCACAGGCAAGGGAGACTGCACAGATGTGATCAGGAGGGTAGCTAGTAGCCCACCCTTCTTAGAATACAGGGATACAGGTATCCCTGACTATAGTTTTCTTGCTGCCACCACTGTCAGTCTACCACAGCCTTGGTAGAGAGGGCAATAGCCACTCTCTGTGAAATAGGGGTGCACTATGCATGCCCTCTTTTGGCCTCAGAGCCTAGCTCTGAGGACTCATCTCATGTAAACAGGGAGTCCCTCAGTGAAAGTGCATGATTGTCATGCTGACTGAGGTAGGGATCTAGAAAACATAAAGAAACTTTTAAATGACTTGTCTGGAGATCAGCATAAGGCAGGGGAAGCACACTCTCCAGAGACATGCAGAAGACTTCCTGTCCCAACAATACCCCAGACAGAAAAGTTATCTACACACTGTTGAGTATGCAAGGAAGACAAAAACAAACTTTCCCCCAGCCTCTTTCTCCTTACCTCTTTTCCGTGTGCATGGTTGAGTGGGAGAGCAGGCAGCTCTGCAGCAACAGGTAATTAGGGGGTAATGGGCTCAAAAACAAAGCCTAAAGGATATGCCGACCAGCCGCTCCCAACCAAAGGCCTGCACAAGGGATGAATAGAGAAAAAGCTTGCTTGCGCCAAACAAAAAACAAGCATTGGCAAAGCCAATAGGTTTCGCCTTCGGGACCTTTGGCTTTGCCAATGATGTTTAGTGATATTGGAGGAGTGAGAGTGCTGTCAGTTCCATGCAATTGCTACTCAGTGTGTGTTTTTGAGATTTCTGTTGATAGATTATGGCTATTAGTTGGTTAGTGGTGGGAGACTGTGTGTTGTGTTATGTTTGTCTGCTAGTCCGTGAGAGCTGAGTGCCGTTGGTAGTATGAAACAACAACTCTGGGAGGGGTTTGAGCTTTGCAAGTAACGTGTGAGTGCCTGGATGATTACCTCACTCCATGTCATTACGGACATTGTTTTTAGTACTGGGCTTTTCACTTGCAAATAACTGGTGTCAGCTGTGTTAATTTTATTAGGTTAAGGGGTGCAAATCAAGACCACAACACCAAGAATGCAGTAGGTTTCACACAAAAGTCCGGGGCTGGAAACCGTGTCCGCAGTGACATGGAGTGAGATGGTCACCCCCGTGAGTGCTACTCTGTGATGTTTGTGAGAGCTCTCAGGACTAAACCTCCCTTAGCCACACCCAAACCAGAGCAAAAGTCTACTGTCATAAACGTAGTTTTACAATTGAAATCCACTGAAGAAACAACTCGGCTCTTCATTGGCTTATCTGCATGTATTTTTAGAAAGCATTTCATCAATTAAAGTGACATAGCCATCTTCAGAGTAGCTAGTAAACACTAGACATGTACTTTGGCAGTGCCCACTTTCTTTCAATGGAAAGTACAAACATATGATTGCAGTTTTAATCGATAGTCTATCAGTTTCACACTGAGGTCTCTCAAGATTACTGTCTTGTTAAAAGAAAGTTCACTATCTGATAACTCACAGAGCTACAAATCGCTCATTTGAAGAAAGCATTGGGAAAGAGCATACACAGTTTAATTGAGGTATACACATAGTTTGAGCAATTTATTATTGCAGTTAATTAAGATGTTTATTCTACGGCTTAGAAGTGCCATCAAGTACCAGAAAATTGAGGTGGAAGCAAGCACCTCTATATCATGCCGGCATCTTTTAGTCCACATACAGTTTTTTAACCCATACTTACAATTATAATGGAAAACTGCATGCCCTAGAATGCAGTGTGCTTTTGGAAGAAAAGGTGGGACAGACAGAAGGTGTCATATATAGTATAGTATAGTATAGTTTAAGTTCTTGATATTTTTTAACATGGCAAGCCAGATCATACATGTTGATGAAAACAAAAGTTAACAGAAAAAGAGAATTATCTTTTTTGCACAGCGAGTTTTCCATTTCTGACTTTTTAATGAATGGATGTGTGCATTGCTGTGAAAAGATTTTGATTTGCAGCACGAGGTGAGTCTTACATTTGCCTTGAGTCTCCTATGTTTGAAGCACTGACAGAGTGAACCTTGCGTATTGTTAGGCAGCCAAAAGACCATTCAGTGTCCTGAAGCCAGGCACAGCCATATAATGCTGTTCGGTGGATGGTGAAGGAAGTGACCCGATTAGGGTCACTCGGGTCACTCGCGACCACCTCTCAGCCTTCCTCACAAATGAAGAGTCAGTCACACAGTAGAGAATACAAACCAAAGGTATTTATTAGAAGTACACTCGAGTGGAGTCCGGTCTGACCAGCCTCCTTGGATAGCCGCAGAGGGACTGACTTCAGCCAACATGAAGTTACATTAAGTACATCTCAAACAAATGAAAGCGCTGCCCAGGATGGAAAATTCCAGGCTCACACAGCTAAAACAGAGAGGTACAGTAGGATAAGTTTCAACTTTAAGGCTGGGTACACGCTATCTATAATTGAAGGTCATCCTGCCCGTGCCCGCAGCTGGGCTGGTGGGAGAAGGCCTCTATCTAGTGGGAAAGGTATGTGCTAACGAAGACAATGTACTCAGCGAGACAGCGTTAAACCTTGAAGAAAAGAGGAAAAAAATGAATGGAGACATTTCTCAGCAAGCTAGGGTTAGTTTCAATCACGGTTCAAAATGGCGGCTCAACTTAAAATGGTGCCGCGAATGCTAACTTTACATAGAGCAATATGCAAGCAAAACGAGTGCATAACATTTACATTTCAACAGACGCTCCTTTTAGCAGAAGCTAACCATTTGAAGTTGAGAGAATATAGAGCGTAGCATGGAATGTATATAACAAATAATCTTCATAATTCAGAGCAATCCATGTATTCAGCATCAAGGGAAGATGAGTCCTCAAATACACCCTCGTCTATCTGCATAAAACTATCTATTTCTTTCTGAGTCATAATCACAGCATGGGTATTATGGATGGGCGTCTTCTGCTTTGGGGTGAGAAGGGTAACACAATGAGATTAACAGGCCGGGAGACATTGTATACAGATGCAACATGTGAGGAAAATACCAGCGACCACAGCTCGGAAAGCAAGGATCTTCCAACCCCAGGACGTAAACAGACCCCAAAACCACCCAGATAGGGTCCAAGTACCATTTTCTTGGTGAATGTCAGAGGAGAGTCTGTGTAATTTCTGTATGGCAGTATATATATTGGGGGCGTGGTCAGGTATGTATACGCAACAGCTACTACCAATGACGCGACAGGCCCCTCCCCGATCAGCAAGGATGACATCTAACACCATCCGGTTTTGTAAGGTAACAAGTCTCGTAGCCTGAAGCTCAGCAGTGGTATTGGTCAGAATTCCTGCTGTTGTATTAATGACCCCTTCTACAACTCTCGTGAGCCGACGAATGTTGAGGCTATTAGACATGGGGCCCCAAAAGGGTACAATACCCTTCATGGCATCTTCAAACTGTTGCAAAGTGGTATCTGTCTGATCTGTATCGTCTGTGTTAATAACTCTTTTAACTCGGGGCAAATATACACTCCGACGCTGCAGCCGATGGTCCTTATGGTAATTGGGCGGAGCAATATACACTGGGGGAAGAAGGAAAGAGAGGTAACACCTGCCTGACCATCCCCTAGGCAGCCAGACATAAGCCTGGGATCCACAAACGAAGTGGACATTAGGGGGCAAAACTAAAGGTGGACTATTAACCGTGCTAAGTTGGAAGGAAAAATTACATTTGCTGTCCCCCACCTCTACCTCCCCCCTTCCCTGAACACAGAAAGCAGCTGTGGAGCTGACCACAGACTCGGGTATTGGCTGATCCCTAGTCACATTACGGTCTTGGAAGGAGCGGAAGTACTCAGATGTATTGAATTTCTGAAAATCAGCCATTTCCATCTGAAGCCATGTGCTATTCTTCACCTTGTCATATTTGCGCATACAGGAGTTTGGGGACAAAGTACCAGAGATGTTTAGTCCTGCCTTACCTATGGGAATAAACCCATGATGGAAACGTCTACGCCCGTCAGCGGCAGGAGGAGGCGGGCGGGGCCACCTCCCTTGGCCTTGATGTAGGACGACCTTCCCTGGCCCAATGGACTAAATTAGATATTGGTATTGTACCCCTTCACTTTATGTTTAATCCCCTGTTTTGAAGCTGCATAGCTATTTTTATCTACTGTTTGGCACCTAGCCCTGGCCGTTCTTTCTTGCCCCGGTGGGAGTGAGGGCCGAGACAGAGCCTTTGAGCATTTTCTTATAGAAGTGTAGTGGCGGGTCACAACTATTAAATCAAGCAATTAGGGGAATCCGAGGGAGATGGGCAAGAGGAAGATCCATGATAAGGTTCAGGGCACGGATAACTCTAAAAAGAAGAAGAAGTCCCTTGGCGCTATTTGCCATGAGACTATGGACCGTATTGAGACAATATTAACTGAGTGCCAGGAAATAGTAGACACGGACCCATTGAGCTCCCCTATCCAGGCGGTCAGCATAGCTAAGCCACCCATAACCATAGATGATGATTTCGCAGCCCCCTTAGACACTTCACCTAACTCAATACAAGGGAAAAAATCCGGCAAGTTAATTCCACACATGTTCAAACAATGTACTAAAGGGTCGAACAGGGGTCTGAAAAACCGATGTTCCAATCTGGAACCTGCCCCGATTAAATCTGTGCAATGTGCCGAGTCAGGTGGGTCCCCTAGTATAGCACAAGTTTCCCAAATTGAATGCCGAAATAGATTTGATGTCCTTGTCCATGAGGAGGTAGGGTGCTCGGGAGTGGGTCCAAAGATCTCCGAAGTGTCCTGTAGTGTCCATGCCCCTGAGGTGCTTGAACTGAAGTCGTGTATTAAGTCACTGAGAGATGAGGTGGTTGCCCTTAGAAGGGAGGTCACTACCCTAACTGAGGGGCAGCATGCAGGAAGGAGGTGTACCACGGGCCACTTTTAGCACCCCCTTCAGTAGTACAACTCAAAGCAGAGGACAGGGGCACAGGGCCTTATTGTCAGGGAATTGCAGAACCACTGAATAAAGTTATCCCGCACAGTACCTTACGCCAACCCTCAGACAGCCCCAGGAATCACCATCTAAATCTTATAGATCCATTGGCAGCTAGAAACACGCAGTCAGGAACTGTCCATGTCAGGGCCCGATCCAGAGCCACAGATAGAGGTGAGGTGACCCTAGATGAAGGCCATACTCTCAGGCCAAGGTGCAGGGAGATACGGGAAATGGGGTTAGTAAGGAATGGTATTTACACAAGGCAGATTGTTCAGGATGCCCAAGATGTGGTTTACCTCACTGAAGTGCCCAAGCTCTCTCGGGTTGGGTCTGAAGATCATGACTCACTAAAAAATAAAGGGGCATATTATCAAGAACGAAGTTAAAATTATCGCCGGTTTAGCGGCAGAAAACTGCCGCTAAAGCGGCGATAATGGGCTTGATAATATGCCCTGGAGAATTCCAATAGAAGCCCATGTTGACACCAGAACATGGGCTTCTATTGGAATTCTCCAGGGCATATTATCAAGCCCATTATCGCCGCTTTAACTGCGGTTTTCTGCCGCTAAACCGGCGATAATTTTAACCCCGTTTCTTGATAATATGCCCCAAAGTCATTTATTGGCTGAGATCCACCCACCATTGTTACTCGATAATTAGAGACGACATTAAATATGCAGGAAGACTCACCTTACCTGTGGCCGACAGGGACATGATTGAAGTCAGGTTCTTTGACAAGAACATGGTCATTGGATTATTGGCGATAGATTCACGTACTATTCCCCGGCTAATACCTCTATCTCCATTAGGTATAGACGCCCTTCAAGGTTGGAGCTAGTGCCCCAAAGATTTACCAGGGAAGGATCATGCACCTGTCCTTGTGGAACAGGGTTCGGCCAAAGGTGACTACATCCTGGTGAAAGAAATCTAGGTAACCCAGGGCCCTCGTTGAATTTGCCCCCATCAGAAATTTTGACACCTAGAAGCTCAGCATATATAATACCGAGCATTATACCGGGCCACTGACTGTAAATGAAACCACCAATACAGTCCTTATTGGTGGCACGCCAGCCGAAGGTAGGGCCCTTGTTTCTTCTTCTGTAGGTGAGCCCCTGATCGCCTATGAAATCTGTGGTATAGTCCCTAAACCCGCAACAGAAGGTGGGGTACCTGCCTCTTCTAATCTAAGGGTTCTAGTTTGGAATGTGGCTGGGATCTTAAAGTTGCAATCAGATCCAGATTGGTGTAGCTTTGTGGACACCTTTGATGTAATCCTGTTTCAGGAAACTTGGAGTTTGACCACCCCTTTCAGAAGCGGGTTCTTTGCCTATGCCATTGAAGCTAGCAAGAAAGAGCAGGGTAGACCCTCGGGGGGCCTAGCGGCTTGGATAAAAAAGCACTGGGGTCCAAAGTTAAGCTCCTTTATGTTGATTCACAGAACATCTTGGCCCTCGAGCTGACCCTGTTCAGTAGCTGGAAGGTCAGAATTTGTAATGTCTACAATAGAGTGGACCGTGCCGCGGAGGAAACAAATACGATTTATATACTAGACCATGCTCTGGTCAAGTACTCCGATAGTGTCCCCGTATTGGTGGCAGGTGATTTTAATTGTACTTTTGAACCCCTTGCTTCTGCCCCTCCGGACCTAACTGAGGACTGGGATCGTGAGTGGTCACTCCCAACTTTAGACCTACCAAAAGTAAGGTGGACGAAGAGAGGAGCTCAGGTGCTTGCCCTTACTCTACAGCACGATCTAAGAGCAATAAATGGTAGAACTAGGTCGGACCCAAATGGGGAACACACTTTCAATAGACCCGGTCACACCAGTAGAATCGATTATTGTTTAATTACCCCCAACCTTTGGCCCTTAGTGGAAGATATGGTATTGGTGAAAAGATCAGAGAGTGACCACAACGCCCTTGCTCTTATCCTCTCAAAACTTGGCCCCCCACAGACAGTCATAACGGGGTGCCCTGATTTGGGTGTGCTCTCGGTCACAAACAACCAAAGAGCTGTTAAGTGGGGCTGGGTGGATGAGCATCAGGCAGCTTTAGAAGCAGTGAAGGAAAAAAGCAAGGCAGTTGATCAAGGAGCTGGTCAAACTGCCTGCCAAGGATGCAGTGGAAAGTCTGGGGCCCCGCCATGAGCTGTTTTTTAGCGAGATAAGGGACACACTTAGTCGGCCTCCCACAGTGCGGGGGAAGGAGGGACATCATAAAGACCCGCTGCAAGATACTAAGAGCCCCTGGTATAACCAGGATTGCAGGAAGGATAAGGGGGCGCTTATCGGTGCATTAAAATGTAGGGTAAGTGTGGAGATTGCATCCTGTAGAGCCGAGTATAAAACGGCCATTGGTAGAGCTAAAAAGGAGTGGGAGGGTTCTCTCTGGGCTTCCTTACATTTTGCACTGATGGATAAAGACCCCAAGGCCTTCTTGAGACAGGCAGCATACTGGCTAAAGGGGACAAGGCAAACCCTGGAATACACTGTTCAGCCTGAAGAGTGGGTTGCCCATTTTGGCCTTCTTTATGGTAATGGTACAAACGAAGGTAGTGAGATTAGTGAGAAGAGGGTTGAGTCTCTGGGAGGGGAAGGTGAAACTTTGGTCATCTCCATGGAGGAAACCCAAATAGCAATCTCATCTTGTGTGCCAGCGCGAGCCCCTGGTCCGGACAGAATACCCAATGACCTGTACAGAGAGGATAAAATGCTCTGGGGTTCGTACATAAACTTGGTAACGAATTTGATCCTGTCTGTTGCCCCTATTCCTCCATCATGACAGATTGCAGAAATTGTGCCCATGTACAAAAAAGGGTATAGATCCAAGCCGATGTGTTATAGGCCGATAAGCCTCATAGACTCCCTTCAAAAAAAGTTTTGTAAACTGGTTTTAGGAAGGATGCAGGACTGGATGATGGAGTCCCAAATCCTGAGTGATTTTCAGGCAGTGTTTCGTACAAAAGTTAGTACCCTGGATTAGGCCTTCCGTCTTATCTTTATGTACTGGAAGGAAGTAGTCATTAAGGGAGGCAAACTATATGTGGCCTTTGTCGATTTGCGCACTGCATTCGATCTAGTCCCCCGGGCTAGGCTTTGGCGGATCTTAAAAGAGATGGGCCTCCCTGCTAATCTTTTAAACATTTTAATTAAACTCCATTCATCCAACACAGCACAGGTTAGGTGGGGCGCGAACAACCAAGTAACAGAAACTTTCCCTGTCCAACGTGGAGTGAGGCGGGGTTGTGTGTTGGCGCACACCCTTTTTACCCTTTTTATTAACGGAGTTGTTAATTATGTAGACAGGGACGGCTGTGATGCCCCTAAAATTGGTGTAAGAAGAGTGCCTGCATTGTTGTTTGCAGACGACACGCTTCTAATATCTAAATGGCCGCAGGGTCTCCAACAACTCTTGAACGATTTTATAAGGTTTTGTGATGACAGGGGCCTGATTTTAAATGAGACAAAAACCAAGTTCATGATTCTTAATAAAGGAAAAAATAAACCAACAACTAGTTCTGTGTGGGCTGGTAGTGTCAAGTTGGAGCAAGTAGAAGTCTTTGATTACTTGGGCATCTGCCTGACTCCATCGATCGACTGGGGGGCACATATGGAAAAAGCAACGTTACAATTAATTTACCAATGTGCCCACAACAGTAAAATACATAGGAAGACGCTACCCCAGCCCTCGAAATCTATAACACCAAGGTTTTGGGAGGAGTTCTTTATGGCGCTGAGCTATGGGGCACGGGCAATCAATCCCCCCTTACAATTGTTGAAAACTGCTTCCTAAGATCGCTGGTCGATCTTCCTGTTAGTTCCCCTTTGAAACCTTTGTACTTGGACCTTGCCCATAGGCAGCTGCAACATAAGTTGAATTGTAAATTGCTGATGTTCTGGTTTAGACTATGGACAGTGGAAGAGCTGGAAACTTATCGTGAGACTCTGAAGGATCTCCTGAAATTCTCCAAGGCACCATCGATTAGGTGGTCCATCTCCTTACGCGAATTACTGGGGAGGCTGGGGATGGAGACCTTCTGGACCAATCCGGAAAGTATGGTGCAAATCTCGAGGGTGAAGCTGAAAGAATTGTATTGGGAAAAGACACTGGCAATGGCTTTGGCAGAACCAGCTAATAGTTTGACAAAAGACTTTCTGCTTTTTAAATTCGTCCCATTGTTTGAGTCAACTATAGATGAAATCATTCCAACGATGGCAGGCACACTTTTTTTACAGTTTCGTTATAAGACTCTGCCCACCAGACTATTTTGCCTTAAGTGGCGTTCTAGTGCTTCTTTTGATGTTTTGTGCCCTGCACGCACAGCTTGCCCAGAATCAATTGTCCATTTACTTTTCTTTTGCCCCCATTATTTATCCCTGAGGAAAAAATTGATTTTTCCATTGTGTAGACTTGTTGGCCCAGGACACTATCTTGAGGTCATGAGAACATTATGCATTGATACCCATAGACCAATGGTCTTTGGCCTCTCAAGATTCTGGTACGCACTGTGGATAAGGCGTGCAAAGCTACTTGCATGAAACACTTTATTCTTCTAGGAATTGCTGTATTTTGCTCTTTGCACATCTACCTAATGAAATAGTTTTTAATATATTTATTCTCAAATGATTATATTCCTGATTTTATACTTGTGCTGTGTACTTTTTAGGATCCTGGTGACCGTAATAAAGTTTTTTTTTTGTTGATGAAACGTATATAATCAGTCACAGTATTTGAATCAGCAGGGGTCATAACCTGACGGGAGTGGTGATGGAAATGGTGGTGTATCTTTACAAGCAATTCGAACCAGCCCTCACAACTTCCAAGGTATGACAAAGGCATCGACAATAAATTATCTCTCTTATGAGTAACTGAGAGAAGCAGCCCGCAAACCCAACAATTCGTCATGTTAGATACATTATGAGCCTGATGCAGCATTTGTATAAAAACATTATCAGTGTAGGTCTTGCGATGTTCTCCTTTATGGGGGGCCAAAGTAACAAAGATATGCTCGGGGGGAATGAGTGTTGTACCAACCAAAGAATGCACAGGATACTTCTCAAACCCGAAAATAGGATATCCCCAATACAACTATTAGTGCAATGACAGCTATTGATGCAAAATCTATTTTACTTTTCGTGGACCAACCCCGCTCTGGGCGTGGAGGTGCAATTTGTTGTTCTTCCTCAGTAATGGGCCGACCAAACGGATACATTGCAAAGCAAGGGAATAAGGAATGCAGTGGAAAAAGGGGGTAAGTGTCCCCAGTGTCCGTCTGAGCCTCACTGGTAGACTCCTATTGTTCATCAACGTTGGTGCTCTTGAGCACTGGCGGTGGAGCTGTTCGATCTTAGCTCTTGAAGAAATCCCACGTCGCACAGGATAATGTACCCCCCCTCCAGGGGAGCACGTTCGATCTATCCTGTCCAATGTCTGAACAATGCACCAATCTCACCTCTCCCTAAACTACTGTTGCCTGACTTGCGCAGTCCATCCCTGCTAATCTGACTTCTCCTTTCGGTGCACTGTTCCTCCGTTGGGGGCGCAAATTGTACCTGGCTACTCCAGGCACAGAGGGGTCAGTAAAAAGGGGCTCAGACACAGAGGGGCCAGTGGAAAAGGGCTCTTGAATAGCCTTGATCTCTGGGGACACTGCTGCATTTAGTACCTCATTGTTCTCGGCCTCCGTTTGGGTCCATATGAGCTTGGCATCCGAAAAGGGGACAAATCGTGGGACTTGCTCCCACTCCGAGTCCTCAATTCCTTCTTTGACCCACTGATCATAAGGCAAGGGTAGAGGCACTCTGCAGCAGTGTTGACTATGAATCCAGTTCTTTCGGCCGGTCACCTTCACTGCAGTGCGGGTGGCAAGGAGGACCTGGACTGGTCCCTTCCACCTCGGCTCCAAGCTCTTCTTCCTCTGAAAATTCCAGATTAGAATAAAATCACCAGGCTGAATATCATGTCCTGGCCCCTCGGGTACTGGCGGGAGAGAATCCTGGATCTGTTGGGGAATAGAACGCAGACTTTTAGTTAACTCATACAGATAGTCCACTGACAGAGGATATTCAATTTCGGAAAATCAACGAGGACGTGGGACGCACCAGACATTTGCCGGACGCCCGAACACAACCTCGTAGGGTGACAGTCCTGTCCTAGAATGCGCTGTTGTTCTTGTGGACAAAAGGGCTAATGGTAAAGCATCTGGCCACTGCAACCCTGTGCTCTCCTGAATCTTTGCCAATTTCAGTTTGAGAGTACCATTGTACTTCTCAACCAAACCTGCTGACAGGGGGTGATTTGCCGCATGAACTTTTTGTCTGATATGTAGTCCCTCACAAACTAACTGAATGACTTTTGCATTAAAGTGGCTTCCGTTATCACTCCAAATCAAAGGGGGCAGCCGAAGCGAGGAAGGAACTCCTTCAGGAGAACTTTTGCAGTCGCTATGGCTGTGTTTTCTTTCGTGGGATAGGCCTCGACCCATTTACTGAATGCACAAACCACCACTAATACATATTTCAAATTGTTGACTCGATCCATTTCTATGTAATCTATCTGGAGGACCTCAAAAGGGAAAGTGGGAGGTGCAAAATTACCAGGTGGCTTAGGGGTACCTTTTCCAGGATTGTGCATCATGCACACCATACAATATTTGACCAAATGGGCGGCAGTCTTTGTGATATTATCATTTTGCCATACAGGGTCTAGCAACTTACAAATACCTTTAGCACTGATATGAGCTGGCCCATGTGCCACTGTGACTACAGGAAGATCATATGCATCTGGTAGCATCCATCTCTGTTTCCCTGTGTTGGAATGGAAAATGTTTTTAGTCGACTTCCAGTTGCATTGTACGATTTAAGTTAGCATTTGTGGCACCATTTTGCATTTAGCTGCCATTTTGTACCATGACTGAAACCAAGCTTCTGTCTCATTCTGTTTGCCTCAGCAGAAAGCAGCCTCAATGTTTTTTTTAACAATGGCGCTGATGCGCTCAGGGGTCAATCTCCTACCCTCCTTTGACAGTAGGTGACCTAAGTAGGTGACCTTCTGTCGACAATATTGAAATTTGGAAAGGGACACTTTATGTCCGTGGTGTGCCAAATGCAACAACAATTTAACCGTACTGTCTTTGCAACCCTTTTCAGTGTCAGAAGCGATGAGAAGGTCGTCTACATATTGGAGCAATACATTACCTGGAGAAAGCGTAAGGGAGTTCAATTGAGCTTTTAAAACTTGACTATATATACTAGGGCTCTCAGTATAGCCCAGAGGAGCTCGACAGAATCTAAAACTTCTGCCAGCTAGGGTAAAACCGAACAAGTACCTGCTATCTGGATGGATTGGAATACTAAAGAATGCATTTTTTAGGTCAATGACAGAGAAAAAATTAGCAGAAGAAGGAATCATCGTCAAAAGGGCAGCAATGTCAGGGACCACCGGGAACTGTGGAACTACTATTTTATTTATTGCGCGCAAGTCAATCACAAAACAATAAACATCTGGATGATCATCAGAGGAGCCCAAAGGTGCCCTCTTAAGAATGGGACACTATTGCACACTTTAGCAGTTGTCCCCTCAACAACTCCTGACTTAATCAAATCCTGTATATTTTGTAACAAGGCTCGCTCCCCTGCCTGGCGGTATTTTGTTCTGAGGAATACGAGGCAAAATGGCATTGTTTTTAATTTTGATAGAAACTGGGGGTATCTGCAATAATCCTACGTCCGTGTCACTCGTTGCCCACAACGTGGGCGGCACGTCCTTAAATTCAACAGGGAGGGGCGCATCTTTGGACAGACATTGCTTAGTACTAACCACATTCGGGCCCATCGTCATGTAAACACCTTACGGGGAACAATAAATAGTAGCATGCAACTTTTTTAATAAATCTAAGCCCATCAGATTTTCTCCGCAATTAGATGTCAACAAAAATGGCGAATCCACAGTAAAAGGGCCTATAGTCAGTGTAAGAGGTTTGGAAATGGGGCTCACAACCGGTACACCAGAAAATCCTACCAATTTCCCTCCTCTTCACAATACGCACACTGATTCGGCCCTACAGGCATAGTATTCCGGCTAGTACCAGGAAGCTGTCAGGCCATACCACCCCGTCCTCTACCATTCCCTCGAGAAGCCTGCTGTAACAACACCTTCGTCTTCAATTCTTTATGCTTTTTCTCCACCTTCTCCTTCTCCTCATTTTCCCTGAGCTCATAATACTGTGCTATACTCAAAATTACAGAAGGGGAGGAGGTAGTCCAAGTGCTCTCTGAGGCCTGTAACCGAGTCGCGATCTCAGGAAGCAGGTTCGTAACAAATCTATTAACGAACAATCGGACACCCCCCTCCACCGACAAATCCTGGCCGCTAAAATCCCAAAATACGCCTTCAAACCTAGTGAAAAAATCAGACACATTCTCATCCTTCTTCTGACGACATGCCGTTAACTTGTCCCAATCTACCCTTCTCGGTGGAATAAGAGAATGCATATACGTAATAATTCGGCCAGGCAAAGCTAGTATCTAGGCCTTAGGCTTCTCACCAGGCTTCCTCTCCTGGTCCCATGCTTTAATCTGATCCCAGGTACCACCCAATTCCAAAACATGGTCCTGTGTGTGCACCTGTCTCCAAATATCAACGGGCACCAGTAAACCAAAGAACATCTCAATATCCGCAAGCGTCATCACTGTTGATGAAGCGGCCTCAGTCAATTCCTTCTAATATGCAGTTGGGTTTTTCCTACGGTCAGGCAACTGAGTCTTAAGGGATAAAACTTCACTCCTTTTCCATGGAGTAGACCCACTGTTCTTGGAATCGGGCCTCTACCCGTGGTCTAGTAACACCGTTATGCTGATCCCGTAGCTCTGGTATTTCAGGGTGATATATGGGATGGACTTCCCTCATCGGAAACTGGGATACTGTTGTTGGGCTCTTCTCAAGCAACCTACCCCGATGAGCGACCAACGCCGCAACATTACCAAAAACATTACCGGGTGCCATATCAGCAGCATATACATGATCCCTAATATCATAAATGATCTGGGTTGCTACATCATTGAAACACTGTTCCCACAGCCCAATCAAAGTAGCCGACATGTGCTTAAGGGCATGCTGCTGCACAAAAGGCTCATAATCTTTCATCACTCTCCACACATCTTCCACACTGTAAATGGGGTCACAAGCCCACTGGGCAGCCTGATCATCTACTATCTTTTTCTCTTCTCTCCCACATCTGATCGTATCAATATCCGCCCCAATCGTTCCCTAGCAGTTGCCCAGTCCCCGTCCCCTAGTCCACGTACCGGCGTTCCGCTGCTCAGTAATGTCGGGGGATGTAGGAACAGGGAAGGAGTAGCGACAGACGTAACAGGCACCAACGTCGCTGCCGGCTGTGACATAGGTGTAAGGGCTGGAGAGAGAGATGCCAAAACAATAGGCGTAGCAGGGAGACTGGCAGTCATCATAGCCACAGAAGGGGAAGTCAAAGAAAGGGCAGGAGGCGCGGTGGCCGAAGCAGCTTGATCAATAGCAGAAGAAACAGAAACAACAGAGACAGAGGAAATGGATGACTGAGGCTGGGGCATGGCAGGGTATATTCTCTGTGGGTTGTATGGGGGTGGAGGTCAAGTATCTAACAATTCCTCCACAAACGTATCATTTTCTTCTCTGGCAACATAAGACTTTTCACATTGTAATCGAAATTTCCTATCAGCACACTCAATTCCTTTTTCTATTTCCTCTCTATCATGCGCTATAGCTTTTTGAGTCAATGTCTGCATTGTCCCCTTCCGGGCCTCTTTCTCTGCTTTCATTCGTCTCTGTTTAGCCTCCTTTTGCCATTTTCTGAGGTAATCAAACATCGACTGCCTACTCCTTTTCGCAAACACTTTTTCCTGCAGGAAATTAATTTTCTGTTCATCAAAAGTGCCTGTCAACAGCCACTGCAACTCAGCATTGTCCCTCGTATATTTGTGCCATAACGTACTAAACATGAAATGAAATAATGAAATTCGTACTTGTAAAGCGCACTGCTACCCCAGCTGGGGTGTCCTGGCGCTATACGCATACCGCTGTGGAACCCTTCCTGGCTATTCCCTGTGAAATGTCCACTCCTGGGCACCCCCAAGGTGAAGCCAGGCATCCCAGCACTGGTGGGGCCGTTGTGGAGATTAAGCAAGCTATTGCCCAGAGTTGCAGAGTGGGACCCATGATTAGAATAGGCACCGAGGCGAGAATTATCAGGTCCGAGGAAATTGAGCCCAAGACCCGCCGAGGCGGGAATTGAACCCTGGTCCCGGGCCAGATCTCTGCATCAGGGTCTGCCGCTCTAACCATTGAGCCACACTTCTCCACGTAAGAGGGCCAAGGCCATGTTTTACGTACATGTCGAAATTTGGAGAACCTTCTGGAGGCGCCGGCTGACTTTCTTCCAATCGAGCATTAGTAGAACAACAACGACAGCCCAAACAAAACAACTTACTCAAACAAGGCATTTTCAAAGAAAACAAGTTCACTACTTGTGCCTAACAGATATTTGCAAATACCTTTACCAAAGTCGGCCCTCAGACCTCATCAAATACAAATCAAAGTGGTACCATGTTCATAAAGAACTCAAACAAATTCAAGCCCTTGTCCAAAGATGGTCCTCAGACCGCGTCAAATACAAATCAAAATGGCGCCATATCCACAAAGAACCAAAGCAAACTCACCTGGTGCACACAGGTCAAACGAGTTTATTCTCCACTGCCAACTCTTCACACCAAGCGGTCAGATCCAAGGGTTTTGCCGTTCAGGACCCCAGTCGGGATGATCGCTGGACGAGGCACCGCCCAGTCAGACAGACGGCGGAGCTGCGAGTACAAGACTCTCTCGTGCAGGGATCCCCGGTCCGCCCGTCCGACCCGACATGGCCCCGACCTGTCGGGTCACCCGATGGAGTCCCTGTTCGGGAGCCAAATTAAGAAAGTGACCCAATTAGGGTCACTCGGGTCACTCGTGACCACCTCTCAGCCTTCCTCACAAATGAAGAGTTGGTCAGACAGTAGGTGAATATAAACCAAAGGTATTTATTAGAAGTACACTCGAGTGGAGTCCGGTCTGACCAGCCTCCTTGAATTTCTGCAGAGGGACTGACTTCAGCCAACATGAAGTTACATTAAGTACATCTCAAACCAATGAAAGCGCTGCCCAGGATGGAAAATTCCAGGCTCACACAGCTAAAACAAAGAGGTACAGTAGGATAAGTTTCAACTCTAAGGCTGGGTACACGCTATCTATAAATGAAGGTCATCCTGCCCGTGCCCGCAGCTGGGCTGGTGGGAGAAGGCCTCTATCTAGTGAGAAAGGTATGTGCTAACGAGGACAATGTACTCAGCGAGACTGCGTTAAACCTTGAAGGAAAGAGGAAAAAACGAATGGAGACATTTCTCAGCAAGCTAGGGTAAGTTTCAATCACGGTTCAAAATGGCGGCTCAACTTAAAATGGTGCCGCAAATGCTAACTTTACATAGAGCAATATGCAAGCAAAACGAGTGCATAACCTTTAAATTTCAACAATGGGGGTGGGGCCAGGGCGCCAGGACTGCTGAACCCGTCACTCATGGGTGCAGAAGCAGCACTCTCTGTGAGGTCAGACCACCTCCAGGGATTTGCACGTGGGGTGTCATGCTGCTCCACCTCCCACTAGAGTGCCTCAGATAGCTATGACGGGATGTGAGCCAACCATTCATTGTACCACAGACTCGGCTGGTGTCATTTTGTTGACCGTTGTTCCTTGATAAAACAAGGAAGGATCTCAACTTAGAAAATACGTAATCCATACAGCGGCCATTGTGTGGGCAGGCTACTTAGCTTGTTAAACTGGATTTCTAACTTCACAGACAACATGAATCCTACAAGAACTAGCCACATAGTGCCACTGTTACTCTTTTATACGTATAAATATGTATGAATAAAACACTGACACTCTTAAAAAACATAACTCTTTCTTTAAATCAGAGCCTTTTCTGTTTGGTAATGCTTGGTGCCAATGCTAATGCTTTGCCAATAAAATAACAGACATCGATGAGGGAGAGGGTGAGGGTACAGACACCGGGACATTCATTAAAAATAAAAAATCCTCTCACAGAAACAGAGCTCAAAGTGAAAAATGAGCACTCATGTGAAGTGCTCTCAACCAAACAACCAATCAGCAATGAGGGAGGGGGTTGGGGCACAGCGTCTAACATGTTTCTCTCAGTCTTTGAATGCTCTGCAAATGTGATGAGAAAAGAACAAGATTTACAGGCCTGTTTAGAGAAGCAGAGCAGAGCTCGAAGCGAGAGAAAACAGGACCGATCGTGTGAATTGCTTTTCAACAAAGAAAATAGGAGTTCCTAAAACAGATGCTAAAATGGGACCAGTGGGTTGATATAGTAATTAGTCCCTGTTCTCGAGGAGGTCAAAAAACAGGAAGAGGCATGCCTCATGCATGCATGGACAAATGGGGAGACAAAATAGGAGAGCTGTTAGGGAGGCAGCAAATGGGAAGCCAATGGGCAGGCTGAAGCCATAAAGTATATATAACATGTCTGGAAGAGACAGCGCAAGCACTGACTAGCCGAGATCCAAAATGACCCCTAACTTGTCAAGTTATGCCCCAAAACCAAAATATGAGCCAGAGCTTGCAGTCGTAACTCACAATATATGGTAGCAAGTCAAAAGTTCAGAATGAAAAGAGAAGGGAAATAGGGTGGATGGCTCTCAGCACTCTAATCAGTCAAGGCACAACACCTGCTAAACTCAGGAGAAAAACAATAAACGAGGGCACTCCACAAGCCAGCTACCACCAGCAGAAGTGAGCAATCAAGGCACACCACTACGGTAAAATAAACTAAGGTGTCCGGAGCACCAAATAAACTCAGCAGAAAAATAGTAAACAATGGTGCTCCATCCACCAGCAATAACCAGCAGGAATAGTGAAACCAAGGTGCTTGCATGCTGGCTAAAAACCAATAAACTTATAAGAAGGAAGGTGCCCCCTTGGTCAGGGTCATCAAACCGCACAATTGTGAACAAAATCTCCGGTCCCCTACAGGAGCTGCCACTGCTGCAACAGGTACAAGCTTTCCCAAGTTGTGGGAAAAAGAGCCAATTCCCTCCTGCAGTACTCCTGGTCACAACTGAGGGTCTCTGGTCTGGCGACAGAGCGAGACTGCACTGCTTGCAGTGAGGTGGGCAAAAACTAAGAGTTCAAGCCCAGCCTCATTTGCTTTTACCTGACAGCAATTGGCCACATCTACTGCCACCTTGCACTATCGCAAGAACTCCTCCACTTCCTGGCAGGTGTGTTGCTCCCAACCAGATGGCAGGTCAAGCCCCAACATCAGGTACAGTATTTGTTGGCCCACCATCTTGGAGGGTGCATCGGACTAGCAGCCCTCCATAAATTTCAGCTCTCCCTATTTGGGGGAAAGTCTGTTGATATTCCCGTTAGTGGTATCACTTTTTCTATTTTTGGAAAAAAATTATCCCTTTTAAGAGTAAACAAAAACTGTTGAGGGCCATATTTTTCAGTTTGTGCCACCCTTGCTCCATGCAAGAAAATGCAAGGGTCGACAAAAAACCTAGATGAGATTTACCAAGCCACACAACGCCACCTTGCGTGGGCCTACATGACTAGGTAAATCTGAAGTAATGCAAAGTAGCACAAGTCACTGCCTTGCATTGCTCTGCCCCAGGGTGCCATTCCATGGGTGGAGCATGGGTATTCCCATGAATCCACCCATGGATTCGGAAGCATTCCCAGATGTACCAATACAGGCAGATTTGGGATTGCGCCAGAATGCTGACTTCCCGGGGGAGTCATTACGAGCAGAAATATCTTTATTTCTCCTCATTCTTTCCTCTTTCTATGTGTGCTCCATTCTGCAGCACAGATAGAAAGAGGAAAAAGCCTCAAAGGATTGATTTTGTCCAGGAAGGTGTCCCTTCTTGCCCAAAAACCATCTTGCCTGTAACACAGGCATTCTTGCACCATGGTGGTGTTAGGCAGCAGTTTGTGTGCCAGCACAGGCAGAGAGCAGGAATGTGCCATATCTTGATAGATATGTCACATACCTGCCCTCTCCCTTTCAAGCAGCGCAGAAAGGTGTTTTGCCGTATTATGTTGCGTTGCGGAAAATAATGATATATCTGGCCCTGAGTGTGGGGTTTGACAATGAATCGACACAGACATGGCCAATTAAAAGCATTTTTTTCAATTCATCAAATTCCCCATGTCACATCATTTGAAGAAAGAGTGAAAACTTCTGGTTACTCCCAGATCAGCATTATTACTTGGATGCTAATTGTGAACCTTCCGTGTATTTGGCTTCGATTTTCACTATATAAATCCTTGTGCAAATTGTGTGCAAATTGCTCAAATTCTGAGTTTGTGCACCTGGGACCTACAGAAAACATGCCTTATTTGGAGTTATTAACAATTTGTGCTTTAAAGCCCACAACTCATCTGTAGATTGAATAAAGAAGCTGCATGTGTTGGAGATTTTCTGTGGTTTGTGGAATAATGCGATTGTTGACCTAATATCACAATATTTTTTAAAGCTAGGATTCGGATTTGTAGTGGGGAAATGCCTCTATGTCTGGTTTATGTGAGCAAGGATTCTAATTTCCCCTTGTGTGCTTTTATGTAATAACCATATGCATTCTGGGAGTTGTGCCCTTGGCTTTATTTAATGGTAATAAATTTGCTAATACATTTAAAAACTATGGGGTGTATTTACAAGAAATGGCGCTCCACTGTTTTGCTGCAGCGGAGCATAAAAAATGTTGCTGCAGTGGAACAACAGTTCCTGACGCATTGTTAGCGTCGTATTTACAATACGGCACTCCATGGTGTTAGGAAGAGGCCGGCATCGGAAAAACAGACTCTTATATTTGCGCCGAGTAGGTAAAAAAATGCACACTGATGTAGAAAAAGTGACGTTCAGCCAATTAGCGGCCAGAAAACCAGACGCTAGCCGTCCTTGTGTCACTTTTGTGCACCTAGTGGGGACAAAAATACAAAAACGTCGCTAAGTAAAACAATAAAAGTTACACTTACCTGAAAGCAGCAATAGAGCAGCCAGGAGAGAGCACAGGCCAGGACAACAACCCCAGCAACCCTCTACCACCCAGGATGTCCAGCCAGAGGCCCAGGGGAAGAGGAAGGTCAAGTTCAGTGAGTAGGAGAATAAGAACTTAATCACTGAGGTGACGGAGCACAAATACCAGCTATTCGTCAGCTCCAAAGTTCCATTGGGGAGTAAAAAGCCAATATGGCAGACCATAGTGGACAAGTTGAACAGTGTTGCTGAAGTCAAGAGGACAGTGACAGACTGTAAAAACTGCTGGCACGATTGCAAGAACAAGACAAATGTGAAACTGGCAACCAATCTCAAGGCAGCATTGCGGACCGGAGGTGGTACTCCAGTATCCCAGGAGGAGTTGGATCCCTTAGAGGAGCAGTTGTCTGCTGTCACTTGCGAGGAGTCAGTGGTTGGAGTTGCGGGACAGGACAGTGCTCGCTATGACAAATTGCAACAGCAACAGGGTAAGTCGCAACAAGGGGCAATGTGGGGAACTACGTAATATAATGCAGTGCAAGCAGCTCTGCCCCAGCACTCTGCGGCACTGTCTGCAGGACAAAGGGTAGGATGCTGGCTTATGCTTGGTAAACATGATATCAAGGGAAGACTCATGGGCATTTTGATAATATGCTGTCGTAGGGCAGCCGCAAGCCTTCTAGCTGTGCTACCCTACGTCAAAAGGAAATGGCATTAATGCACAGTTTCTACAATATATGATGCATTCAGGTCTGTTCTGCTAGCGCTCAAACAGCAGACGTCTCTCAAAGCAGGCACCCTTTCACCATGGTGCAAAAGTACCTTAGTTGGTGCCAGTTAGCTGAATGTGCACTAGCATAGAGGAAAGCACAGGGATGCGTTGTATCATCACCTCAGCGCAATCCAGCACTTTCCTATTCGCACATCTTGGTGCAGCAAGGTGGGTTGTGGTTCTGTGCTGCAGCACACATCTATGAAATATGCCCCTCTGTCTCACCTGGGCCAATGTACGCTATTCTAGCCTGCAAATCCTTAGCATAGAATTGGTATCTCAGAGGAGAAAGAACACATCTGAGGGATGGGGAATATGTGGGCCATGGGCAGTACCTACACATCGGGACAAATTAAGAGTCTCGTCCATAATTGCCTAGATTAAACTACATTGTACGCAGCTTTCCTGGATTGCAGGCTCAGAGCACACAGGTGTCAGCTGTCATGGTAGGGACCACATAAACTCCTCTCATCTACTAAATATGACTGGGAGTCGGGGTGAATGCAAGTGATGTACACCATACGACTATGGGCCATATTTACATTGAAATGCTGCACCACGTCGATGCAAACAAATCAGCTGCGCTGAGCTGCGTCATTCCACAAATGCTGGGATGGGGTGGATTTACAGAGATATGTGTCACCCCTATGCACATCCCTGCGCTGGTGCAAAAAGAACAGCCATGTGCCAATGCAGGCACCATTGCACCATGGTGCAAGGGTGTCTGGGTTGGGGTTTGGCTGCTTTTTACAGTGCTAGTGCGAGGGAAAACGCAAGGGTGTGCCATAATCTTGTAAATATGCCACATCACTGCATTATTGATATGACGCAGTGCAGCCCTGCTAAATTTGCTGCAGCGCTGTGCCATTTCCTCGTATATATGCCCTTGAAAGTGAAAAGTATTGCACCTTGATTATCAACTGGATTACTCATGTCAATATCTAAGAGAGATGAGCAATAGCAGTTCTCCATCTCATTGCAGAGGATGAACCCTCATCTCCTGGCCGGCAGCCTGTCCCGGACTTCAGCGATAATGGGGATAATGAGAACCTCCATACCATCGACCAGCATACCTCCAAGAACTCTTAGACTCCATCGGTACACCATCTCCGGACAGGAGGGTTAACAGCATTGTGGGATCTCCACATCCCTGCCTACCAACCAACAGGCCCCACCTGCCACCCCACCCAGACCCCTGGACTCCGAGGACCCACAGATTACCTTCCAATGCACTATGGTAGGCGTCCAGCAGTAGTTGGTAGAACAGCTGCGGGGAGGAATGGAGACTGTGGCTGTCACCCTAGAGGGAGGCTGTTGGTGCCTCATTCCCAATAGAGGCACCTGCTCTTCGCTCCGTGGCCTTCAGCAGTCCTTGGCTGACATTGCTGGTGTCATGAAGCAGAGGCATGAACAAATGCCCTGCCAAAGTGGCACAAGTGACATGGCCAACTACCTGGGGGCAAAAAGGACCATGTTGGAGTCCATGGAGTAGAAACAGGACTCCCACTTTGCTGCCTTGGCTGCCTACCACAGTGGCGTTGCTGCTGTGTTGCAAAACCAGCAGATCCTCCTCGCTGCTGTGCTGCCGCTTGTGTTGGCACAGATTAATGCTGCTGCAGTCACGGGATCCACGTCTTCCACCCCTGATGTGTGTGTGCCTCCCTTGGCTGCCTCACCTACAAAACCACCCTCACGGGAGGCACCACACACATCAGAGGAGGAAGATGTGGTTGGCACATCTTTCCAAAGAAAAAGTGTCCTGTAGCAGTCATCTGTGAAACATACCCAGTTTTGCCTTTGCCCTGTGCTTATGAACATGCCAGGGAACATCTGCTGCCACTGTCCTCATTTTGACTTCGCACTGTTCACTTTTACCATTTGTGGATGGTAAATGTGGCCTATCCTCCCTAGTGACATTGTGGTCATACTCCTCACTGAAGCATTCCTCTCCTCCACATGTCCCATGACATGTTCCCCACATGGACTCTGTCTGGAAATCCTCTGGCTCTAAACATTCTTTGGGGTTGTTGTCCAATGACATTTACCTGTGAGCCACTTCAACATAGGCACATGTAAATAAATGCACTTAGAACTACCTGTATCTTGTCTGTCTGTAGGAGTCAGGGCCGGTTGGCCATTGGCCATTCTGTGAGGCAAATATACCAACTACTTGCCAAAGAGACATGTGTTTTGTGGAGTCAGGGACAATGCTAGGCAGTGACAGTGTAACATATTTTGTAAATTACTCAAGGTTGCCAGCATGAAGTACTACTAATGTCATGCAGTCAATGTTAATGGTGAATTAAGTCACCCCACAAGTGAGGGGTCCACCCATGGTAACTAGCAATCATACAACATTGGGCTGACAAGTAAACGCTGCAAGTGTGAGTGGGTACGGGGCAGCAATCAGTGTGTGAGTCCAAAAACCTACTAATTGGCCAAAGGCTTTTGACCACAACATCCCTCCAAGGCATGTTGCATGATGTAGCCACACAGAGATATTGTATGTGAACACATGATTTGCACTGTCCACAATTTCCATCATGCTAGGCATGTCCACTGCTCAACAATGTCTGATAGTTAGATGATGTAAAGTCATGGCCATCCTGACAGATCCCTGTCCATAGGTAAGACACGTACTCACACAAGTTGCCAAACACTGCTAGCAAAGACATATGCATGCACATGTCCCACACAGTAAATCATGACGTAGACCTGTACGTAGCAAACAATGACATCTAATGTCAATTGAAACTAAAAATATATTTATGACACTACCTACCGTATACTAACTAACTATTCTAACCTAACCTACACTATCTTATCCTACATATTATCTAAAACGACCTTAACTTAACCTACCTTACTCTACACATTTAGCACGACATGATAAACATCAACCCCCCACTCCCCTTAAGACACGTGTTCACACAAGGACAACAGAAACTACACCTAAACATCAACTCCCTACACATAGAATCCTAAACTATCATATATTTTTTTGTATTTTAAATTTGTTTGTGTGGTTTTTATACATATAAAACACATCAACCCACACGTAAGAAAACACTAAAAGTACCCCTAATTACTAAAAATCTAGCCCACCCATACAAAACCCCTAAAAGCACTATCCCTACACTCCCACTAAGACTACACTAACCTAAACTAAGCTATAAAATAATTATGTACAAATTAAAACAATAGAAACAGGGTGAAGGGCAGAAAGGGTCCCTGTGGATATGGTCTCTTGGGTCTGGCCACTGTGTGTTGTATCTCTTGGAGGAGAGTCAAAGCCTGTTCCATCTTATTCTCTGGGACAGCCACACGCAACTTCAGGTCAGAGATGTCCTTTTTAATGTCCATTTCAAACAACCTAGGCCCTTCTGTGGCCTTAGGTGTGTGTCCAGGTGGTAGCAATGGCCTGCTGGTGAAGGTACTGGGTACGGGTGGCTGGGAGGTACCTGAATCGTATTGCCTTTCCTGGCAGAGCGTCCATTGGAAAGCTTTGGCACTTGCTCGGAGCCTTCTCCTCGTACCTCCTCTTCATGGCCCTGTGTGCTTTTGCAACACATCGGAGGTGGTGGTAGCGCTCCTTGCATTTGTTGTGTTGCCTCAGCTGCTCTGCGGTCATGTTGTCTGTTGAAGCAATGAGGATAACTGTCAGTCAAGGGTGACTAGGGACAGGTATCATCATGAAACATCATTATTTACACAACATCTAAGGTAGCAGACCCTACAGCCTAAATTCTTCTTTCAGTTTAGAGTGAGCATACACATGCCTATTATCTATCATATCAGATGTCCTAAGCCCTAATTACAAAGGCTGGCCAATTGTTGCACAATGCAATTGCAACACCATTGGCACATCTAGGTATGACAATGTCAGTACTGAGTATGCTTGGGGTCTGTACTCCTTGGTCCCCAAGGAATGGTACACTGTTCATTAATGTGCCTTCTGCATCCTGCTATGGCCTTTATGCCATAGGCATTTGCCACAGTAAGATGTGCAATGTCTGCAAAGTATATGTATTATATCACAGCGTAGTATAACTGACATGGCAAGGACCCATATCAGGACACATTGCTACCTATACAGAAGACTTGGCAGGTATGGCATATAACAATGGACACAGGATAAGTACCTCACATCACACAGAGGCATATGAAACCTCTCATATCTGTACTGTAGTAAGTCCATGGTGGACCATGCCATCACTTATTGCATGTTTCCAATATTATAGCATGTGCAATTGACATGCATTCTGTATTCTTCACAACCACATCCATGCTCAGATGCGTATCCACTACCACATATATTTGCATAGTCTGACACTGGGATCATGGCTCCCCTGTTAAGCCACTATCATGTGGTCCTTCCCAAATTGGCAAAGTATTCTCCTTGACAGTAGTCAGAGGCTGATAGACATGCAACACATAACTTCAACTTTTCCTGACCTATTTATCTCCTTCCAAAAGTTCATTTGTGATAGGGATGTATATTGAAACTGGCAAGTCACACAGCATCTGACATCACACTAAATCCTTGCACTACACAATTAGCATTGATGAAGGCACTCACCAGTGAAGTTTGGGTCCTTTAAGTTCTCCACCTCACCAAGCGTGGATGATGGGGGTCCAGCTACCAGACATAACATGAAAATCACATCAGTAAACTTAGAACACATAATTGATATGCAACAGAAGCACAGTACATATGCATGGCTATTGACTGTGTAACACTTCAGGTTGTAAGTGATCAAATGACACAGTTGACATGCCTGAATGATACTCATCAGTAAGGCCGGCTAAAGTGAACATACATAAGAAGAGCCAAAACAAGCACCTGTTGGCCGATTTGCAGAACCAGGTCATGAACCTTATCACTATGGTGACTGACTTTGATGCTGCTCTGCACCTAAATAATTCACATACCATACTCAGCAAGGTATTGCAATACCCAGGCCCTCTTAAATGCTGATACCAGGAAATGAGTACACTACCTATATCTCATTACATGCGTGCTTGTTCCCTAAGTTAGGTGAGTTCCGTACCTGTCACTGCTTCTGAGTGCATGATATTGTTCACATATGTTCCACCAATCCTTAAGTTTAAAATTTCATAATTGAACAATAACACGCATCGCATATGTTGACATGTGTCTCATTCAGGCTAGCATACCCTTGGATACAGTACCATGTGAGTGGGCTCCCATCTGACATGCATTGGGCCTCTCATACTAGAGGCATGTACTATGTGTGTCTATATGTGAGGACAACTCCAGTGGCTCTGGCCTCAAAGACACCTCCCTGGGGCCATGCAAAGGCAGCAAGTGGGATTTGCTATGCATTCAGAGGTATGTAGTCACTCAAGCCAGTTCAAAGCACAGCGTATCCATAGTGGACATCAAGGAACCATACATTTTACATAAGAAATGCAGTTCAAGACCAGTGTTATGTGTATTGCCGCATTCAGAGGTTAGCTATGCAGTGTAAGGTATGGCAGGCCTCATTAATATTTGACAACTCAGGGAAGGTATGCCAAGGAGGATTATCGAACATCTCTATGAGCCTTATTTACAAGGCCCTTGTGCGGCCGGTGCATGACTTTTGACAATGTAAGAAGTGACATGCAAACAGTGCAAGGGGCTTGTAAATAAGCCTCTTTATGTGTAACGTATGTCCTGTAATGCCCCATTACAAATGTACCTGACAAATGCATGTTGTGAAATAAGCAGCTCTGGAGCAGATCTGCACTAACGGGTCTGTCATCATATGATTTGTAGGGATAGTCTATGGGCATGTACCTCAGCTCAATGCTTCCTTGGGACTCATTTGTATCACCTACTGGGACACAAATACTTGTGTGGCCAGCACAGTGTCACAGATAGCACTGGTGCACAGATCTACCAGCACTATAGCCACAGCATTTCTGGCTTTTGCATGGGGGCATGGCAAAATTGATCCAAAAGTCCTGTGAGCCATATTTGATGTTACCACAAATCATCAATGGGTACATGACTCACATAGGACAGCATACAAATCATGGGTACTTACCACTTTTAATTACGGTGCCTTCCTCCACAACACCCAAATACTCCGACCTGGACAGGGTCTATTTTTCATACAAACCTTTTGTGAAGAACATAACTATTTGGTCTCTAAGTAAACACCAATTCTTATGGTATCCCATAGTGACTATGGTACATAATTCATCACTGCTTATGTCACTTAGGGAACATCTGAGGTATTCAGTTGATAATACCCCACGTACCCTTCATCCCCTTTCCAGGAGGTCCTCCTTTTTCCTCTCCTTTTCATTTCATCCTTTTCTTTCTCTGCTATAAACTTTATTGAGTATTAGCTCAAGGACAGGAACTAACGGCTTCTAATATGAGGCTTTACACCATTAGCATCTGGTGGATCGTGTTGCAAGGGCAGTTTTCATTTATTTAACATTTTCACATAGTTTCGGTAAATATTTAATGTGTACTTGCAGTTTTTGACTAACAGGGTCCCAATGAGGCACGGGTCCCGAAATTCACGTCGGGCCGTGGGACTCCCAGAATAAGATTTTATGTGTATACACACCTTTTCCCCCCATTTTTTTACTCTCTATGCAGAACCTTTATCGCTAATTTCAAGAGGCAGACAGGCTGCTCCAGGACCATTCCCAAGCGGGCGGGGACATCCACCGGTTGCCCCGCCCATCAGGAAGTGAGTATCTAGCACTCTGGCAGCCACGAGGACGCCAACGAGGATATGCGTTGAGCGTATAAAGAAGACCCGCCACGCCCCTCCGGCATTTCCGTTGTCTCGGGCGAACGAGTCAAGTTTACAGCGAGGGAATAGCCATGAAGATATAAGTGAATGCACGCTCGCACTCGCACAGCACATGCAAGCGTATTCTGCCTTTTGGGGCTGCATTTAACTTCCCTGGGGTTTCTCTTCTCAAAAACCCACAGGGTTTGACTACAGGCGTCCCTTCTTCCCCGCTGGACTCATGAGGCCCATTCAAGGTCTCTAACATGTATGTAACAACATAGTGCTGGTTATATGTTATTGTGTGTTTGTCTGCCACTTCATGTTTGTTTGCTTAATGTATTATACATCACGATACTGCGCACAGCGTGCTCACATATTTTGACTATTTTTATCAATATTCCCACAAAGTCACAATCAATAATGATTTTTAACATTGAGAAGGCCCGAGGATCGTGCATTTTTAACTATTTTGTTTCTTTCTCTCCAAACCTCTTTAGGATTTTTAAATTTAAACAGATCATTTACGTGCTGTATAACTTTTAATTTTCGCACTTTTTGTTCATTATTGTTAATATAACTTTAGGAGTGGGAGTATTTCCTCCTTTTTTGGTCCTGAAGAAAAGCCTTGGGGTAGGGCTTGAAACTAGTTGACTAGGGAAACGGTGGGTCATGTACCTGAGGCGTTTCCTAACATCCCCAGATTTTAGCATATCGACTAGGGGAGTGAATAAAGTTATTTTTTTTCCACTAGTTTGATATTTTTAATCCTTTTCATATAAGTAACCCACTCCATAATTCCAACCAACATAGGTGTATAGGAACATCCATTTACAAAGTGCTCCCGCAACTTCGCAGGTTGCAGCACGCCCCTGTCCGTAGAAGGGCAGGGATGAACCCTATGATGAAGCATGCCACCATGGGGTAACCCTGGTGGGTGAGGGTTATTTTAAAGAAAATGTATTTTTCCCAGTTCTACAAAGAGGTTACGTCTCCCTTTCTTCTCCAGCAGGAGGGACTCTTTTTTGGTTATTTGACGGTATTTCGGAGGACGAGTCAACCTCCTTTTGCCTCTATCCTCCCCTTGTGAATTGATACTTACCAGTCTCTCCACCAACTTCTATGCCAACATAATCCAGGAGGTCTGACTCCCTGCCGACCACATCAGCCCAGCGATGTTTTAGTTGGTGGATGTTGCGGTCCACTTACTACATCCTCAGCATCTATTGGCATATGGACTCCCACCATTGTTTATTGACCTTCACGGGGTAGCCCTGTATGACAAGTCCCCCACTGGCTAGCATAGCAAGCAGGTAATGTGTTACCAGCCACACTAATATCCCAAACTCCTGTTTATTCATGGAGCGAAAACAACTCTTCCCTGGCATGATCCCACCCAAAATAATTGCACCCAAACACAACAAAAAACCCCAAAAACCCACTACTACCCCTATAACAAATATTCCATGAATGACAAACACCCAACAGCACACAGAACAATACACAATATACAGCAATTACGCACAAAATGGACTTGAGGGACATGTCCGGGACAACAGACACAACACACCAGCTCCAACAACACCAAAACCACTCTCCAGCACAAGCAAAACATCACCACTCACAAGCTCAGACAGAAAAACTGTGACTTAATGTGAAAATTAAAGTAACTTCACAGTTCCTGGTTTGCAGCATGCAGGATCCATTACATCACTTCCCTTTACCCATTACTTCACTTCCTGGGCAGATGCATCCAGTTTTCATCCAATGTGTAGGTTTTTTTTCTACGCTACCAGTCAATGCATCGATTTCACACAAGCCCTGACAAGGGACAATACAGTTTTTAGCACGCATCGGCTGGGAAGCATCATTTTTGGCTGATGCGACGGCTGAAAAATATCACGCTTTTTTCCCCCCGAGTTTTATATAGTGCAAACTTGACCCAAAGGTATCAGAGCGCTTTACATGAGCACCAGCTGCGTTACAGATGGACACATTCATTTTTTTAGGCACAGGGAGATTAAGTGATTTGACCAGAATCACAGCATGTTGAGCGTCCCTGTCGAGACTCGAACCTGGTTCCCAAGCTTCAAGGTCGGCTGCTCCAGCCATAATTTTTTTTTTACGCAATAGGTCAAAAGTGTGTTTTTGGGTGTATTGGGATGTGCAATGCATGTAATAATGTACAGGGATTGCAGTGTTGGATGTGAATAGTGGAGTTGGCCTGTTTACAGTCTTTGCATTTGTTTGATATGCGTGTTTTTCTGTGAACATATGTGTGGCTTTATCCTGTTCAGGGATAATACTATGCATAGTGCCCAAACACTGTGGTAGCAAAAGGGCGCACCTTATCAGAGGTGCCCTATTTGCAAAATTATTCTTAGCACCCTTTGACATTGTATTAGCTACCTCCAGGGATGCAAGAGGCTACCACTCCCATGGGGTCAGTGCACCCACATCTACGACTGCTCAGCCTACTGCCAAACAGCACCATGTCCCACAGTGGAGGCATCAGGCTGTGGAGAATTTTGGGAGTGTGAAATACATCCACTTGGAAGGGGATGTATGGATGGCACCATTTGATTGTTTGTGTATTTGCCATTCATATCCAAGGGCCATACCCCACAGGAAAGTGACAGGCTCATCATTTGTGGCCAACATGATTCTCAATCATGGTGATTGTGCTATTGTAGATCACCATGCATGCCTTGGCATGACCTCCTACATATTGCTGATAGTAAGGCTACATAAATCACAGCATAAATACACTCTGCATCAAGGTGGTGTTGCTTGTTCATAAGAGTGGGTGTTCACATGTAATACTGCTTCTCTGGCAAAGTATTGTATATAGCATCTGCATGTTTGATATGAGATCACCTAATGGATTTGACATGTGGATACCTTGTTGATGTAGCATATGTAAACTGCAGTTTTGGGAGTGTGTTCCCTATGCACATATACTATGTGGAAAACTTCTAAGTCATCATACTATGAGTAACCTCTACTATCATCCACAAGTATGAGGTCGTACACATGACTAGCAGCAGGAGACACACACACACAGTCATTGCACACTATGGGGGTCATTATGATGTCTGGCGGATCGCCGCCGCCCGTATGGCGGTGGCGATCCGCCAGCCATTCTCATCCGCCCGCCTAACATTTCCCCCGCCATATTACGATGGCGGTGGGGACCCAGGTGGATGGAAAGACCGTCCGCCGCTTTTCCGCCGGTCGACTTGTCGACCGGGCGGAAAAGGGCTCTAACATGGTGGCGGTGTCTGCAAGACACCGCCATCCATATTAGGATGGTGGCGGAAAGCAGCCTTTCCATGGCGGTGCTGCCACCATGAAAAGGCATGTGGTCTTTGCTTCTGGGGGCCCGTTGCGGGCCCCCAGGGTTGTGGGGTGATGGGGGGTGCACATGGGGGGGTACCTATGGTACCCCCTGAATGCACAAGGTGGCAGGCACCGTGCGGTGCCTGGCACGTTGTGCATTCAAATGCACAACATGCGTTTTTCACATTGCGGCAGGTGCTGCTGACAGCACCGCCCGCCGCAATGTGAACAATATGGGATGCCACCGCCACCGTGGCGGTGGCATCCTAATACACATGGGGGGACCGCCGCACCTCTTGCGGGCGGTCCCGTTTGCCGTTGCGGCAGCCGGCGGACTTTGTCCGCCCGCCATCGTAATGACCCTCTATGTTACCACACTAAGAGGGTCATTACGATGGCGGGCGGACAAACAAAGTCCGCCCGCCATCGCAACGGCCAAAGGGACCACCCGCTATAGGTGCGGCGGTCCCGCACCTGCAATTATGATGCCACCGCCACCGTGGCGGTGGCATCCCCCATTCCCAGCATTGTGGCGGGCGGTGCTCACAGCACCGCCTGCCACAATGCTGGGAATGCACATTGTGCATTGACATGCACAAGGTGACAGGCACCGCGCGGTGCCTGCCACTTTGTCCATGCCAATGCAGGGGGTACCATAGGTACCCCCATGTGCACTCCCCACCCCCCAACATCCTGGGGGCCCGGTACAGGCCCCCAACAGCGAAAGACCACATGCCTTTCCATGGCGGCAACGCCCGCCATGGAAGAGCTACTCTGCCATCATCATAATATGGATGGCGGTGTCTTGCAGACACCGCCACCATATTATGCATATGTTCCGCCCGGTCGACGAGTCGACCGGTGGAAAGCGGCGGACTGTCTTTCCGTCTGCCGCGGACCCCCAGCCATCATAATATGGCGGGGGTCTTTCTGGTGCGGATGGCGGGCGGTTCGCCCCCGCCGGGTCGGCGGTGGCTACCGCCCGGGCCGGCGAGGCGAACCGCCCGTCTATCATAATGACCCCCAAGTTAATTGCGGCTAGCAATAGAGGAGTATCTTCTACAGGTAGTTGGCATGCACACGATTTCATTTGTACCAGATGATGTTCAATGCTGTTTGTTACACATAGCTACATAGATTATCTGTGTGACAATTAGTAGCAGGTCAAATGTGAATGTTTAGGTGTTTACTATGACTATGCAATCAAAATGCCTATACAGTGGTAGTGTGCATACATTTATTTACAAATAGTTCAACAATGTTATATCTGTCATCATTGTGTGATCACATGTTCAGCACGCATGCTTCTGAGAAAAACTTGTTTTTGGTCTAGTCCCTCCGCAGTGTTGGGGCAACTTATGGTCCAGTCCGATGAGGCTCCTCATCTTCCTCCTCCTCATAGTCTGGCAGTTTCTGCTGCCCATTGTCATCAGCCCATGGCACATTTGTCCTCACACAAATCTTGTGCAATATGCAGCATACCAATATTATCTTGACAACATACGTGTCGATTATAGCAATCGGCCCCCAGAAATGTCAAGGCTCCTGAAGCGGGATTTTAGAATTCCAAATGTCCGCTCAATAATGGAGCGGGTGCAGGTTAGGGAATGATTGAAGCTCAGCTGGGCTTCCGTTTGTGGGTTTTTCAGAGGAGTAATGACCCACATAATCAGAGCGTATGCTTTGTCCACTGCACAGACAGGAGGTGTACAATTAGTTTAGATTCATGAAAAGGGGTGGCCCTACCTTCATGTCCATTCTGTTATGTGTTATGTTTCACTCATACACCTTCCTTATTGTAAGAGACATGCTATGACATTGTGGCAATGGACTGCACCCGTGTGCAACATGATTACGTGACCAGGGTTCTATGGCTGCGCTGGCAGAACTTGTGCAGCAAGACAAGCAGATAATTCCCAAGATGACTGTGTTGTTGGCTGTCATCGGAGATGTAGTTTGTGCATGAGGCTGCACAGTCTGGGGCCTTGGAGGACTGATAGAGTGGTTTGTGCACTACAAAACGGTGTGCACATAGGATCTGATGTGTGTATATGATGAGTGATGTAAGGTAGCATGGTAGACATGATCTTGTGAGGTCCCTATATGAAAATATTTCTCAGTTTCACAGGTCTGGGGTGCATCTCATGCCTCATGACCATGGGATTTACATGTGGACACACACACTTGCAACAGGGATTGCCTGCTTCAACAGGGTGTTTGGAAGCAGCATTTTACATTGTGTTGCATTAGCGAGGCTGTTTGACACTATTGAATGCACACACAGGGCTTCATATAGCAGTTGTTTACACTGGGCTACAATGGATGCTATTTGGCTGCGCTGACCTGCTTCCAAAATGAAGGGGTGGAATGTGCCATATTCGAAACATACGGCACTTCCACAGTTTGTCTACATACACATCATCACATGGTAGTTACTAGTGCCATCACCCCCTTTGCACAAAGATGCAAGTGTGCCAGCTTAGTGTCCTCACATGCTGTCATACTTTTAGTGACACATTCCAGCACCAAAAAGCCACAACCTATGCAATTCCCGCCTTCTATGTGTCCTGCGGAATGCAGGACACATAGGATGTGTGAGATCTTCATTGGTGTTGCATGGCAAAGGCCACCGCAAGGCCCATGGTACACATGCTTGTTGTAGGGTGGATAAATGCTGCACTTTACTGTGGCTTGCCTTACTGCATACCTATGTGGCCATGCAATGTCATGCAGACAGACTTTGCATTGTGACATTGATGTGATTTGGGGAGCTGCTCCACCACAGCATCATGGAAAGTGATACTCCATCAGCACAGTTCACTTGTACATGAGTCCTACAGTGGCGTAGGCAGTTTAAAAATGTGTGACTTGTAAGATTGTTTTGTGCAAATGCCTTGTAGTATGGCTCAAGTATGTAGGCCCACACCAACTACACATCCACTGTCTCATTCAAACCAAGACTGATATGTCAACATATTCCCACATAATTGACTGTCATGAGGTCTGTTATGTGCTTGAGAAGTACTTACCAACCAGTAGGCCAATGACGTAGGTCCCATTCTGGAAGCGCTCATTGATGGTGGAATGCCGGAAGATGAAAGAGCCATGGGCACTGACAGTGTACTTCACAACGACATTAATGAAGAGGCCCAGATGGTCCATGATTGCCTGCACGTTCATGGAATATGTGTGCTTCCTGTTGCGGTAGATATGTGATGTTGCCGCTGGAGGAACAAGTTGCACATGGGTGCAGTCGATTGCCCCCAACACATGTGGAAATCCTGCAATAGCATAAAAGCCTTCCTTGTTCTCCTGTTGTTGCTGCACTGTGTTGGGGAAGTAGAGGTACTGTGGTGTGAGGCTTATGATAGCATGCAGGACGGAGAGAAGGAACCTTGAGAAGGATGCCTGCGATATTCCTGCCACTCTGGCTATGGTGGGTTGGAAAGTTCCAGACGCCAGCATGTGCAGGACGGCCACTAACTTGGCTTGCGGAGGTATGTTGATGCAGCGCTGCGATGTTGTCTGCAGCCTTGGTGCAATCTGGTGCAGGAGGTGTACAATGGACTCCTCCTGAGCCTGTAATGGGACATGACCTCCTCCTCCCTGAGGTCAATGAGGGGTAACCACTGGCGGTATGTTCGCTCCCTTCTCCTGTTCTGCCTCTGTGGTGGTGGATGTATCCTTGGTGCTCCGAGCTGCAATAGTAGTAGATCCATGGTGTAGTTGAGCATGCCAAAGTGATTTGGGTATGTTCTGCTTTTATACCAGTGTGCATGCGTCATTTTTAGACTTGCTTTTCCTTAGAGGTAAAAAACCGCTGCTAATGGGACTCATTTGCAGTCCATTGCCACACAATGTCCTTGTACATATGGCAGCATCAGTTTTGCGATGGTTTTTCTGAGGGAGCGCCTACCTTGCATATCATTACCAGAAACTGCTGCTAGCAGATCTGGCGTTAGAACAAAATAGGCCCTAGCAGTGGAAAAGTGGCGCTAAAGGCTCTAGAGCCACTTTGTAAATATGGCACTAAAAAAAAGTGCAACATCACTTTTTGGGCGTTTTGTGCATTAGCTCCTTGTAAATATGCCCCTATGACTTCTAAAAGCAAAGACACAATGTGGAACATGGCGTCCCAGCGGCTTGGAGCATCAGGTAACCATAGCTGTTGGAACTGAATGGATTTGGCTTAGGACATTGAACAAGAAACACACCTCCTTGCTTTTAGGGGGTAGAGGGAGGTTTGAAAGCTGCTGCTTCTGCTGTAACTGCACAGTTTGGGAGTTTATCGAGACTTTTGCTGTTGCAGCTTTTGGCCTGTGTTTGTTGGCAGCATGCAATGCTGCTGTTACTAGTGTATCTTTATTTTGTGTGTGTAAGACACAGTTGTCCATAACTGGGTCTTTCGTGGATTCATATGTTTGAAATGTTTCCCATCGCCAGGTTCGGAAGCCTTTGTATAAATATTAAACTGGCAATGTTAGAATGCACACACTTAACTTGTTATTTTGTACAGCCTATCCAAATGCTGTAGGAACTGCTCAGCAGTCATTAAGGTAGGAAGCTCCGATCTCTAATCCCACAAGCCACCAGAGCCCATATTTGCTTTTGCAAGTCAAGTGAAAAGAGAATCCTCATAGAATTTTCGTCTATCTTAATACTAAGTACAGGAAAATCTACATTTGGGTCAATACTTCTACTGAAACTGAGACATATTAATTTTGGAGGCACATAAGGACATGTTTTGGTATTTATTTTCTCTGTGGGTTTTAGCTTCTTCTCTAGCAAACTGAGGTTTTTGCTGTAGTCTTTTTTTAGCCATGTCTCTGGGTAATTGATTTAGAGGAAAGTTAAACTTGATTTTTTTCATTTTTCACTGAATTTAATAATCAGCATGCCTTAAACTAAAAATCAGTTGTTCAAGCCCTGTCAGACTTGTGGGTCTAGGAAGAGATTTCCTGAAGAACCCCAAATGCAGTGCATCTACTGTCTTCATCCACATTACACACAACAAAAATGCCACTTCTGTGGTTATTATTACAGGTATATTTGTAGCTGCAACCACGTGCCCATTGCCAATCCCCATTGCACACTTCGGGTTCAAGTGTGCTGGTTATTAGACATTTTTAGACATTATTAGGCATTTTTCATAGTTTTACATGAATACAAGGTTCAGTTCCTGGTGTAGACTAAGGTGATGGTGGATAAGCCTGGAATGGCAGTTCTTGTGATACTTCTAGGAGTATTTCAAAGTACGTTTTTTCCACTTCCGTACATCAACTGATTATTCTCTCATTTCAGGAAAAGCTGACTTGCTGGCTTTATTGAGGGTTTACGTTACCAGGGACTCTTCATGATAGTTTTAGAATGCATCATCTGGAGCTGGTCGGAAACTGACAGTTGAAAATTTGGACATGTTGCCAAAGCAGCGAATTGTCCTTGTGGGTACTCCAACTCTGGATAGAGCACGCCGGAGGGCGAGAAATGCACACAGTTTGAAAGGATGTACAGTGGACTTCACCATAAATGGAGTTTGATTACCAACATCAAAAAGACCTTTTTATGCATATTCCTAATGAATTTTCAGAACATTTTTATTCACTCAAATTCTGAGGAAAAAGTCCAACAAATGCACTAAATGAGATTTATATATATGTTTTTGTGCCAGTTAAAGGAGTGTGCACAGTCATGTCAAGAGAGTTCACATATTATTCTATTAACGAAGGTGAAAGGCCTCAGATGTGATCTTGGTCTCCCTCTTTTGGGTTCTACCCATTCCAGGCACAGAAATGACTATGGCGCTGAGACCCTCAAATCCAAGCTGCTGCTTAAATTATGAATCATGGTGGCCTCACCATGAAACACAGTTTCATCATCAGTGAGATAACTTCCTGCTGTGAATGCCCACCTTTTTAGCATCACCTCCCTGTTGATCAGGTCCTCGCTGTCAGCATCCAGGTCATTTTCAATGTCCATGTCAGGGAGACATATGCAATCAACCGTCTCTTCTTCAACCAGGCTTTAATGAACTGCTTGATTGCCAATAGGACTACACCCCTCTGATGACCTCACTACCATCAACCAATAAGACAGAACATAAACTACTGCAGCTGCTGAATCATCAGCCGCTACCATGATTTCATATTCTGTATAGCCACATTCTTCTCCACCCGCCATTCCCGTTACACCGGTGTCACGTACAAAAAGTTCAGGGTGCCATGTGTAAAGTTCTAAAAAGAAAAATTGGTGCTAAAAATTAATTGCATTTTCTTGACAAAGCAATCATAGCAGAGCTGTTTAGTGGTGGCAACCTGATGGACATTTGCAAGGCAATGTCACGGAAATCATCTCACAACTTTACACCAATCTACTTCCTGGATGTCCAGTCTAGTTCAGAGCCCAAGCTGGAATAGGCGATGCTAAAGATTATTTTCATTAAGATGAGCCTCATTCCTGCCTTCTAACTACAGTTCTCCTGAGTTGACCTCTCAAACGTTCACTTTGGACCTGCTTCCTCTCCTGACATTAGGCTTTTATTGGTACCTTTAACTGAAAATATGAGATATGGTGACCTCTAAGGACAGTTCTGAGACTCAGCAGCTTAAGGTCTGCCTCAAAACTCAAAGAGCGAGGTGGATAGACTGTACAAAGTACTATTTTAAATTTGTGCATTCTGACAATAGTGATTTAACATTCCCGCAGAGAATTTTAATCCTGACAGTGAGAAATAATTTAGGAATGTGACTCTATGAAAGGTAAAAATGCTTGAAAACTGTCTTTAATGAAATTGTACTTTTTCTTGAACTACCTCTGCCTGTCCTGCGGGTGCTTACTGCTGCTGCCAGTGCTCTACGAGTGTATATCTGTTCATGAGAATGCGCATGTGCAATGTGCATGAGGGCATAAGTGATGCTTGGACTGCTGTTTTGTCTCTACAAAGGAAGGTTGGTCTGGGTGTGGTAAAAGCATGTACTATGAAGGTTGGTCTGGGTGTGGTAAAAGCATGTACTATTGCTGTCTGTGCATAAAGCATGTGTGTGTGTTGGGTATGTCTATGAAACTCATGCCATGCTGCACAATTTCTGTGTGCAAGAAGTTGTTTTCGCTGCTGCTGCAGAAACTCGACTTGTTTTGTGTGTGGGGGGAAAAGAGCACACTTGCTGTCCACAACGTTAGCAAATTTGTGTTTGAGGGAAGTCTCGTACTGCTCTTGTTAATTTTGTACCAGTTATGTGTGTATAAGTGAAGCTTACCAGAGCCAAAGCGGTTGGCTGTGGTAATGCTTGTTTCTCTTTGCAACCTTTCTCTCGCTTGATAAACATACCTTCCCTCTTGCATCGCCTCAAATTCCTCCTTTTCTTATTTTGCAGTTGTTCGACAAGGTACCACTAGACTACCGTAGTCAGGTTTTAACTTTATGACGGAATAGACTTTCCAATTGGCAATGCTAAAACATATATTTGTAAGCATGAACTTTGATTCTCCAAAAAGCCTGGGGTAGTGGAAACGACATCATGCAAATTTTGATCCCCAGATGACATCACACGTTGACGATTTGCCCGGTCCTTGAACCCCAACAGCCTTCTACCCATTGCTGAGGGTCTTGGGAGAGGGCAAGAAGAGAAAACTATGGAACATTAAAAGCGCTCTATGGAGCCCTATTGACTTTACCTTTCTGCTGCCTCTTCATAGGCCAGCTGGCTAAAAGCTCACCACTGGCATCTCCTATAACCAGCAGTCACATCTTCAAATTCCAGCAATGACAACTCTGCTTTCTCTCATCCGGAGGTCAGTTCATTAAGCATCTTTTGAATGTATAGTAATAACACCTGTTATTTACAGTGCTTAGAATCAGGAGGAGTTAGCTACAAAAAACTGACTGTGTTAAAACCTTTTCCCTTTCTTTTCCCCCTGCTTCCTGGTGAAAGACTGTTCCATTTGCAGTGCGTAATTTATCATCCGCACAGCCATGACACTGCCTACTGTTATTACAAGCAGAGGTGAACTGTGCTTTCCTCCATGCTTTTCTGTTCTTACTATTACAGATTCTGCAGGAGGTCCTCAAGAATATTAGGGAATGAGGAAGCCAAAAACCTGTCCCTACCTCAGAACCAAGACAGGGGCTTATAATAGCAGGTAACATGGAACCCAGACATCTCTTATAAAGATGCTCCGCACTGTGACCGTCTGCCTCTTAGAGCAGACTGTTGACATTTGTGTTCTTCATGTCATACAATAACAAGCATTTGCAATGCAATAGGTCTTGCATTTGCGAGAGATTAAGATATTGGCGCTGTAAATTACAATACCTTTTATGTATCTGTTTTGATAATTAACACATAAATAAAGGCATTGTTATTTACAATGCCAATAGCTCAAACTCTTGTAAATGCGAGACCTATTTCATTTCAAAGAAGCGGCCGCCATTGTCCCGGGCTGCTTGGAAACTGAAAGCGTCCATGGCGCACTGAATGTTGCAGGAAAGCATGTCGTGCCTGCAGTATGATAAACTTGTTAAAGAAAATAGTGCTTAGAGGCTGAACAAGACATACTGTGTAACAACAGAAGTAAAAGGCCCAGTCCTCTTAGGAGGTTACAAATGAAGACAAGTACTAAGGAGGGACTAACAAGCCTATTGATTAATCCAAAGCCTGCATTTACAAAGGACAATGACACAAGCCAATGAAAAATATGGGCGGAAAGTGGGCGGGGCTTCAAGTCCATACTCGAATACAGCATGCCACAGAGCAGCGTATGTGCTGCCCAGGCTCGACCTAAAAATGAGGAAAAAACTGAGATGAGCCCTGGCAGTGATAGGGAAGGTACAAGAGAGACGTAAACCTGATGTGGCAAGACGATAACAAATATACAATAAATATGTGTGAAAATGATAGCATGAAGGTTTAGAGAGTGCTTTACACAACCTAAGGTCATGCAATGCCTCCCTGATGCAAAATCAATGTTGGGATTTACCAAGCTGCGCAAATCAAGATTTGTGTGGCTTTGCGTAGATTTTGTCTCAAAAGAAAGCCATGGGTCAGGAAGGCATTACATAGGTGGAGCATGGGCATTCCTGTTCATCCACCCATGTATTTTGACACAATCCCTTATTTACTAAATTCAGTAAACATGGGTTTGCGCCTACCGGAGGCTGTCATTACAAAGAGAAATATCTTTATTTCTCCCCGTTACTTTCTCTTTGCATTAGTGCTTCATTCTCCAGTTGCTCACAATGAGGAATAAGCCTTAAAGAATACATTTTGTGCAGGAAAGTGTCTCTTCCTAAAAATTCTGACTACAATGCAGTCACCCTTGTGTTGTGGCGCAAGGGTGCCTGCATTGGCGCTAGGCAACCAGAAGTGCATCCGTACTACGAGAGAGCAGAACTGTGCCATATCTTTCTAAATATGGCACAGTATTGCTTTTTCCCTTTCACACAATGAGGCACAGCAATTTCCCTTGCTGCACTGCGGGAAATCTTAGCAAATCCAGGCCTAAATTTCTTTTCTATGTTTCGTAATTAAGTTTGTTCACTGTTACCTGTGTGTGCTACCAACTTTCAGTATCTTTAGATATAACTCGGTTAGTTGTGTACTTGCTGGGCTAAGTCCTCACTGACACAACTTAGACTTTCCTTCTTCCAAAGCAAAGAAAATAAGTCTTGTTAGCATGAAGTGAGTGCATCGCATCTGAATCTCACACCTGCGTTCGCCTCACATACAAAATGTCAGACAGATAATTGAGATGCCATGATCATCAACCAAGGAGGACGCAGGAAGGCCTCCAACCAGAGTGGAACCAAGTGATGCAACATCTTCAGGTAGTGTGGGGAAGCCGCTTTGTACAAAGCTGTGCAGCTCCTGTACCGTTGCTGCTAGGACGTGAAAAGCAGCTTTCCCACCTCCCAGGAGCTGGGGGTTTACCTTGCCCTACTGGAATCCTTCTGTAACCTCTGCTGCTAGGACGTGGGAAGCAGCTTTTCTACCTCCCAGGAGCTGGGGGTTCCCCTTGCCCTACTGGAATCCGTCTATCAGCACTTTTACATTTCTTAGGGGCTTGTGATCAACTGGAGATATCGTTTCCAGGCTAGGGTGACCAACTGGAATGGGTGCAAATTCAGGACGGTAAGTGTAAAAATTCAGGACAAAGGGTCAAAATTCAGGACAAAAATTCAGGACAGAAGGTCAAAATTCAGGACAAAAATTTGGGACAAAACATACGTTTTACAGACATATCAGAGGAGGTGGCACAATAGTATACAAGTAAACAGACAACCAAAATAAGTACAAGTCAAAATAAGTTTATATAAGGTTGAGACAATTGTGCACTTCACAGTTTTTCAGTATGCGCGCCGCTTTGCAAAGGGACATCAGGCCCTTTCTGCAATCAAGATTTGTGCAGGAGAAGGCACACCACATGCTGTCACTATAATAGCTCTAATCCAAACAATGGTTCGTGAGCCAGACTAACAGATAAAATTGGTTATGTTTAGAATATAGAAAAGAACCTAGAATAAGGAAAACCAAGTGCTATCTAAATTTCACATTACCCATGTACCAGTAATTATATCAAAAACTAGTATTTAATGTAAGTTGAACAAAAAAACATATTACAAATATAGACACATTAATAATGGCGCTCATACAGTTACACAAACAATGTTAAAGTTGTGGACAATAACAAGTGTAAACTGGACAGACAATGGCAGAGGAAAAAATACAAAAAACAGGTATCAAAATAAAACAAAAATACACAATACAACAATTGTGTCCTCTCTCATTTAGGCCACGTTACAAGCGTCGATGGCGTTTCGACCCAAGGGTACTTTATAGGTCATCTTCAGGACAAAAGCATCATATGTAGGAGCGTCCACTGTATTTTCTAAAAAATGAAATATATGTACATGGATTGCAGAAGGTAATATTGAATTTTTAATCAGCACCGAAAACGTGACAAAGATCCGAAACAGTGACAAAAAAGAGATGAAAGAAGACCAAGTCAAAGTATTTGAAAGAACACCCTAGACAAAAAAGAAAAGGAAAGATAAACAGGAAATTATAAGGAGGTCTAAATTAATAATCACCTCAATGAACACGAAGAAGGGACACCATACCTCGTGCATCGGGCACTTAAACCGGAATTTAATCGAACCCCAATCTGTCAATAAATAAAATACTAATTGTAAATGCAAGAACTGTAGATCTCACCTCTAATTGATATGGGCAATCCCAACAGCCCACATACCTGTAGGTATGCCAGAATGGTTCACACGAAGATCCTCAAATGCAAAATAATGAGGATATGTGCCAACGAAGGCTATAAGATCCAAATAGGTGTCCAAGAAACGGTGGTACCAACTGTCATATTATTATAGAAAATCAAAGTCGGTACAAACAATTAATGCTGCAAAAAATAAAGAGAACAATAAGAAATAAAATTAATCCACATCCGACTCGTGAATATAACATCAAAAAAACTCCCCACAATAGTTTAAAACTACAGGAACCCAATCACTCAAAAATCGGTATGGGCCAAAAGACGGGGTAAAATCCCTTATCAAAATAACCCATCCAACTTAACACAGAACGTGAATGGGACGCTAAGTCCATAGTAGAAAGATCTTAGTTACAAGTGAATATAAACGGGAATTGTGAAGCGAAAAATAATAACGCTGTAGTTTAACAACCAGCCAGTTACCGGGTGTGAGACCCACTACGTGAGCGAGCCAAACAAACAATACAGAACTAATTGCCGACGGACCACTCAAATCGAATCTAATCCTCGTTACAGAATGTCTGCATCAACCTAATGATACAGGTTATAAGAACTCCAAACTGAAAACCTATAATGAATCAAGAACATAACTATACCACAGACATATTATGATATATGGTCATGAATACGGACCCTTGTTAAGTGAGAGACATCATTACAGTAGAAAACCTATGCTTACTTTGATCTCAGGTATATGAAACAGTTTGAAACTGCATAGATAGCAAAAGGATGTCTCACTATCAAGGGGCAAATCCTGGTCTACGGTTACCCAGCAATTTAACTGAATAGTACAGCCGTACATTCTTCCAAACTGTTGAGCCCCTTGTTGATACTATCACAACGGAACATCCAACGACATTCCGTTTGATTTAGCAGATTCACAATATCTCCACCCCTACGTGGAGTTTTTACCAATTCAATCACTTGCCATCTTAAATCAGAAGGCGTGTGATTATGTTCCAAAAAATGGGATACCAGAGGTGCATGTTCATTTCTGCAACAAATTCGGCTTTTATGTTGGGAGAGACGACTCTTGATACGTTGTGTGGTCTGTCCCACATAAATGAGGTTGCAAGGGCACCAGATGGCGTATACCACATTCTGAGAATTACAATTGGTATGGTCACGTAAGTCATGTTTTATATTGCCATGTATAAACTGTTTGGTATTCATAGTAGAATCACACATAAGGCAATTTCCACATCGGAAGTGGCCTACGATCTTAGTAAGGCCCCACAGGGTAGTCAAATCAGGTGAACTCTCGGCAGGTAAAGCAGCACGGACCAGATGATAATGTATATTTTTCCACCGTTTAAAGGAGAAAAGGGGCAGTTCCTTAGTACTCCCAATTGCCTGCACCAGTGGCCAATGGTGTTTGATGATCTTTGTGATTTGATTGCTTTTTGTACCAAAAGTGGTGACACAAGGTACACGTTCAGATGTCTTTGGGGCACTGGGGGTCAACAAAAACTCACAATGGTTATACCAAGCCCGCTTTAACGACCGTTTGATCAATTGTTTTGGATAACCACGATGTTCTAATTTTTTAGCAAGTATATCCGCCTCTCGAAAATAGCCCTCCCGAAATTGGCAGTTCCTGCGGATACGCAAGAACTGACCAAATCGTGCACTTCACAGTTTTTCAGTATGCGCGCAGCTTTGCAAAGGGACATCAGGCCCTTTCTGCAATCAAGATTTGTGCAGGAGAAGGCACACCACATGCTGTCACTATAATAGGGCCCAATGTCATTCTATCTGTGATAATCATCTGCAGTCTCAGAATGACAATGGGCCAGTCCACAGTCTTTGCGAGGTCCGGGAGGGGCTGCTGCAGGCAGCCTCAGTCTACAGATTAAAAGATAACTGCGAGAGGCCCCGAGTGGAAACTTTTAAACTCATGGAGCCTCTCGCAGGGGAACAGCATACCTTCCTGAAATTCCCCAATTTGATTTTAGTATGATGTCTGTAAGGCTTCCGTAATTTGGAGACCCCAAATTACGGACGCCTTACAGACATCATACTAAAATATCGGACGGTCCGTGAAATTTACGAGCGGTTGGTCACCCTATTCCAGGCGTGACAACCATGGATGAAATATAGCAGTTGTCGCAGGTGGGGGGGGGGGGATCGAGGGGGGACAGTTGCAACCTCAGGGCTCTCACGTGCGACTCCTGGCATTGTTCTTGCAACCCCTGGCCTCTGTAGTGACCAAGCATCACCAGGAAAAGAGAGACCTATTTCCAGCATGCACCTCTCATTTTAAAATCAGAGCAGACTGTGGCTTGGATCCCAGAGATTGTAAACAGTTGCACGGAAAGTGTTTCAATTTGTTCAGCTACAGAGTCATTTCAGGCCCATGTAAACTTCCCTGCAGCGCAGCCATTTGGTACAACATTGGACACATTGTGCCAACGTCACTGACAGCATCCAGGAACGAAACAGCTTCACATAACAGTCAATGTTGAAACAAAGAGCCTCTGTGGGGAAACACTTTATGAAAATATTGTTACAATCTCTCTTGGCCTGTGCTTTTATTTAACTGTTAACCTAAATTCATCTTAATAATGTATTGCTGCCATTTATGGTTACAATCCTGTCCTGAGAAGTGAAATTTGTTTCTGGCCAACAACAGTTAAGTTTCACTTTAAAAAGGAAAGCTTTGAAAGGGCGCCTGTGCACGAGGGCACCTGGGATTGGACATCCAAAAGACACATTGGATGGATCTGAAATAAACACAGCAGTAATAAATATTAGTGTTTTATGCACTATTGGTATAATAAAAAATTGCCTACCCTTGCTGCAAGAGTCAAGCATCATTGTCAGTCTGGCAGTAAATTTGTCTGACAGCCGGCTAAAACACAAAGCGGCACCTTCATCAGCCATCAGAGAGATTGTGTAGAGCCAGCGAAGTCCCAACCATGACCTCAGATGCCTCATACACCTAGGTGCCTCCACTCTTGTGGCTCTCTGTGGGTGCCCCTGGGGCTTTACGCTCAAACCCTGCAGTGCCCAGGGCTATCCCTCAATCAAGCTGTCACCTCACCATCTTCCATTTGATCACACGGTGAGGTAAGGAGCCTCACCCCACCTAGTGACAATATGGGAGAGGGTGAGGTGAAAAATCAAGAAGTAAAAAACTGAAGTCTGTGCAGTGTAGACAAACAGATGTCAGCTTTCAGTTTCTTGCCTCTGTGCCTGGAAGTGGCTATATGCATGCCTGTAGGTCCATGCGCCACACGCGAAGGAGGGAAAGAAGACCATTACAGGCATCTGATGTGAGGTAAGTGGGAAAAACTGTTAAACAGAGTGTGTGTGTGTGTTGCAAAGTCATCCTACCCCCCAACTTTTTGATGACTGGTACTGGTGGTAACTGACTCTGACTGACCCTGGGCTTTGCCTAACCAGGCCCAGGGCCAGTGCTATGCTGAAAACACTTAGAATACAGTTAAAACACCTACATACACTAGGGTACACTATGGGTTGGGGCACCCCTGTGATTGGCATGACCTACCCTATAAGATCCTAATACATAATAGGGCAGGGGGATTGAAACTACCTATCAGTCCCTAGTATGTAGTAGGGCATGGCAGTTTACAGACCAGCAGCCTTTTCTGCACTTGCATGTGTGCACTGCTGAAGACTGAGGTCATTTTAAAAGCAGCCCTGGGTTTCATGACTGCTTTTAAAAAGTAAATTGTGCCCAAACTCGACTTTGGTGTTTGGGGCACTTAAAAATGGATAACCTACAATGTTTTGGCATATTACGAACCCTCAGGGTCTCCCCTAGGTGTCCCAGGGGTGGGGGGTCAGGTATTTATAAGGTGGACCCTTATAAAATGAGTTTTATATGCTCTGGGTTAAGTGAAATTTCACATTTCACTCCCCACATTGTGATAAAGTGCTGCCCAAATTCGACTTTGATGCTAGGAGCACTGTGGAGGGAGGATCTGCAATATCTCTACAGATTCAGAACCCCTAAAATGTCCCCTAGGTGATCCATGGGGTGGGGGTCCTGTAGATATAGGCGGAGTACTTATAAAATATGTTTTTGTAAGTCTTGGTGCTGGAAAAATGGCCCAAGCCATTTTTCCCATTGCAAATCCCATGCCACATAGGTTAACATGGCAAGAAGTTATTAACTAATAACTCCTGATAGGAGAATGATAGAACTTCCATTCAAAGACTGCCCAGGATGGTAGTGATAAATCCAACAATATCATATCGTTGAATTTCTCCTAAAATGTACAGACAAGAAGTTATAAGACTTTCTTGTTTGTAAGTCCAGATTCAGCCTTCCAGTGGTCTGTCCTGATTGGTCAGAGTTAAGTGGATTAGCCAGGCTGCCTTGAAGAGGTGATAAAGAGCCCCTGGGGTTAACCAGCTCTGCTGGGAGGGCAGTGTGCTGCTACACAGGAATGCCAGAGCAGGGGGAGGAGTCGTAAACCATGGGCTTCAAAGAGGAGAGAAGAAAGCAGTGTCATTTACAACTCTAAACTCTTCACCTCAGCCAGATGCTAGGCTTAAGGAAGGTATGAGCAGATACAAAGGGGGGAGTCTATGGAAAGTAGCCATCCTAGGGGTGTGGTTAGCCAGCTCTTACCTCTCTGCTGGAAAATCAGCCATTATGAATTTGGAAGTTTTGATGAACTCTGGGACAAAATAATGCCACACTCTACAGGATGTGGTCATATCCTTGGGGAGTTGTGCTGCTCCCATTGGTCAGGAGTGACCTTCTGCATGACCAAGAGAACTTGGAATAAGTATCTGAGAAGGGCAGAGCCCCTCAGATCTGCTGCTTGAAACTTAAGAAAGCAAGACGTTGCCATGCTGAGAAGTTGGGGTGCAAATTCTAAGGCCTGCCCTCTGAAGACTGCACCAGCTGAAACTACAGCCCTGTGGATTACCTTTCTGTAAAAGAACTAAAGAGTGGACTCCCTGCAAGCTACAGGTTAACAGAGCTTACCTGGAACAACACCACCAAGGATCATCAAACTGGAGAATTACCAGTGGATTTGTAAGGGTTTTGTCCAAGTGGATTGTGGGAACTGAAGTCCTCAACTTCAAGGACCATCTTGGAGCTTCCAGACCCTTGGAGTGAGTTTGAGACACTTTGGGACCCTTTGGGGAACATCAGAAAGAAGTTCCAGGAGTTTGGAGAACTTTGGAGCAACTTTGAAAAAAAGCTCCATAGGGGGACCGACTCAACCTGGTCAGCCAAGCCGCCTGCCTTCAACCGCGAGCCGGCCAAGCCTCCCAGGTTCGTCCCGCTAAAAGCTCCGTAGGGCCGACTTCCAGAGTTTGACCGGGAGTAGAAGAAATCCGAGGCCGGCAAACCCTCACCGTATCCGGCCTGGTGAAGAGCATCGAGGGACCCCACGAGAAAAAGCTCCAGAAAAGTTTCTAAGTCCGAAGGTAAAAACAGTGACCGGGACCTACCGCGAGGGGTAGCCACTCAGGGCTCCATTGCGGTCGGCCTGAAACTTTGACTTGGAGCTGGTCTATCGCGACCAGATATCCCAACATGGTGCTATATGTTTCTAAGTGCTATAAAGTGATAAATCTTTAAAAATTCATATCTCAGGTTCCCAACATTGGATGTTTGTCGTTTTGGTGTTATTTTAAAGATAAAAATATTCCCTATTTTTATAAATGGGTGTTGGATTTTTATTATGCATTGTGTCTTAATTATTTACTGAATTGGTGTTTTTAAATGCTTTACATACCTGTCTTTGAAGTTAAGCCTGCCTGCTCGCAGCCAAGCTACCAAGGGTTGAGCATGGGAATCATTTTCTAAGACCTATGCTGAGTCCTATCATGTGTTAGTGGCCTTATTGCCAGTGGCAGACCTACATTTGCCCCTACCAATAATCCACTTTCCAACAGTGTGTAAGTGTGTGTGTGTAAGTGAGAGAGAGAGAGGACGAGAAAGGATGCATATATGTGAGCATGTAAGCATAAGTGTGAGTGAAAATCACAACATTCTGGTACTTGCATATTGTATGTAATTCTTGACAAAAATCTGGCACTGGTATACTGTATGTAACTCTTGGCTTAAGGGGATACAACCATTTGATATTGAGAATACCCACTGACATACAGGGGGCATCCACTTCACATTTTGAAAAATTCTGCTGCTGGGGAGCCAGTTACATTGGCTTGGTCCACCAATGACTTTTAAGTCAATGTGTGTGAAATTTGACCCCATTTAATTCACATTTTGCTCAGCAGAGAATACACCTAAGCCCTCCTAGCAGAAGTCTATGAGTATGATTGAAGTCTGCTCTTCTACAGCCAATAAATATTATTCCTGATCTCTGTGCCTTTCAGTCAGTTGTTCCTTTTCATGTGGCACTGCGGCTGGCATTGGGGGAAGTAATCGGACATTAGGGGTTGTAATTGGGCAATTATAGAAGTACCTGTGTATGTGATGGCTGCATCTCTGATACGATCGCAGCCCTGTTGGAATATGTGTAATAACTAAACCAGACTAGTATCTCCTCTAGCACTTTTTTGTTATTTTATTTACGCTGGTTTTAATTTTGCTTTTATTGTACTCTTTTTTTAAATTTGCTATCTAAGATATCATCAAGATCAAAGGTCACATGACATGTTATGTTATGTTATGTTATTATGACTTGTATAGCGCGCGTATACCCTTAGGTGTCTTGGCGCTTCCGGTCTTCAAATTACATTACAAACCACTGATCCTAAAAGAGCCATGTCTTTAGCTGCTTTCTGAACTCCAGGAGGGAGGGAATTTTCCTAAGATAAAGTGGGAGAGAGTTCCATTCCTTTATGGTATTGTAACTAAAACTCCTCCCACCCCAATTCGTTTTTTAATTCTAACAGTAGGCATCAAATTTAAATTTGCCGATCGTAGAGATCTATTGGGGGAATACCATCTGAAGAGGTCCCATAGAAATTTCGGACCTTCTTTGTAAAGGGCCTTGTGAGCGATACAAAGCGCCTTAAATTTTACCCGCTGACCGACTGGCAGCCAGTGCAGGTCCTGAATCCCTTTTGTCACTGACTGATACTTGGGGATGTCCAATATGAGTCTTGCTGCAGCATTTTGTACCATTTGCAATTTTCTAAGGAGAGAGGATTGAATGTTAATATAAAGGCCATTGCAATAGTCAAGTTTTGATAAGACTAGAGAGGTCACAACTGTCTTTCTAGATTCTTTAGGAATAAAAGGAAGTATTTTTTTTAAGGTTTTAATCATGAAGAATGTGGAAGACACCACTGTGGACACTTGGGGTTTCAGGCTCAGTTTGTCATCTATAATAACTCCAAGATTTTTAGCCTTAATTACAGGTGAAGGTGGGGGGCCAAGATTGTCTGGCCACCACTCAGGGGACCAAGGTGGAGAAAGATTACCAAACATGATCACTTCCGTCTTGCTTGAGTTCAATTTCAAGCAGTGATTGCTCATCCAGCTACTTAATTTAATCATACACTCGTGAAGTTTTAGAGAATGATTGATATCCTTGTCTATTGTCGAGATTACCAACTGGGTATCAACGGCGTAGGTGGTAGGGATCAAATTGAAACTTCTAATCAATGGTGCCAATTCAGCCACGTAAATGTTAAAAAGCGTAGGGCTCAATGATGAGCCCTGAGGGACCCCGCATGGCAGTATAAAAGGTGCCGACTTAAATTTGCCTAGGTGGACAGATTGGGATCTTTCTGATAAAAAGGATGTCAACAGGGAGAGGGCTGCTCCTCCTATCCCTATTGTTTTTAATCGCTGGACCAGAAGAGCATGGTCAACAGTATCAAATGCTGCGGATAGGTCCAGCAGTATAAGAACTGCTGACCCACCGCAATCCAAAGAGGATCGAATTTCTTCCGTGGTTTTAATCAAAGCCGTTTCCGTACTATGATTGGCTCTAAAACCGAACTGGCTGTGATCTAAAACTTGGCTGTCCACGATAAAAGTAGAGAGTTCTACATTTAAAATTTTTTCAATTATCTTTGCAGGCAAAGGAAGTTTTGCAATAGGTCGATAATTGGCAGGGTCAGTTGAATTCAAATTAGCTTTTTTTAGAAGAGGCAAGATACAAGCCTGTTTCCATATAGTGGGGAAAGATCCTTGTAAAATCATCTGGTTAAACAGCTTAGACAAATAAAGTCCCATGAATTGGCTAATACTATGTAATATTCTAGGGGGACAACGATCTTCTGGTGAACCTGATTTGGCCATGGAAATAAATTTAGCTATTTGAATTGCTGATGTGGGAGTAAAATTGAGAAAAGACAGATTGGCAGTGTCTTCTTGCTCTATATTAATGTGTGACTTGGAGTGGGCAAATTGGTTAAAAATTTGATCTACCTTAGATTTAAAAGTATGAGCAAGAATATCACAAAAATCTTGACTATGATTAGCAGACTCCTCTTTCATACCTGAGGTCAAAAGTTGTACAGTTTGAAAGAGTTGTTTGCTGGAATTCCCAGCTTTTTCTATCTGTGATGTGTAATATTGGCTTTTCTCAGAAATCAGCTTTCTTTTAAAATCTAAAAGCAAAGCTTTGTACTTGTCCTTTTCTGGTGCTTCATAATGTTTTCGCCATATTCTTTCTTGTCTTCTGCAAGCCTGTTTGTCTAATCTAAGGGCCTCTGAAAACCACGGAGCTGAAGGTGTTTTCCTATTTTTATTGATCATAGTAATAGGAGCAAGTTTCGAACAATTAGAGTCTAACCATGTAGTATAGTTTATGGCTGAGGATTCTGCCTCTAGCTCCAAGTCCGGCTGGCTTCGGGCTAAATAGTCCACAAGCAGCAAAGGATCAATTTTGTGCCAGGATCTAGCAATGGTCCTGGCATGGACCGTACTGGTCGGATTAGATTGAGGGAGCGTATATCTAAAAAGAATGGCGTAATGATCAGACCAAGTTAGAGGAAGAATAGAAATATTGGAAATAGCGGGATTGTTAGAAAAAAGACCATCTAGAGTATGTCCTGCTAGATGCGTGGGTTTTTGGACAAGCTGTTTGAGACCTAGTTCAGAAGTCAATTCCAATAGTTCCTTGGTGTCTTTATCTTCCAACGCTTCTAAATGAAAATTCCAGTCACCCAACAACATAAAAGAATTAGATTGGAGACTTAGCTCTAAAAGTGAATTTAGATTGGCCAAAAAAGTCATCACTTCCTGTAATGCTGCCAAGGGTGATGTTATGTGATGACACTCCCTATGATGTCATCACAGGTCAAATGGCATGTGATGTCACTTCCGCTACCCCTGACCTTTTGATGAATTAATGTCTGTGGTCACAACCAGTTCATACCGCTATTAACTTTGCCTACCAGAATCTTCCCAAAGTTCAAATATGTACCAAGCTGTGAAGAGGTACATAAACTTCAACATAATGCACTGTCTGTGGCTGTGGATCTTAGAATGCTTATGGGGCAGGAAAACATTTGGTGTGTCTGCCTTTGGTCTCATGGTTTGTAAATGTCACCAAAACCCCTCAATGACAATATAGCCCAATATTACAGTTATCCATTATCTACTCTCTCTCTCTCTCTCTCTCTCTTTCTCTCTCTATATATATATATATATATATATTCACTGAAAAAACCATAGGTTTTAGGGACAGTTATAGTTAGTTGGACATTTTACTCGTACAAAACCCGAGAAATTCCCCCGTTATAGTTAGTTCAGCTAACTATAACTCGCGCCCGCAATGCACTGCTGATGACGTCACATATTACATCACTCATGACATGGTCAGTGACATCACTGATGACATCACTGATGACATCTCAAATGACATCACTGATGACATCATCCAGTGACGGTGTGTTTCTGTAAAGTTTAAATATTTTTAATATATATAGGAAAAGACGTATTGAAGAATGAGTGGGTGTGTAAGTGTCTGTATGGATGATTTAGTAGGTGCGTGACTGACTCTATAAGTGAGTGATTTAACATATCTTACTGAATGCATGGGTTAGTGACTAAACTGGGTGAATGTATCCGTCTGTCTGTTGCTGTGTAAGTGGCTGCATGGGTTTGTGAATAGCTACATGAGTGTCTATAAGAGTTATTGATTTGTTGTCTGAGTATCTGTATGGGTGCCTGAGTGTTTGTGTGGATGGGGTGTGTGCGACTGTGCATAGATGTGTGAGTGGGTGATTCACTGGGTGGATGGTTTCAAGAGTGCATCTGTGATAGACTGTATGAGTGGGTAAGTGTGTGTAAGAGTGTGTTAGTGAGTGAATGTATGTCCCAGTGGTACATGTGTGAGTAACTACATATGTGAAAGGCAGTATATATGTGTGTTGGAGTATATAAATAGCTATAAGCTAGAGTGAGTGATTGTGATAGTGGCTGTATGGATGAGTGTGTGCTTGTATCAGTGATTATATAAGAGCGTAACAATGTGCTAGTATTTGTATGATTAAGTGAGCTGGTGTGTGTATAACTGTATAGGTGAGTAAATGGCAGTGTGTTTAATTATTTGCATGACTGACTAGGTGTGTGAGTACCTCTATGGATGAGTGGCGGTGTTTGAGTGTCTATATAGGAGTAAGAGTGCATATGATAGTCCTGTACTGAGTGACCATAAGTATGAGTGACTGTACGGGTGAGTGAGTGGATGTGTGTGTGTAGACCTAAGAATCAGTGAGTGGGTATGTAGTTATTGGTGTTGGAGTGTCTGGTTTTGCGAATGGCAGTCTGTAATTTAGATTGGGTGTATCAAAGGTTATATTAGGGTGTGAAGAGCTGCATCAGATTATCACGTGGATGATGTCATCAGTGATGTCATTTGAGATGTCATCAGTGATGTCATCAGTGATGTCACTGACCATGTCATGAGTGATGTAATATGTGACGTCATCAGCAGTGCATTGCGGGGGTGCGAGTTATAGTTAGCTGAACTAACTATAACGGGGGAATTTCACGGGTTTTGTACGAGTAAAATGTCCAACTAACTATAACTGTCCCTAAAACCTATGGTTTTTTCAGTGAATTTCAAAGGTTTTTTAAATGCTAATTTCTAACTATAACATATCTGAAACCTATGGTTTTTTCAGTGAATTTCAAAGGTTTGTTAAATGCTAATTCCTAACTATAACATGTCTGAAACCTACGGTTTTTTCAGTGAATTTCAAAGGTTTTGTAAATGACAATTTTTAAATGTATTAATTGTTATATTAATTTTTTTCATACTGATTTTCTACATTTTTAGAAACAATTTTTTTTAACATATTTTATTTTTTAAATTACATTGTAATTACATTATACATTACATTACAACAAATACTTTCTCAGAATGAATTACTTTAGTTTAAATACTTTGCACATAGGCAATAGACTTTTAAGTACAGTAGTTACAGTTGTTGCAATGGGCAACACATTTTCAAACACAATGCAACATTCAGCTCAATGTGAATTTCTAGTTAAATGCAATTAGTTACTTTATGGATTACTTTTCTAACCACAGGACTGGATCCTAGATTCAGTCTTGGTACATCTCCTGTAAACAGTTGAGTAAAAGCGTTTTGGTTACAGTCGTGATTTTTAAGGAATATTATTGTATTTTAAAAGTTGACACTTAGAAACTTTTTCTCATAGAATCACCAATGTTATCCTATGGAAGGAAATTCACTTAGCAGGTAAAAACTGTTATCGTTACTTTTTCTTACTCAGTGTTGGATCCTGGATCCAGCACTGGTGCATCTCCTGTAAACAGTTGAAAGAATGCGTTTAAGTCATACAGGCGATTTTTAAGGAATATTTGTAGTTTGTGAAAATCGACACTTTGAAACTTTTCTGCTGAAAACCAGACAATGGATTCCTATGGAAGAAAATATAAGTTACTGGTAAGTACGGTTAAAATTACTTTTCAGGGTCAGTGCTGGGCTAAAAGATGCAGCACTGGGTTCTCTCCTGATAACAGGTGAGTAAATTGGAATTCGTACTTTGGTTGATTTTAGAGGAATATTATAAAGTTCCAAAACTCCACACTTAGAAGAATTTCCAAGTGAAACCAGTCAATGTTAGCCTACGAAGGAAATTCAAGTTACCGGTAAGTACGGTTAAAATTACTTTTCAGGACCAGTACTGGGCTGAAAGATGCAGCACTGAGGTCTCTCCTGATAACAGGTGAGTAAATCAGAATTCGGATTTCGGCTGATTTTAGAGGAATATTTGTATGTTTCAAAAATCAACACTTAGAAACTTTTTCAGCAAAAAGCAGGCAATGATATCCTATGGAAGGAAATTCAAGTTACTGGTAAGTACGGTTAAAATTACTTTTGAGGATCAGTACTGGGCTGAAAGATGCAGCACTGAGGTCTCTCCTGATAACAGGTGAGTAAATCGGAATTCGTATTTCGGCTGATTTTAGAGGAATATTTTAAAGTTCCAAAACTCCACACTTAGAAGAATTTCCAAGTGAAACCAGTCAATGTTAGCCTACGAAGGAAATTCAAGTTACCGGTAAGTACGGTTAAAATTACTTTTCAGGACCAGTACTGGGCTGAAAGATGCAGCACTGAGGTCTCTCCTGATAACAGGTGAGTAAATCAGAATTCGGATTTCGGCTGATTTTAGAGGAATATTTGTATGTTTCAAAAATCAACACTTAGAAACTTTTTCAGCAAAAAGCAGGCAATGATATCCTATGGAAGGAAATTCAAGTTACTGGTAAGTACGGTTAAAATTACTTTTGAGGATCAGTACTGGGCTGAAAGATGCAGCACTGAGGTCTCTCCTGATAACAGGTGAGTAAATCGGAATTCGTATTTCGGCTGATTTTAGAGGAATATTTTAAAGTTCCAAAACTCCACACTTAGAAGAATTTCCAAGTGAAACCAGTCAATGTTAGCCTATGGAAGGAAATTCAAGTTACTGGTAAGTACGGTTAAAATTACTTTTCAGGACCAGTACTGGGCTGAAAGATACAGCACTGAGGTCTCTCCTGATAACAGGTGAGTAAATCGGAATTCGTATTTCGGCTGATTTTAGAGGAATATTTTAAAGTTCCAAAACTCCACACTTAGAAGAATTTCCAAGTGAAACCAGTCAATGTTAGCCTATGAAGGAAATTCAAGTTACCGGTAAGTACGGTTAAAATTACTTTTCAGGACCAGCACTGGGCTGAAAGATGCAGCACTGAGGTCTCTCCTGATAACAGGTGAGTAAATCAGAATTCGGATTTCGGCTGATTTTAGAGGAATATTTGTATGTTTCAAAAATCAACACTTAGAAACTTTTTCAGCAAAAAGCAGGCAATGATATCCTATGGAAGGAAATTCAAGTTACTGGTAAGTACGGTTAAAATTACTTTTGAGGATCAGTACTGGGCTGAAAGATGCAGCACTGAGGTCTCTCCTGATAACAGGTGAGTAAATCGGAATTCGTATTTCGGCTGATTTTAGAGGAATATTTTAAAGTTCCAAAACTTCACACTTAGAAGAATTTCCAAGTGAAACCAGTCAATGTTAGCCTATGAAGGAAATTCAAGTTACCGGTAAGTACGGTTAAAATTACTTTTCAGGACCAGTACTGGGCTGAAAGATGCAGCACTGAGGTCTCTCCTGATAACAGGTGAGTAAATCGGAATTCGTAGTAAGGCAGATTTTAGAGGAATATTTGCACAATGGTGAAGGGAGGGGCGGGGCCTGAGGTGACATCTGTGCAAACGCGCCCCGTGGCGCGTTTTAAGTTGGGGGATTAAGTCCCCTTGAATCATGAGGTTCTCTAGGGGCCAACTAGCCCACCATGAACCTCCAGTATGCGCCAGGGGCTGCGTTGCAGAGACGTGTAGAGAGGCCACACCCCTTTTACACCTCTCTGCAACGCAGCTCTGTGGCGCTTTCTGGATGTACCTGTTGGGCTAGTTGGCCCCCAGGGACCCTCAGGATTTAAGGAAATTTAATCCCCATCTTAAAACGCGCCACGGGGCCTGTTTGCACACATGTCACATGAAGCCCCGCCCCTCCCTTCACCACTGTGCAAACGCGCCCTGTGGCGCGTTTTAAGTTGGGGGATTAAGTCCCCTTGAATCCTGAGGGTCCCTGGAGTCCAACTAGCCCACCATATACCTCCAAAAGCGCCACAGAGCTGCGTTGCAGAGAGGTGTAAAAGGGGCGTGGCCTATGTACACGTCTCTGCAAGGCAGCCCCCTGGCGCATACTGGAGGTTCCTGGTGGGCTAGTTGGCCCCCAGGGACCCCCAGTATTCAAGGGGAATTCGTTCCCCTCTGCAAACGCGCCAGGGGCGCGTTTGCAGAGTACTGCAGGGAGGGCGGGGCCTCCGGCACGATGCCGGTCGTTTTTTTTTTTTTGTTTGTTTTTTTTTTTTAATGGGAGGGGGGCTGCGTGGCCCCCCTTCCCTTGCCCACTTTTTGCCCCGGGGACCCCAACCCCCGGGGCCTGAGCATTTTTTTTTTTTTTAATTTAAAAAAAAACGGGAAGGGGCCGCGTGGCCCCCTTCCCTGGGCCTGTATTGGCCCCGGGGACCCCATCCCCGGGGCATGGCCTTCATTTTTTATTTTTTCTTTGGAGGGGGCTGCGTGGCCCCCTCCTCAGGCCATTTAAGGCCCCGGGGACCCCATCTCCCGGGGCCGGCCTTTCCTTTATTTTTTTTTTTTTTTAAATTTTGAACTTTGGGGAGGGGGCTGCGTGGCCCCCCTCCCGGGCCACTTATGGCCCCGGGGACCCCATCCCCCGGGGCCTGGCCTCATGTTGGAGACTGTGGGGGTCCCCAATCCCCCACAGTCCCAGCCGGCTCCCCGCCTCCTGCGGAAGCCGGCATTGCTTTCCACATGGGGAGCAGCTAACATGCTGCTCCCCATGTGGAAAGCAATTGGTTTGCATTTGAAAGAGAGAGCAGGTTTCCTGCTCTCTCTTTCAAAATGCAAACCAAGTTTAGCTATGACAGGACGGGAGCCGCGAGGCTCCCGTCCTGTCATAGCAAACAGCAGTGTCCCGGGGTAGGCACCCCGGGACACTGCAGGAGCCGGCCCTGGGGGTGGTGGTCCCCAGGGCCATCAAGGGTCTCCAGGAGGGGGCCGCGCGGCCCCCTCCCATTCAGTGCACAGCCCCGGGGAGGTGGTGGTCCCCGGGGCTTGGGGTCCGTAACGGACCACCATATTTAAATGTTTAGTGCCCCGGGGAGGTGGCGGTCCCCGGGGCATGTGGGGGCTGGAGCCCCCACACAGGTTTAAAAAAAAAAAAAAAGAAGCCCCGGGGAGGTGGCGGTCCTCGGGGCTGCGGGAGGGCTCAGAGCCCTCCCGCCATCATTTTTAAATAAAGCCCCGGGGGTGGCGGTCCTCGGGGCTTGGGGGCCTTAGAGGCCCCCCTACATAAATTAAAACCCCCCCACCATGCCCCCGGGACTTGGGCCACCCAGGGGGCCAATTAACATCCCGCGCTTCGATTTTTTTTTTTCGGCAGGATCCGCGCTCCCTGAGCGCATCCTGCCGATTTAAAAAAAAAAATTTTTGCCCAGGGGGTCCTTGTGGGACCCCCTGAGCAGACCTAGGGGGTCAGGGTGTTTCTACCCTGCCCCCTTTGTGCGTTTTGCGCACTTGTTTCTGTCCCTCGGTTCTACCGAGGGACAAAATGGCTGCCAACACTTCCTGATTTGGAGTGTTGACAGCCAATTAGCATGCAGCTCGTGATCGGGAGGGTGCGCGAATCCGACGCGGCCATAGATATATATGTACTTTTACTTTTGATTTTCTCAGCAACTACTGAACGGATTTACACCATTTAACAAAAAGGGTTCTTTCTGAACCAAGAACTACCTCTTTGCCAAATTTGGTGTAATTCCGTTCAGCAGTTCGGGCTGTAGCCGTGTCTAAAGTTTCCTATGGAAAAATGAATGGGGAAACGCGTTTTGGGACCCCCTTTTTCTCGGCCCCCGCTTGACGAATCACCCCGAGACTTTCAGGGTAGGAGCGGACCGGAGCGCCCCACAAAGTTTGAAAATTTTGCGAAGATACGTCAACCGGCAAGAGAGTTATTTCAAATAGAATGTCGCGGATTTCCTATGGAAAATAGGTTCTAACTATAACTATCTACTGGCGACCGCCAGTAGATAATATGTATATATATATATATATTATCTACTGGCGGTCGCCAGTAGATAGTTATAGTTAGGACCTAGTTTCCATAGGAAACTCGTTTTTTGTTTTCTCAATATCTTTGGCTCCGGTACACGAATCTTTGCGAAATTTTCAAAAATCGTAGCCCGCTCTGGTCAGCTCCTGTCTTGAAAGTTTCGGGGTGATTCGGCAAGCGGGGGCCGAGAAAAAAGGGGGGTCCCAAAACGTGTTTTCTCCATGTTAATTCCCATAGGAAACTTTAGACACGACTACAGCCCGAACTGCTGAACAGAATTACACCAAACTTGGCAAAAAGGTAGCCCTTGGTTCAGAAAGAGACCTTTTTGTTAAATGGTGTAAATCCGTTCAGTAATTCCAGAGAAATTTAAAAAATAAGAGTCAAAAAATCAATTTCCCATAGGAAATTTTATGCAAGGCTACAGCCGAAACTACTGAACGGATTTGCCCCAAATTTGGCAAAAAGGTACTGCTTGGCTCAGAAAGCGAGCTTGTTAAAAATGGTGTAAATCCGTTCAGTAGTTGCTGAAAAAATCAAAAATAAAAGTTTTGATATTTAGAGGCACGGAGGATCCGCGGACCCTCCCGACCACGAGCTTTATTCTAATTGGCTGTCAACACTCCAAACCAGGAAGTGTTGGCAGCCATCTTGTGACTCGGTAGAACCGAGTCACAAGAAATCAGAATAAAAAACATGAAAAAAAAGAAAAGGGGGCAGGGTAGAAACACCCTGACCCCCTATGCCTGCTTAGGGGGTCCCACAAGGAGCCCCAGGGCCCAAAAAAGCATTTTTTTTTTTTTTAAACGGTGAAATTCGCGTAGGATCCACGAATCCTGCCGTCGAAAAAAAAAAAACAAAGTGCGGGCTCCCGCGCTTCGTTAATATTTAGCCCCCGGGTGGGTCAGGTCCTGGGGGCATGTTCAATATAATTGCGGGAGCCCAGGAGGGCCCCCCGCAGCACCGGGGACTGCCACCCCCCGGGGCTTTTCTGAAATATTTGCGGGGGGCACACAGCCCCCCACAGCCCCAAAGACCGCCACCCCCGGGGCTTTTCTCAAATATTTGCGGGGGCACACAACCCCCCCGCAGCCCCGGGGACCGCCACCCCCCGGGGCTTGTTTTAAAAAAAATAATAATTTACCTGTGTGGGGGGGCTCGAGCCCCCCCACACGCCCCGGGGACCGCCACCTCCCCGGGGCACTAACTATTTAAATATGGCCCTGGGGACCACCACCTACCTGGGGCTTTGAAAATGTTGGGAGGGAGGCCGCGTGGCCCCCCTCCTGGAGCCTGTGATGGCCCTGGGGACCGCCACCCCCCAGGGCCGGCTCCTGCAGTGTCCCGGGGTGCCCAGCCCCGGGACACTGATGTTTGCAATGACAGGGCGGGAGCCTCGCGGCTCCTGCCCTGTCATTGCAAACTGCTTTGCTTCATTGAAGCGAGAGCAGGGAAACCTGCTCTCGCTTCAATGAAGCAAAGCAGATTGCTTTTCCACAAGGGGAGCTGCATGTCAGCAGCTCCCCATGTGGAAAAGCAATGCCGGCTTCCGCAGGACGCGGGGAGCCGGCGGGACCGTGGGGGCATTGGGGCTCCCCCCACGTTCCCCAACTAGAGGCCAGGCCCGGGGGATGGGGTCCCCGGGGCAAGGAGTGGCCCGGGAGTGGGGCCACGCGGCCCCCCTCCCCAATAATAATTTAAATTTTTTTTTTTTAAATTACGCAAAGGCCGGCCCCGGGGCATGGGGTCCCCGGGGCCATAAATGGCCTGAGGAGGGGGGCCACGCAGCCACCCTCCATAAACCCAAAAAAATATTTGGCCATGCCCCGGGGGATGGGGTCCCCGGGGCCGGAATTGGCCACGGGAGGGGGGCCCACACGGCCCCCTTCCCGTTCATTTAAAAAAAAAAAATTTAAAAAGGGGTCAGGCCCTGGGGGATGGGGTCCACAGGGCACAAAAAAAGGGAAAAGAAGGGGGGCCACACAGCCCCCCTTCTAAAAAAAAAAGAAAAATACAAAAGACGCGATCGTGCCAGAGGCCCCGCCCCCTCCCAGCAACACTCTGCAAACGCGCCTTGTGGCGCGTTTTAAGTTGGGGAATTAATTCCCCTTCAATACTGGGGGTCCCTGGGGGTCAACTAGCCCACCAGGTACCTCCAGTAAGCGCCACAGGGCTGCGTTGCAGAGAGGTGGTCCAGGCCACGCCCCTTTTTACACCTCTCTGCAACACAGCTCTGTGGCGCTTACTGGAGGTACCTGGTGGGCTAGTTGGACCCCAGGGACCCTCAGGATTCAAGGGGACTTTATCCCCCAACTTAAAACGTGCCACGGGCGCGTTTGCACAGTGGTGAAGGGAGGGGGCGGGCCTGAGGTGACATGTGTGCAAACACGCCCTGTGGCGTGTTTTAAGTTGGGGAATTAAGTCCCCTTCAATACTGAGGGCCCCTGGGGGCCAACTAGCCCACCAGGTATCTCCAGTAAGCGCCACAGGCCTGCGTTGCAGAGAGGTGGTCCAGGCCACGCCCCTTTTTACACCTCTCTGCAACGCAGCTCTGTGGCGCTTACTGGAGGTACCTCGTGGGCTAGTTGGACCCCAGGGACCCTCAGGATTCAAGGGGACTTTATCCCCAACTTAAAACGTGCCATGGGGCGCGTTTGTACAGTGGTGAAGGGAGGGGGCGGGGCCTGAGGTGACATGTGTGGAAACACGCCCTGTGGCGCGTTTTAAGTTGGGGAATTAATACCCCTTCAATCCTGAGGGCCCCTGGTGGCCAACTAGGCCACCAGGTACCTCCAGTAAGCGCCACAGGCCTGCATTGCAGAGAGGTGGTCCAGACCACGCCCCTTTTTACACCTCTCTGCAACGCAGCTCTGTGGCGCTTACTGGAGGTACCTAGTGGGCTAGTTGGACCCCATGGACCCTCAGGATTCAAGGGGACTTAATCTCCCAACTTAAAACGGCCACAGGGCGTGTTTGCACACATGTCACCTCAGGCCCCCCCTCCCTTCACCACTGTGCAAACGCGCCCCGTGGCGCGTTTTAAGAGGTAGTTTTAATCCTCCTGCCCTATTATGTACTAGGACCTTACAGAGGAGGTCATGCTAATCACAGGGGTACCCCAACGCATAGTGTTCCCTAGTGTATGTAGGTGTTTTTACTGTATTCTAAGTGTCTTTTAGCATAGCACTGGCTCTAGGCCTAGTTACTCAGAGTCAGTTACCACCAGTACCCGTCTGAAAAAGTTGTGGGCACAGGATGATTTTGCAACAAGGCCTCTTTCTGCTCCTCTGTTGGTTCTTTCTGCACATGTCTTGCTTCTTCCTGCTCTTTTCTTCGTCTTTGTGGACTTCTGTTGCTTGTTTCTGCATTTCTTTTGCTTCTTTCTGTGCGTTTTTTCTTCTTTCTTCACATGTCCTACCTCTGTAGGCATAGTTAGAAACTAGCATTTAAAAAACCTTTGAAATTCACTTAGAAAACCATAGGTTTCAGGCACGTTATAGTTAGAAATTAGCATTTAAAAAACCTTTGAAATTCACTGAAAAATCATAGGTTTCAGGCACGTTATAGTTAGAAATTAGCATTTAAAAAACCTTAGAAATTCACTGAAAAAACCAGAGGTTTCAGGCGCGTTATAGTTAGAAATTAGCATTTAAAAAACCTTAGAAATTCACTGAAAAAACCATAGGTTTCAGGGGCGTTATAGTTCGTTGGACATTTCACACGTACAAAACCATAGAAATTCCCCCGTTATAGTTAGTTCAGCTAACTATAACTCGCGCCCCCGCAATGCACTGCTGATGACGTCACATATTACATCACTCATGACATGGTCAGTGACATCACTGGTGACATCACTGATGACATCTCAAATGACATCACTGATGACATCACTGATGACATCATCCATGTGATAATTTGATGCATCTTCTCACACCCTAATATAACTTTTGATACACCCACTCTAAATTACAGACTGCCATTCTAAAAACCATAGACATTGCGGGGGCGCGAGTTATAGTTAGCTCAACTAACTATAACGGGGGAATTTATATGGTTTTGTACGAGTGAAATGTCCAACGAACTATAACGCCCCTGAAACCTATGGTTTTTTCAGTGACTTTCTAAGGTTTTTTAAATGCTAATTTCTAACTATAACGCGCCTGAAACCTCTGTTTTTTTCAGTGAATATATATATATATATAGCAATGATGCTAACAAAGGGAACTACATGTCCCATCATGCTACTGAGAGATGCACTTTGCCGAACAAATGAATTTGCATGAAAAAATGAAATGAAATAAAAGAAAGCACTTCCTGTAAAGTATCATAAAGCACGCCTGTGAAGAAGATGCCGCCCTGCATCGAAACCGGTTGGCGAAAGGAAGCAACTTTGGAATGCCATGAGGAGCTGTTAAAAGAAGCCAGATGGCGGGCTTCGCCGAGTGCCCTCCCAAGCTTAGGGCGATTGTGTAATAAAATTAATTGCGGCGGCCCCCGTCGTAGGGGAGGAGCACCACCTCTTTTGAAAAATAGAGGGGCTGTGGTGAGGAACTTTCCTTGCTGTGAAGCGCGGAGCCCAAAACGTAAGAAGCTCTTCATAGCGGACTAATACCTACTAAAGGATTAATGCTGGCAAACAAAATGAACATTACAGGACCCTACAAAGGGAACAATGATGCTAACAAAGGGAACTACATGTCCCATCATGCTACTGAGAGATGCACTTTGCCGAACAAACGAATTTGCATGAAAAAATGAAATGAAATAAAAGAAAGCACTTCCTGTAAAGTATCATGAAGCACGCCTGTGAAGAAGATGCAGCCCTGCATCGAAACCGGTTGGCGAAAGGAAGCAACTTTGGAATGCCATGAGGAGCTGTTAAAAGAAGCCAGATGGCGGGCTTCGACAAGTGCCCTCCCAAGCTTAGGGCGATTGTGTAATAAAAATAAATAAATAAATAAATATATATATATATATATATATTCACTGAAAAAACCATAGGTTTCAGGGGCGTTATAGTTAGTTGGACATTTCACTTGTACAAAACCATAGAAATTCCCCCGTTATAGTTAGTTCAGCTAACTATAACTCGCGCGCCCGCAATGCACTGCTGATGACGTCACATATTACATCACTCATGACATGGTCAGTGACATCACTGATGACATCACTGATGACATCTCAAATGACATCACTGATGACATCATCCTTGTGATAGAGTGGCAGACCTCCTCTCACCCTAATATAACCTTTGATACACACACTCAAAAATACAAACTAACATTTTCAAAACAATGGACATACCAATACCAGTTACAACACACCTATTCAGTAATTCCAAGATCTACACACACATCCACTCATTCACCAACAGTCCCTATACAGTCACTCATACATGTACTCACTCATCATATGTACTCATACACCTATACATCCTGTTACACACCGCCACTCATCCATAGAGTTACTCACACACATAGTCACACATGCAAACAAAGTATCAAACATCCATTTACTTGCATATACAGTTATACACACACTACCACACTTACTTCTACAGAAACTTACACATACTTACTCTCTTAAACAATCACTTATAGAAACACCTACTTATTTGTACAGGAACTCTTCCAATCTCTCACTCTCACATATACTCACTTATATACACCAATACTCACATATACTAATTTAAAACATATGTAGTTACTCATAAAAACACTATTGAGACAGTCATTCACTCACTAACACACCCATACACATACTCATCCACCTATACAGTCCTGCACACATGCTGTCTTCAACACATACAAACAGTGAGTCACTCATTCATGCATCTATGCACTAAGTAATACCCCCACCGAACCATACAGACACTCAGACACTCATACTGATACTCAAAAAACCAACTAATAACCCATATAGACACTCATGTAGCTACTCACCAACCCATGCAGCCACTTATACACAAAGTGAGAGACTGATACAGATATTTTCATATTTAAACATTACTCACTAACCCATGTATTCACTAAGATACACTTAGGCAGTTATTCAATCAATTTTACAAAAAAAATCATCCATTTAGACACTTATATACCCATTTATTCTTCCATCGACCTTGAGATATACCTATATAAAACATATTTAATTTTCAGAAAAACACACATTCACTGGATGATGTCATCAGTGATGTCATCAGTGATGTCATTTGAGATGTCATCAGTGATGTCATGAATGATGTCACTGACCATGTCATGAGTGATGTAATATGTGACGTCATCAGCAGTGCATTGCGGGCGCGCGAGTTATAGTTAGCTGAACTAACTATAACGGGGAATTTCTATGGGTTTGTACGAGTGAAATGTCCAACTAACTATAACGCCCCTGAAACCTATGATTTTTTCAGTGAATTTCTAAGGTTTTTTAAATGCTAATTTCTAACTATAACGTGCCTGAAACCTATGGTTTTTTCAGTGAATTTCTAAGGTTTTTAAATGCTAATTTCTAACTATAACGTGCCTGAAACCTATGGTTTTTTCAGTGAATATATATATATTTATTATACTATGTATACATGTGAAAATGTCTCGGTCCCCTGTTTGCCTCGGTGGCACGGAAAAAATGGGTGGAACTGACGTCAGCACGCCGACGAGGTCCTCTTATGGCTCCGATGACGTCATACGGTGTCGCGAGTGGAGCCGTGCTCGTTGACGTGGGAGAGCTAGGAAAGAATTTCCGTGGAATGCTGGTGCAGGGGATATTCACCTAAGTGTTCAGGCTAGTCCTTTGGGAGCAACTGTTTATGTTGCCACTCCAGAAACCGAAACCAGTGATCCGAGGGCAGAGGCCCTGCAGATGGCACACGAGGTGGGGTGCCCAGTCGTGTGCACCGGCGGGGCAGCGAAGTGACAAGCACCACAACCCACAAAAAAGGTAACGAGGGCACTGAATATCACAGGATCTTCTCTTTGTATCTGGCAGGAACAACGAAGTTAAAATGCCCTAGTACCAAAATGTAGAATTAGTGCTACAACGGTCTTCAAGAGGACCTGCGATGCCCCTTCTGCCTCCCGTACCCTGGAGGTGGCACATGGGTCACGCGGTACGGTCATACTGCGGTGGGATGCACACTCGTTGACCTCTCATGGCACTGCTCCACACTTCAGGGAGGACACTTTCCATTAGCTATGTTTTCTGATGACATGTCGCGCCGGCCCCGTCCAACAACAGAACTCCTTTAGATCCAAACAGACTCTTCCACTCTCTCACCGGAAGTGAAACCAGGCCACGCGGACACTTTCACAATACAACAGCCGGGAATGCACTTTTCGGTAAAAAAACACATTCCTTCCTCCTAATTAATCAAATAAACGTCTCACTGAAGAACAGGGGCCAGCTTCGATCGGTAAACAGCCGTTACAACGACTTTTTTACTTTGCGATACCATTACAACGCATGCATTACCACGCATGAGTGGTACATCACGAAGTCATTACTACGCATTTTTTTAGAACGCATGGTCATTTACCACGCATGCCTTTACAACAAATTTTGTTGTAAAGGTATGTATGGTAAATGACCATGCGTTCTAAAAAACATGTAGACGATCCATGTCGTTGTAAGGAAACAGAGGCTGTTCCGTTTCCTCACAACGACGTGCACCGCCCCTCAGAGATGACGTGAAGCAGGAACCACGAGGAGAAAGGAACCATGAGGAGTGAGAGGTAAGGGGGATTGGGCATGGGGTGGGGGTTTCTTTTCTAGGGTTTATGGTAGTGCAGTGGTGTTTGGGTGGTGTAGGGGGTCGTGCTGGGGGTAGTGTTTTAGGGTTTAGGGTAGTGCAGTGGTGTTTGGGTAGTGTAGGGGGTCGTGCTGGGGGTAGTGTTTTAGGGTTTAGGGTAGTGCAGTAGTGTAGGGGGTCGTGCTGGGGGTAGTGTTTTAGGGTTTAGTGTAGTGCAGTGGTGTTTGGGTAGTGTAGGGAGTCGTGCTGGGGGTAGTGTTTTAGGGTAGTGCAGTGGTGTTTGGGTAGTGTAGGGAGTCGTGCTGGTGGTAGTGTTTTAGGGTTTAGGGTAGTGCAGTTATGTTTGGGTAGTGTAGGGTGTCGTGCTGGGGGTAGTGTTTTAGGGTTTAGGGTAGTTCAGTGGTGTTTGGGTAGTGGAGGGGGTAGTGTTTTAGGGTTTAGGGTAGTGCGCCCAACCAGCCACAATATCCGTGGACAAAGGGGATCCTGACTCTTTGGAACGCTCCGTCAATTGAATAATTTGGGTCAAGGGCCCTACCACGTCCAAGACCTATCAATTCCTTTCGTGGGATCCCTCATATACTTGGAGAAAAAGGTACATAGTTTCTCATCAATTTCAGGCGTGTGTGCCACCTTCCCCTTCAGTGAGGGCCTGGGGCATTCTCCCCTCATCCTATTCCTGACCTTCCTTTCAAGGGGTTGATGGATTTTCCCCACCACATACTCTGCCACTTTGGCATCAGGTGTCCACTCTGCTGACCTAGGATGGTAAATTTGGGTAGGCTCGAACATGTCCGAGTGGACCCCGTCCCCAACCGGGGACTGAGAGGAGAGGGACTCTGGACGCCAGGGATGCCCCGAGTCCTTATCCTCACCGGAGGAGAAATCGTCCTCCGATACACCCTCTCCCTCTAAGGGAAACCCGCCGTAGGGGTCTACAATAGTGGTGACAGTGTCGCAATTTTCTCCGGGCCCCTCCTCCTCCCGGCAGGGTGCATGTTTTAGCGTTCGCGCACTCTTGAGGAAGGTCTCCGTAAGTTTATCAAATCCTTCCAAGTGCCCCGCGTTATGCTTAACGGCCCTTTTATTCCCCATCTGGGAGCTACTTGGACCCGCCACCACCAGATCTGGGTCATTGAACACCCCAGGGATGCTTTTCGCCAGCTTATCAACCTGATCCCTAAGAGGAGCCAGCGCCCTAGAAATAGCCAGAGAGAGGGCTTGGTCCAATGCTGGAGTGAGTAGTTGGGGGGCCATTCCTCCTCCTCTTCCTGGTAGGAGGAGTAAAAATGGTCTTCTGGAGAAGACATGATAGCAGAGGGTGTGAGCACAGAACAAATGCCCTTAAAATCCTTAAGACAGCCCCCTCGCCGGTGCTCCAACAGCTGGGCTTTCCCCGAAGCTGTTATAAGAATAAACTGAGGCGCAATACCAATTACCACCACCAGGTGGTGCTGGTCACTAACGTGGCCGTCTGGGGAAATCACCGCGTAGTGGTGTCAAAATTAGGCGAGGGTTGGTCGGGAATCAAGCGGACACTAAAGGAGTGACCGGATTCCCAAACGCGCGTAAAGACCAGCGGGAGCGCTCGATGGAGCTGCCTTGCTCGGACCAGACGCGCCTGACAGGATCTCACAGCGCGCAGAGCACACAGCGGGAGAAACTGCGAGGGGGAGAACGCGCTCGGGCAAGAGCCTGCTGCGCAGGGAATATGAAACAATACCAAGGCAATAATGCTAATAACGTGCACAAGAAACCGCTATACAAACAGCAACAACGTCAGATTAAGCCAAGAATGTAAGGAATGCACTTAACTGACGAGCAGTGCAGAAAGAGGAAGCGGAAGGGACGTCACGATATTATATACGATGGACTGTGATATGATTGGACTATAGTTGCCTTGGAGACTACCCCCCTAATGGTTCATGGGTTGTGTAGTCTTTTGTTTAATGATTGTTGTGTTACGTTTTCTTTGAACTGCTATGCAAATAAAGTGAGGAAAGATATGCATAATCCTCACCTCCGTCCTGCCATAGAGTTCATTAAACTTTATTTGATCTGATTTAGAAACATAGATCATAAAAGTGTACATAAAAACAGTAAATCCTCTTTCCTAATACAATACAGTGAGAATTAATTAAAACCAGTAGGTAAAAACGGGTGTTACAAAGCCCGGTTCAGAGCAACTTCAGGTTAACAGAATCGTAAAGTTCAATGTTTCGCAAGATCAATCTCATGTACTTCGTGCAAAATACGCAATAAGGGGTCCAAGTAAGATGTAACGCTCCAATACCTGACCAGTTTGCACTATATAAAACTGCAGAAAAACTAAAAATAAAAAGTGTTTTGCACACTTCTGTCATTGGGCTATATGTGGGCTACATCTGGGTGATATTTGTGCTACATTTGGGCTCTTTTTTCTCTGGTGGCCATCTTGGGAGACTTATTTGTTATGAAGTTTCCTAATTTCGTAATTTACTGCAGTCTCCTCAGTAGGAAATGCTTTCAGTTTTTTACTTTGATTCCATCAAGAAGGTATTCAGATGTGTCACACATTTGCCATAAATTCAGAATGTTAGCACTCTAGTTGTTCATTAGATCACTGTAGTAAAGCTACTGCTCACCAGGGAGTTAACTGGAAGTCTACTGCTGGTATTGAAAGTGATTGTTTCAGTCTGCATGTCAGAATTTTCTAATGAAATAGAAGAGGATTTGAGATCTCACTTAAAACATGCCCTAAATTTTCTTTCTGCAGCACTAACCATAATTTCTATGGCAAAATGAACCCCCTCATTTTGTTCCTTTTTAAATTAAATGTTTTAAGTGTTACCAGTTTATTCCAATCAAGATGGCTTCAGGTGTGCCATACTTTTGTCATAAGTAAGACTGTTAGCGTTCTAGTTGTTCTTTAGAACACTCTGGGAAGCTGCAGTAGAACACAAAGGCATCAACTGACAGGCTGCTCCTGTTGAAATATAACAGGAAAATATTTGAGATCTCACTTAAAACATGTCCTAATTTTTCTTTCTACAGCACTAACCATAATTTCTATGACAAAATGAACCCCTCATTTTGTTCCTTTTTAAATTAAATGTTTTAAGAGTTGCCAGTTTATTCCAATCAAGATGGCTTCAGGTGTGCCATAATTTTGTCATAAGTAAGACTGTTAGCGCTCTAGTTGTTCTTTAGAACACTCTGGGAAGCTGCAGTAGAACACAAAGGCATCAACTGACAGGCTGCTCCTGTTGAAATATAACAGGAAGATATTTGAGATCACACTTGAAACATGTCCTAAGTTTTCTTTCTACAGCACTAACCATAATTTCTATGACAAAATGAACCCCATCATTTTGTTCCTTTTTAAATTAAATGTTTTAAGTGTTACCAGTTTATTCCAATCAAGATGGCTTCAGGTGTGCCATACTTTTGTCATAAGTAAGGCTGTTAGCACTCTAGTTGTTCTTTAGCACACTCTGGGAAGCTGCAGTAGAACACAAAGGCATCAACTGACAGGCTGCTCCTGTTGAAATATAACAGGAAGATATTTGAGATCTCACTTAAAACATGTCCTAATTTTTCTTTCTACAGCACTAACCATAATTTCTATGGCAAAATGAACCCCCTCATTTTGTTCCTTTTTAAATTAAATGTTTTAAGTGTTACCAGTTTATTCCAATCAAGATGGCTTCAGGTGTGCCATACTTTTGTCATAAGTAAGACTGTTAGCGCTCTAGTTGTTCTTTAGAACACTCTGGGAAGCTGCAGTAGAACACAAAGGCATCAACTGACAGGCTGCTCCTGTTGAAATATAACAGGAAGATATTTGAGATCACACTTGAAACATGTCCTAAGTTTTCTTTCTACAGCACTAACCATAATTTCTATGACAAAATGAACCCCATCATTTTGTTCCTTTTTAAATTAAATGTTTTAAGTGTTACCAGTTTATTCCAATCAAGATGGCTTCAGGTGTGCCATACTTTTGTCATAAGTAAGGCTGTTAGCACTCTAGTTGTTCTTTAGCACACTCTGGGAAGCTGCAGTAGAACACAAAGGCATCAACTGACAGGCTGCTCCTGTTGAAATATAACAGGAAGATATTTGAGATCTCACTTAAAACATGTCCTAATTTTTCTTTCTACAGCACTAACCATAATTTCTATGGCAAAATGAACCCCCTCATTTTGTTCCTTTTTAAATTAAACGTTTTAAGTGTTACCAGTTTATTCCAATCAAGATGGCTTCAGGTGTGCCATACTTTTGTCATAAGTAAGACTGTTAGCGCTCTAGTTGTTCTTTAGAACACTCTGGGAAGCTGCAGTAGAACACAAAGGCATCAACTGACAGGCTGCTCCTGTTGAAATATAACAGGAAGTTATTTGAGATCACACTTGAAACGTCCTAATTTTTCTTTCTACAGCACTAACCATAATTTCTATGACAAAATGAACCCCATCATTTTGTTCCTTTTTAAATTAAATGTTTTAAGTGTTACCAGTTTATTCCAATCAAGATGGCTTCAGGTGTGCCATACTTTTGTCATAAGTAAGGCTGTTAGCACTCTAGTTGTTCTTTAGAACACTCTGGGAAGCTGCAGTAGAACACAAAGCAATCAACTGACAGTCTCTGCCCTTGTTGGATGTACATGTTCTCCTGAGAATGTCAGACTTCATTCTCACATGACTGAGAAAGATAATGTGAATTTACAGAAAATATGCTCTCATTTTAGCTTCTGGAGCACCTTCCAAAACTGTATGGGACAAGCATGTGAAAATAGTTTTCTCTCAAACATGATTCATGATATCCCAGCAGAAGGTTTTTCACAGGGTAAAATCACCTTAGAACACACCACAATTCCTGAAATTAGTATGGTACCATCAACAAATGAATTCTAATGTAACTAAAGTCTGCTATCACCCTTTATAGTTCTCCTTTTGGTAACCCTCAAAATCTTCGATTCACTACAATGCATTTCAATGGGGTACTATCATTTATATTGGTCCCAAGATGGCTGCCAGCAATTCCAGGATGAAGTGCTGACAGCCAATCAGATCGCACGATGACATGTGTGGTTAGGCTCCGCCCAGATATATATGTGTTTTCTTTTTCAAATTTCTCAGGAACTACTGAACGGATTTACACCATTTAACCAAAAGGCATGACTCTGAACCAAGGGCTACCTTTTTGCCAAATTTGGTGTAATTCCGTTCAGCAGTTCGGGCTGTAGCTGCGATGAAAGGTTCCTATGGAAAATTGCATGGGGAAAACACGTTTTGGGACCCCCCTTTTTTCTCGGCCCCCACTTGACGAATCACCCAGAGACTTTCAGGATCGGAGCGGAGCGCCCCACGAGTTTTGAAAATTTCGCGAAGATTCGTCAACCGGCGCCAAATTTATTTCAAATAGAATGTTGCGGATTTCCTATGGAAAATAGGTCCTAACTATAACTATCTACTGGCGACCGACAGTAGATAATATATATATACATACATACATATATATATATATATATATATATATATATATATATATATACATACTGTTGGACTTGGCCCTTTTGGCCGGTTCACCCCTAAACTTTTTGCCTTGTGTGTCAGTAGTTTTAAGTCTCTGGGCACTTTAGCACTGTGGGCCAGTGTAAAGTGCGTGCGCGCTGAGTGCGTGTGGTGAGATTGTCCTGCCCTCCCATAGGAATGCATGGGGGATATGTGTGTCCATGGTAATTCCTGGTATGAGGGGAGTGCAGGGTCGAGTTTAGTATGTGCGAACTCGTGAGAATAAATGCTGCGCAATGGTGTGCGCAGATTTATTATAACTAGTGTAGAAATGCCACTTCTAGAAGTTGGCATTTCTGTGTGCTCTGTGTCTGCCTGCCTGATGTGAATTGCATGTCTGGCTTTGTGAGTGACAGGGGCTGGGAGGTGTGTGTGGCTCCAGGAGGGGCAGGGTGAGTCAGCGCAGGGCTGAATAGGGAGATCTGCATCTAGATGGGAGGGAGGAGTTGCACCTGGGACCTGAATAGGGCTGTTCCTTCCCTCCACAATGCTGGCTCCACCCCCTGTGGTGCGTCTGATGTCCCTAGCCTGTCCTGTGAAAGGAGAGAGGAGCTGAGGAAAACAAAGTGCTCCAAAGCTCCCCCAAACCAGTTGCGTCTGGTTTTTCCCCAGCCCTGCACCTTTACACAAAGGGAAAAGGGTGTATAAAAGAAGGGGCTGTGACCCCATGTAAATGTTCTCAGTTCACTTCCTGTTCTGGTGTGCTGTTCCTGACGGAGGGGGCTTGCTGCTGCTGGGGCCCAGGGGGGGCTGCCAGGAGGGCTGCCTCCCTGGGCCCTGCATTGTCCCTTGATCCCTAAGGACCTCCAGGACTCTTGTTGCACCTAGCGCCTGGTGAGCGCTACATTTCCTCAAGAAGAGGAGCACGAGGGCTCCGCAGCGCTGGGCTGCCACATATGCACTGAGGGAATCCCGACGTGGGGATTCCCCCTCGCATTGAGGGAAGAGCGGGAGCCCACCCCGCCTTTGTGCGCTCTTATGAGCGGGAGCCAACCCCGCTTTATGGATGTTGTTGGCAGGTGCCCACCCCGCTTTGTATTCTTAATTCAGAGGGAGCCTACCCCTCATTGCGCCAGGATAAACGGAGACTGCCGGGCCGCGTCTCAGCACGACCCGGAAGACAGGCGCCATTGCCTGACTGTGGGCGGGGCCTGCCGTCAGCTGATCGGAGCCTCGCGGGCTCCACTTCCGTCTCCCTCCGTGGTGGGGAAGCCGTCCGGAGCCTCGCGGGCTCCCCAGAAGTGCGGGACCAGCTGCCAAGAAGAGCGGAGAAGTCCCGGTGAGCGCCGTCCCGCCGAGGCACACTGTCAGTGCCTGGGACCCGCGCATAACTGACCGAGGAGTGGGGCTGTCCTCCGCCTGCCGCCCAGACCGAAGGAGACCCGCGACATGAGCACCGGCGAAGAAGGGAGCCGGTGAGTTGAGATGGCTGGGGGGGGAGACGAGGTCGGGGCACAGTGTCGGTGCCCATTTCATGAGCGGCCCCGCCTGGTAGAGGGCCGCTCCGACGTTGGGTCTTTTTAGTTTAAGGGCCCCTGCTTTCCCCACTGGTGGCCACTTATCTACAGCTGCCCCGCTTGCGAGAGGGCAGCTGCAACCTTGGGCATAATTGTTCCAGAGCCTAGATGGCTCCAACGTGGGCACAATTGATTCCAGAGCCTCGATGGCTCCAACGATGGGGCTAATTAGATTTAAAAGCCCCGTGGGGGCCCCGAGAGCACAGTAGTGCCGGGCCTCTTTTGCCATGATCACAGTTGCCCCACTTGACAGTGGGCAACTGCAACGTTGGGGCAAGTTTTATTTAGAGAGCCCCAGTGGGGGTTCAGAGGCACAGTGGTGCCTGTGTTAATTTCTTTGGCGCAGTTTTGTGTATAGAGTCCCTGAGGGGGACAGACGGGTACAGTGGTGCCCAGGCCTCTAATTGCTTCACAGCTGCCCAGCAAGTAGTGGGCAGCTGCTACGTTTAGGCCATCCTTTCTTTTGGGGGCATTGGTTGAGACAGGAGTGAGATACACTCCTTTGGCCCCGTACCTTCCCAGCTGCCCAGCAAGTAGTGGGCAGCTGCTACGTTTAGGTTTGTGCAGTTGCGCACCCTTGACTTTCGCTGCGTTGGCAGCGCGCCCTGACTCTGTGGACATAGGGCATTTGAGCCCCTTTAGAGATGGCCAGTTGGCCAGGGGGACAGTTAGGTTTATAGGGCGCCAGGCCCTAATCTGATCTATGTGCTGATGTGATTTTGGGTGCTAGGAAATGTAATTCAAGTAGTATGATTTACGCACCCTGTATTATGCCTCTAATGTACTGTCATGATTATGAGGTTTTGCATAATGTGTTTATGCTTGTGATTTTATTATTACCTAATGCGTTTAGGTTGTGAGTTATTCTCTACTGTGCTTTACGCCCCTAATGTGAGTTATACTTAGGAGGTTAGGGTCTAATGTGTTTAGACTTATGAGAGGATTGCATAATGTGTGTATGCTGGTGAGGTTGGCGCAGAATGTATTCCGCGCCTAAATGTGATACTGTGCATAATGTGGTTTATGTTACAGGATGATGCTGAGTACAGTGGTTACCAGTGATTACTGGTTGTACGTTTAGGATCTGTTTTACATTTACTAAGTTCGCTTTGTGCTGGTCCTGACAGTGGTCCAGTTGGCCCTGTCAGGTGTAAATAATCCCTTGTAAATATGACCTAGTGCCAGGTGGCACCATGTATATTATGTGAGTACTATTCTAATGTGTTATGAGAATACAAAGGCTATTTTTGATATAACCTTGTGTGGAGTTCCTTCTTGTGGTGTGCCTGGTATGTTGTTGCTGTGTGCGTGCGCAAACGCTTTACACATTGCCTCCGGGATAAGCCTGACTGCTCGTGCCAAGCTACCAAGGGGGTGAGCAGGGGTTATCTTTGGCGTGTAACTCCCTTGCCCTGACTAGAGTGGTGGTCTCTGCCTGGCTTTGGCGCAAGCCTTAGCCAACCAGAGATCCCATTTCTAACATTGGTGGCAGCGGTGAGGATAGGACTTGCTTTTGCGCAGTACCACAGCAACAACTGGTTGCACTACAAACTCTGCATTTAGATAATCACATATTGGGGATTATTTTTACTGATTTTATTTTTCTCCTCAACAGTGTCATTTTTTAATGGTGTTTTCTGCGCTTTTATGATTGGTGGCAGAAGAGAGAAAATGACAGGACGGGACGCCAGTAGGTTGGGAGGTTCCCATAGATAGGGAGTCCCTTGCTGGGTCCAGTGCCCAATCCCTTTTCCTGTCCCCAGAGGTGTGGGTGGATAGGAGGGAAGAAAGGGAGTGTGGAGGAGAAAAAGTTAGCTCTGGAGGGTAGTTTATCCCCTGAGCTCAGTTGAGTTGTCTGGATTCACCAGTAAGGGTGGGATCCAGTGGTGGCAGCAATATGGTGTCCAGTGCAGGAAGTCCCATTCCCCGTTCCCACAGTATGGTACCTGGTTCCCAGTAAGAGGGGTACAGGTTGAGATTCAGGGGCAGTAAGGAACTGTCTCACCAGTCTTGGTTGGGGGCGTGTCTGGATGAGTGGTGTGTTGCACTGGACGAGTGGGTGTGAGTTCTTTTGGTGATAAGGAGCTTGCACGGGAGGTGGACCTCTGGCTGTGTGCTAGAGGTCCTGCAGAGGCATTGGAGAATGATTCCAACAAGAGTGGCTCGGGTATCTTCCGGTCCTGTGTGGTGGAAGAGGTTCAGTGTAGCCCAGCTAGGTCCCAGTGTAGTGGGAGGGGTGTAGGGGCTCACTGACCATGTCATGAGTGATGTAATATGTGACGTCATCAGCAGTGCATTGCGGGGGCGCGAGTTATAGTTAGCTGAACTAACTATAACGGGGGAATTTCACGGGTTTTGTACGAGTGAAATGTCCAACTAACTATAACTGTCCCTAAAACCTATGGTTTTTTCAGTGAATTTCTAAGGTTTTTTAAATGCTAATTTCTAACTATAACGTGCCTGAAACCTATGGTTTTTTAAGTGAATTTCAAAGGTTTTTTAAATGCTAATTTCTAACTATAACGTGCCTGAAACCTCTGGGTTTTTTAGTCGAATTTCAAAGGTTTTTTAAATGCTAGTTTCTAACTATGCCTAGAGAGGTAGGACATGTGAAGAAAGAAGAAAAACGCACAGAAAGAATCAAAACAAATGCAGAAACAAGCAACAGAAGTCCACAAAGACGAAGAAAACTGCAGGAAGAAGCAAGACATGTGCAGAAAGAATCAACAGAGGAGCAGAAAGAGGCCTTGTTGCAAAATCATCCTGTTCCCACAACTTTTTCAGACGGGTACTGGTGATAACTGGCCATGACTAACCAGGCCTAGAGCCAGTGCTTTGCTAAAAGACACTTAGAATACAGTGAAAACACCTACATACACTAGGGAACACTATGCGTTGGGGTACCCCTCTGATTAGCATGACCTCCTCTGTAAGTCCCTAGTACATAATAGGGCAGGGGGATTAAAACTAAGTAACTAACTTGTCACATGAGGCCCTACCCCCTCCCTTCACCATTGTGCAAACGTGCCCCGTGGCGCGTTTTAAGTTGGGGGATAAAGTCCCCTTGAATCCTGAGGGTCCATGGGGCCCAACTAGCCCACCAGGTACCTCCAGTAAGCACTACAGAGCCGCGTTGCAGAGAGGTGGTCCGAGGCCATGCCCCTTTTTACACCTCTCTGCAACGCAGCTCTGTGGCGCTAACTGTAGGTACCTGGTGGGCTAGTTGGATCCCAGGGACTCTCAGAATTCAAGGGGACTTAATCCCCCAACTTAAAACACACCACAGGGCGTGTTTGCACACATGTCACCTCAGGCCCCGCCCCCTCCCTTCACCACTGTGCAAACGCACCCCGTGGCGCGTTTTAAGTTGGGGGATAAAGTCCCCTTGAACCCTGAGGGTCCTAGGGGCCCAACTAGCCCACCAGGTACTTCCAGTAAGCACCACAGAGCTGCGTTGCAGAGAGGTGTAAAAAGGGGCGTGGCCTCTGAACACCTCTCTGCAACGCAGCTCCCTGGCGCATACTGGAGGTTCCTGGTGGGCTAGTTGGCCCCCAGGGACCCCCAGTATTCAAGGGAAATTACTTCCCCATCTTACAACGTGCCAGGGGGCGCGTTTGTAGAGTGCTGCAGGGAGGGGGCTGGGCCTCCGGTGCGATGCCGGTCTTTTTTTTTTCTTTTTTTTTTTTAGAAGGGGGGCTGTGTGGCCCTTCTTCTTTTTAATTATTTTGAGCCCTGGGGACCCCATTCCCCAGGGCCTGACCCCCTTTTTAAATTTTTTTTTTTAAACGGAACGGGAAGGGAGCCGCGTGGGCCCCCCTCCCGTGGCCAATTTTGGCCCGGGGCATTGCCACATGTTTTATTTAATCTTTTTCATTGAGGGGGGCTGAATTGCCCCCCTCCTCAGGCCTCCTTAGGCCCCGGGGACCCCATCCCCCGGTGCCGGCCTTTGTTTAAATTGTTTTTTTTTTGTGTTAATTTGGGGGAGGGGGGCCGCGTGGCCCCCCTCCCGGGCCACTACTTGCCCCGGGACCCCATCCCCCGGGGCTGGCCCTATCCGTTGGGGACCGTGGGGGACCCCAACTCCCCACGGTCCCGCCGGCTCCCCGCCTCCTGCGGGAGCCGGCATTGCTTTCCACACGGGGAACTGCTTAGATGCAGCTCCCCGTGTGGAAAGCACTTGCTTTGAATTTTGGAAGAGAGAGCAGGTTTCCTGCTCTCTCTTCCAAAATTCAAAGCAAGTTTGCTGACAGGACGGGAGCCGCGAGTCTCCCGCCCTGTCATAGCAAACAGCAGTGTCCCGGGGGTGGGCACCCCGGGACACTGCAGGAGCCGGCCCTGGGGGGTGGTGGTCCCCAGGGCCATCACAGGCTCCAGGAGGGGGGCCGCGCGGCCCCCCTCCCAACATGTGCAAAGCCCCGGGGAGGTGGTGGTCCCCGGGGCTCGGGGGTCCAAAACGGACCCCCACATTAAAATTCTTCATGCCCCGGGGAGGTGGCAGTCCCCGGGGCATGTGAGGGGGCTCAAGCTCCCCCACACAGGTATTTTTATTTTTAAAAAAAGAAGCCCCGGGGGGTGGCGGTCCCCGGGGCTGCGGGAGGGCCGAGTGCCCTCCCGCACCATTTTTAATTCAAAGCCCCGGGGGGTGGTGGTCCTACACGCATTCTGCCGATTTAAAAAAAAAAAAATCTTTTTTGGGCCCTGAGCAGGCCTAGGGGGTCAGGGTGTTTCTACCCTGCCCCCTTTTTGCGTTTTGCGCACTTGTGTCTCTGATTTCTTGTGCCTCGGTTCTACCGAGGCACAAGATGGCTGCCAACACTTCCTGGTTTGAAGTGTTGACAGCCAATTAGCATACAGCTCGTGATCGGGAGGGTGCGCGGATCCTCCGCGGCCATAGATATATATGTGTTTTTACTTTTGATTTCCTCAGCAACTACTGAACGGATTTACACCATTTAACAAAAAGGGTTCTTTCTGAACCAAGAACTACCTCTTTGCCAAATTTGGTGTAATTCCGTTCAGCAGTTCGGGATGTAGCCGTGTCTAAAGTTTCCTATGGAAAATTGCATGGGGAAAACACGTTTTGGGACCCCCTTTTTTCTTGGCCCCCGCTTGCCGAATCACCCCGAAACTTTAAGGATAGGAGCGGACCGGAGCGCCCCACGAGTTTTGAAAATTTCGCGAAGATTCATCAACCGGCGCCAAAGTTATTGGAAATAGAATGTTGTGAATTTCCTATGGAAAATAGGTCCTAACTATAACTATCTACTGGCGACCGCCAGTAGATAATATATATATATATATATCCCTGCCGGCTGTTAAACAGGCAGGTAAACAGATGAAAGGATTGCTTGTTTAGCAGCTTCCTGTCTGTAAGAGCAATGCCGGCTCCCACTGGAGGTGGGGAGCCGGCAGGGACTGTGGGGGCATTCAAGCTCCCCCTGCAGTGCTCAACGGTGGTGACTGGGTGCCCTGGGTGGGCTCCAGGGCACCAGGCAATTTAAGGCCGGGCCATGGGTCTCGTGGGCCGAAATCAGCCTAGGAAGGGGGGGCACCCAGCCCCCCTCCCCCATTGTATTGTGGCCTGGCCCCAGAGATGGGGTCCCTGAGGTCGAAATCAGCCCATGGAGGTGGGCTACATAGCCCCCTCCCCCATTGTATTGTGGCATCTCCCTGAGGATAAGATACCCGGGCCAAAATCAGTCCGGGGAGGGGGCTGTACGGCCCCCATACAAATAGAAGTAATATACAAGCAGAAAGAGGCAAAGTAAAGCCAGCAACAAGCAGAAAGAGACAAAATAGAGAGCAGAAATGAGCAGAAAGAGGCAAAATAGAGATAAGAAATGAGCAGAAAGAGGCAAAATAATGGTCACAAACAAGCAGAAAAAGGCAACATAAAGATCAGAAACGAGTAGAAAGAGGCAAAATAAAGGCCAGCAGCGAGCAGATTAAGGCAAAATAAAAGGTAGCAGTGGGCAGAAAGAGGCAAAATAGAGATCAGAAATGAGCAGAAAGCAGCAAAATAAAGGTTAGAAACGAGCAGAAGGAGGAAAAATAAAGGTCAGAAAAGAGCAGAAAGTGGCAAAATAGAGGGGAGAACAAGCAGAAAGAGGCAAAATAAAGGTCAGAATGAGCAGAAAGAGATAAATTAAAGATCATAAATGAGCAGAAAGAGGCAAAATGGAGGTCAGAAATGAGCAGATAGAAGCAAAAGAGAGGTCAGAAACAAGCAGAAAAAAACAGAAAATGAACAGCAAATGAGCAAAAAATGAACAGAATACACTCATGCACCTACTCACAGAACAACTCAGACACTCTCACAACCATTAACAGACCCAATCAGACACTCATGCACCCACTTCCAGAATCACTCATACTTGATCTCACCCACTCACAGACCTACTCAAAAGCTCATGCATCGACTCACAGACACACTCAGAGACTCACACACCCACTCACAGACCCACTCTGAGACTCACACACCAATTGACAGACCCACTCAGACACTCATGCGCTCACTTACAGACTGACTGACACACTCATGAAGGCACTCGCAAACCCACTCAGACACTCTCATGCCCACTCACAGACCCACTCAGACACTTACTCATTCACTCATGCACCCACTCAGACACTCATGCACCCACTCACAGACCATCTCAGAAAATAACGCACCTATTCACACTCCCAGTGAGACACTCACACACCCACTGAGACACTTATGCCCTTACTCACACACTCACTCTCAAATGTTACAGGTTTCAAAAAGTAAAACAAATTAAAAAAAGCTTAGAAATTCACTTAAAATACCAAGGGTTTCAGGGAAGTTATAGTTAGGAAATAGAATTTTAAAAACATAGGAATTCACTGAAAAAAACAAAGGTTAGAGGGACGTCATAGCTAGAAAATAGAATTTAAAAAACCTTAGAAATTCACTGAAAAAAACAAAGGTTCCAGGGACGCTATAGTTAGATTCAGATTTCGCTCATACGAAACCATAGAAATTCAGCAGTTATAGTTGCCTGAGCTAACTATAACTTACGTCCCCACAATGCACTGCTTATATCCTCACATATTATATTGCTCATGGCATGGTCAGTGGCATTACTGTGGCCATGAATGGGCAGCAGGAGACACTAATTTTTATTCACTGCTCCTAAGGAGTGCCTCATAATGCCCTGCCAAAGGCCTGTGCAGTGGGGGTTGACTTTACATATAGTAATAAAACCTTACTTTATGTTAAAAACATTTAGAAATGCAGTGAAAAAAACAAAGGTTAAAGAAAACTAATAGTTAGGAGGAAAGTGTTGGTTAAAACATACTATTTTAAATTAACAAAACCATTGAAATTGACTAGTTATAATTACCTCACGTAATTATAACTTTTGCCCTCACCATGCACTTCTAATTTCCTCCCATATTACATTACTCATTACATGATCCATGCATGACATTATTAATAGAATGAATGCAACATCTGTAATGACATCATTAATGATAAGACTGTACATGGAGAGGGCTAGCATTATAGTTACCTTAGGGCATGTATTGTAGGCCAGGCCCTGCATCCAACCCCCCACCCCACCCCCGGGCAACTAACCCCCACCACCAATCCATTGATGTATTATGGTTGTACCTATCCAAGTACAGTCCACAGTTTTGCATAAAATGCATACCCAACTGGAGTCCTTTCTATTGGTTAACTTGTTAGTGCTACATCGTTGGGTGAATGTATAGTGCAAATTCTACACTACAGCTGTATGAAGGACCACAAGGTCATCTTTCCAGTTATTTTATGAACATGTAATTTTTGCAATGTGATTAGTCCTCAAGCATCTTTAAACAGGAATCCGTGACAAAATGAATCCTCGTATAGAGGAGACGATGAAAAGACAACAAACACATTTGAATCTCCATCAAACAAGGGTACTTCCTCTTAATTAAACAGAGGAAGTGCTTCTTTGTTTGGTGAGGATTTCTGCATCAAATACACACCACCAAATGTCGTGAAAAAACTTGCTCAGGGCCCTTTGGTATATTCAGCTGTCCACCACCTGGGAAAATAGAAGGAAGAGAGTTGAATACTACTAACATCAAAGCGGCAGGGCAAAATGGGGTGAGTTTATAGGTGATTTGATGTCAGGATTCATGCCACATCTCACCTCTCTTGATTATCACAATATACCGGCATGACTCATATCATTCCTCCCAACACTTATGAATGAAAAAACGTCTTGTACCCTGACTTTTGACCATATTACATGCTGTTGGTAATAGCTAGCTGCAACTGGTGTTTCCCGGTTTGTTTTGAAAGGCTTAATAGCTTTTACAAATGTTTTACCATGCATATGCAAGGCCAGATTTCAGGCCCCACAGAAACATCCAGAAAATCCACCTGAATAAGTATCAAGCAACTGGCATAGATTACCTCAACATGAATCTTCTGGAAGACAGCCCTCATCAAATTAATCCCCTGCACCTGTTCCTTGTTATAATAAATTAGAACGCGACCTTTGTAAACATTCTTAAGCACCTTCTAGAAGGCAGCCTCATCAAGTTAATTATCGGCACCTGTCCTGTTCATGTTACAAACAATTAGAATGTGACCTTTATGAACATTCTAAAGCAGTCTTATTTAAAGACCGTCCACACTACTTCCCTTCCCTTAGCCTCTTTGCCTGCCACTTACCTGTTTCCCGGCTTCCAGGATTCTGTTTTGCCAGCTCCCTTGATCCTCCAACTTCGCCCTCACTGCAAAGAACATCCTGTATTATTCTCGCACCTGGATGGAATAAAAAGAACAAGAAGAAAAGGAGAGACACATTAACAGGCTTGATTTTACTACACGCTGAGCTCAGTTGCAACATCGTGCTGCAAACAAGGTAACCAGTGTTTTTGTTCAACTTGTACATACTGTTGGCAGGGCTTTGCCAGAGAAGACTTGGGTGAAGCTAGCCCCGTCTACATTTTTTTGTGAGTTTAATGCTGAAATCATACGCACTACAGTTTTGAAAATTTTGATAAAGGAGCCTCTACGGACAATCTAAATGAAAAGAAAACAACAAAATTAAATGTTGGTTGAGATTTGAAAAGCTTTCATGAGGTGATACCTTAAGAGATAGAGTTAATACCAGACTAAAGCCTTATTACTTGTTTGTGTATAGGTACCATATCTGACGGTACCTTTCATCAGACTGGTGTGAATGCCTGCTACAGTGTTGCTGTTCAATATATGAGCCACTGCATCTTTGACTCTACACACTCTCTCCGACCCCAACCCCCTTCCCCCAGGGATATGCCACCGTACCAGCGCCTCCTAATGTAAACCGAGGGCAAGTCTTGGTAGGATTCAGGAACTAGCATCGCCACCCCATTGGAATCGTCTGGGATCCGGGTCGGTGGCTTATGACATTTGAACCCATCCCCCAGGGTCTTTCTTTTTTTTTAGGGGAGGGGGCACGTGACCCCCCTACCTGAACTAAGAGTGTCCCGAAGGAGAAATACCCGGGGCATCCAAAGCACATCCTGTTGGGGGGCCACAATGGAGCCCCAAGGCCCCTATGGCTCGCTGGCATCCTGCATTCACCAACCCCGGGTGCATTGGGAGCTAGCTTTGCTCCCACGTGGAGGGAACAGCTGTTTTTGCTTGCTCCCTCCAGGCAGGAGCTATTTGAGTTTCCCTGCCCTCAAGAGAACGGAAACACATCTGTACCCACCCGGCGGGAGCATTTTTAAACCTCCTGCCGAGTGGGAGCAAGCATGCTTTTCTTGCATGCGCTTCTGCAGGCAGGAAAGGCATTTCTGTTCCTACCCTGCGAGAGCTTTAAAAATTCTCCCGTGGGTTGAGTAGACACGTTTTTCCCTGCCCGCTGTCTCGCGGGCAGGGTAACTACTTTGCCCTGGGGATGGGCTCCCTGGAACACACTTAGTGAGCCGCCCTCAGTGAATAACATCCCTGGGGTCTTAACAGGTTTGGTGAGCCACGTGCCCCCCCCTTTAATTTGCACCAGGAATGGGATCCTCCTGCTTCCACACCCTCCACCTCCTACGTAAGACCTTCAAATGGATCCCCCTCGAGCACAGAAAGACCGTCACTCATGCCCTCGTCACCAGCAGACTCGACTACGGCAACGCACTCTATGCCGGAATAAACAAAAACCTCACCTGCAAGCTACAAAACATCCAGAACGCCGCCGCAAGACTGGTCCTCAACCTGCCAAGACACTGCCACATCTCCCAGCACCTGCGCACACTCCACTGGCTCCCCATCGAGGCCAGAATCACCTTCAAAATTCTCATCCATGCACACAAGGCACTCCACGACACCGGACCAGCATACCTGAACAGCCGACTGAAATTCCACGCACCCCAAAGGACCCTACGATCGGCCCAGCTCTCCTACGCCGTGGTCCCCTGCACCAGAAAGACCAGATCGGGAGGCCGCTCCTTCTCCTTCCTCGCAGCCAGAGCCTGGAACCCCCTTCCGCTCCACCTCAGACAGACAACATCGCTCCCCATCTTCGCGAGAAACCTCAAAACCTGGCTCTTCGACAGAACCCCTCCTTGATGGACTGGAACCTGCACCCCCCCCCAGCGCCTTGAGACCCTCACGGGTGAGTAGTCGCGCTTTAACAATTGATTGATTGATTGATTGATTCCTGGGGCAGTGATCAGCCCGGGTGAGGGTTACAACTTGCCCCCTCACCTTTGAAGGTGCAACGGGCCCCAGGGATTTGGGTCCCTGGGGCTTCGAAGATGCCCTGGGAAGGAGGCTGTGTGCTCCCTCCCCTTTGTTTTACTTGTTGGACGCCGAGACCTATTTTTCTTTCTGCTCTAGGAGTCCTGCAGGATCACAGAAAAAAACCCTGATTGTTTTTAATTTCAGTGATTTTCCCCCGCCAAAGGCTAAGAGCGCAGGGCATCCCTACCCTAAGCCCTTATATATTTTTTCTTTTACAAACTCAGGACAGGGGACTAAGTCCATAGTCCTGTAATGGCTGCCTACAACATTTTTTCTCATGGTAGAGGCAGCCAGTTCGATTGCTCGCTCCCACAGAAGCATGGCTTTCATGGGAGCAAGGTGACCCAAGGGAAAAAAGCCCCCTAGGACAATCAGAATGCTCAATATTTTAAAATTGGGTTCAAGGGACTCTCGTGTCCAGATATACAAATATATTTGATTTTTAATATCTCAAAAACTACTGACTGGATTTATATCAAATCATGAAAAGCAGATTTTCTGGACCAAGCTCTATCTTCCTGCCAAATTTGGTGTAATTCCGTTCAGCAGTTTTTGTGGTAGCGCTGCCTAAATGTCTTTGGAAAATGCATAAGGATTTTGCATTTTGGGACCCCCTTTCTCGGCCCTGGCTTAACAAACCACCCCGAAACTTTCCATGAAGAAACTAGTCAAAAAGACAATCTTTTTTCAAAGTTTCGTGAAGATTAGCAAACCAAAAAAGGCATTTTCTATGGAAACGTAGACCTAAGTATAACTTCCCACTGGTGCATGGCTCCCCTCCCTGAGTGTCAAGTTTCCACTTATTTGAAACCAGAAAACTGCAGGAGTGAAGATATTCCTCCGTATACCTCCTAGGAATAGTCTCCAGCACCCACAAACTATCAAGGGTGTCTGAGGAATATACCCAAGGGTAACAGGGGGTAAGAAATGGAGCGGGCAGGGAGGAAGAGAAGACAAAACTCCCGGATTTGCATGCCTAGTTGGTTCTTATCCCAATCTGATGAATCAGGTTCCCTGGCACTGTGATACCTATGTTAATCAGAACGAGTAAATTATATTAGTATAGTAATATATCAGAATAAACAGAAGCACTACTAGTTGGGATTTCTAATGCCCTTCTACAGAATCACTCACCCCTTTCAAGAACATTGAAAGTTCGAAATCCCTTTTATTTCCCCCCTGTCGGGGGAACAAGAAGGGTTATTTACAAGGAGCTTGTGCCAACGTTGCGTCATGTTTTTTAAAAACTTTTTTATGCACCTGCGGCGCTTTCTATGTTCCATATTTACAAGGTGATGCATCTAGGCAGATGCGTCACTTTTTGTCGGGATGCATCAGTTTTTCCCTTTGTCGGAATCAGCTGTGTCACTTTAGTTTGAATATATGCGAGGTAGGCGTTCCCACCTAAAATCTCCAGTAAAACTGACGCAGTGGTATTTCTGAAATTTTGCAAAAGTGACGCAGGCCACTGAGCTTGACATGCGTCAAAATTCCTACTCCTCTAAAACCCAGGCGTAGGAATGATGCATTGGTTGTGGCATAGGTATCTGTCAAGCTGAAGTGACTTTAAACAGTGTAATCTTCAATCAAGTCACATCCCCTCAACAGGTAAGTGCACACATAAGGTACGTAACACACCAAACGTCACATCAGACACCATCACAGACATGTATGCACTCTCATTGTACTTTCACATAATGTGCCGCACATACATAGGCATAGTGGTACACATAAGTACACTATGCCCACTTGTATGCATGACATCCAGGACCAATGTAATAGAGTCCAAGGTGAGTTTTTTCACCTTTTCACACTCTTTTACATTGGTCCCCACACATGAGGCTACTTCTGTCAGTTAAAACTGATGCATCTACTCTGATTTCTGACAAATTGCTGTAGTTGGGTCAGTCTTATGACCAACTACAGTAATGCACCATTTTTGGGCTGGATGCCTTGCGGCATCCTACCCACAGATGCATCAGAATTTATGAGGCATCCATGGGACCTTGTGCTATGGAGCCCCGTATTATAAATACGTCCATGGCATCGTAAGGTTTTTTGATGCAGGAGAAAGAAAGTTTGGTGCATCACTGCCTTTGCGCAGCAATGCATCATTTTTTGTAAATGAGGCCCAAAGTGGTCAAAGGTACAAATATCCAGGGAATCCTGACATTTGACAATCTGTAAGAACAGAACCAGAGTTGCGTTAAACAGTCAATAAAGTTTATTGGAGCCTCGAGCGCAGTGCACTGACCTGGTGATGACTCAGTTGGATGACAATCCTTGCGTAGTCTTTCTGATGACCTCCTTCAGGCAGGAGAGGTTGTTATCCAAAGCAGAGGGCAAGATAGGAATCCCAAATTGCAGGTAAGTAGTAAAGACTGCCAGGAGAAGGACATGGAGAGGAAGAAATATGCTCAGAGAAACAAAGGCATATGGGGAGCCGTGCTCAAAAGTATCCAAGGGATTTCCTTTTAGAAAAGTCACTCCTGAGGGTGGAATGCATGTTGGGAGCCTGGGCTCAAAGGTACATAAAAAAGTGTTCAGGGCAAAAGCTTTATAATGGCAGAATGAATGTGGGGAGCCGGGACAAACAAATGACCACAAAGGAATCCAGGCCGGACGCTAGCGAGGAAGAATGCATGCAGGGAGCCGGGGCAAACAAAATGGGGCCAGAACAAGACATGGTGCAAACGGCATAAGCCAAGCACCATTTCTGGCTCTGATGCAACTTTTGTAAATGCAGCATGCGAGCTAGCCTCCGGCACCTACGCATGCATGGGAACTTGCGTATGCAAGCGTGCGCCTGATGACAAACAAGAAGAACTACCTGAGTAGTTCTTCATTCAAGTCTCACCCCAGCCAGCACGTGCCTCGGGCGGACGAGACCTGACACTTAGGGGTCGATTCCGATCTCGGTCAGTAGGGCTCCGAACGCGATCCGTCCAGAAAAACTACGAGCCGTACGCGTGTTCTCTGACCGACTCGTACCGCTGTACGAGCGAGCAAGTACGATGCAAAGAACGCGAAATCGCCGACCGACTCGTTTCCGGGTCCGAACCGCTCCGTACGACTCGGTCGCAGGCGAACCGTACCGCGCAATGGAGTCGATTTCCGACCGAGCCAGTACAATGCACGATTCGGACAGCCGGATCGAGTCGGAGTCTCCGGGACGAAAAAGCTCCAGGAAGCGGACTTTGGGGGTCTGTGCCGGACCCCCTTCACCCATAGCCTAATGAGTCGAACACAGGGGGGGACCCAAGGGTCCCCCCTATACATGCATGTACGGTGCGGATAGCACCAACGCGTACCCACTGCAGGGGGCGCCCTTTTGCGAGACATACCTATTCAGCTGATGCGAGGCCATGCACGCGTCATACGACCGGCTCCCATTGACTTCAATGGGAATCCGACCAAGCCGAGTCCGTCAGCATGTGGCAGCATCGTACTCGCTCGGTCGGACTCCAGGGGTACGGCTCGGCTGGAAAACACTCCGGATCTGGCTCGGTCGGAGGGCTTTCCGACCCAGATCGGATTCGACCCCTAAGCCTCATGGAGGCCCCAGGGACCCCATTCCCCCTTGGCCGAATTTTACAAATAAGGGATGGGGATGTGTGGCCCACCTCAAACGATTACAGCACCAGAGACCCCATATCTTGGGGCCACTTAAAAAAAAAAAACAGGGAGTGGACACACAGACCCCCTCCTTGAACCTGTATAGGTCCCAGGGGCCCAATCCCCTGGGTACAAAATACTTATTAAGGGAGTTGGGTGCGTGGTCCCACACACAAAGCCACCAATGGGCCACAGGGACCCCATACCACAGGGCCAACACATATGTATAGGGGAGGGGGGAGCACATTGCTCCCTCCATGAGCCCTAATAGTCCCCGGCTACTCAATCCCCCAGGGCCGGCTAATACACTGTGTCCAGGGGAGCCCACCCCCAGGCCACAGTAGTTTCCCTGCCCGCAGGAGCATCGGCAGGGAAGGCAATTCCCAGTGTGTAGGAGCAATGCTGGCTCCCGCAGCACACAGGATTGGTGCAGAGGGAAGCCAGCAGGACCACGCTAGCCCTCTGGCTCCCTCCACTGCCCCCAACATTTTGTTTGATGTGTGTCCCAGGTGGGTACTAGGACACCCACTCAGGAACACCCAAGGCTCTGGTGGATGGGGTCCCTAAAGGCTCGGGAAGGGTGCCATGCACCCCCTCTCCACTATTGAAAAAAATAAAGTGCTGGTTCCTGTCACTCCCCCCTGTCACACCCTGCGGTTGCTCGGGGTGGGGGAGTTGGCTGCCTAAGGGGGGGTTGGATGCAGGGCATGGCCACATGCCAGGCCCTGTGGTCAAATCACAGCTGTGCACGGTAGGCAGGGGGTCGGCTTTACGCATGGTAATAAAATTACTTTACATTAAAAAACAAACTAGAAATTCACTGAAAAAAACAAAGGTTAATGTAACATTATAATTAGTTGAACGTTTTAGTGACAATGTAATGTTTTTAACTAAAAAAAAAAACATTGAAATTCGCCTGGTATGGCTATCTCTAGTAACTATTACTTTGTGCCCTAAGGTAACTATATTTCTCGCCCTTGTCATGCATAGTTAATTACCCCACACATTACATCACTCATGACATGTTCTATAACATCACTGCAACATTTGAAATAACATCATTGATGAGAAGACTGTGCATGACAGGGGTGAGAGTTATAGTTACCATAGGGTACAAGTTATAGTTACTAGAAATAACTTAAACTGGTGCTTTTCAGTGGTTTTTATAGTTAAAAATATTACGTGTCAATGATATTCCACCTAACTATAACGTCACTCTTCAGTGAAATTAAAAAAAAAAAATATATATATATATAAATATATATACATGCATGTATATATCTATATTCACTGAAAAAGTCAATGGTTACAGGGACATTATAGTTAGGAAATAGAATTAAAAAACCTTAGAAATTCACTGAAAAAAACAAAGGCTGGGGGGACATTATAGTTAGGCTCAGATCTCGCTCGCAGAAATCCATAGAAATTCAGCTGTTATAGTTGCCTGAGCTAACAATAACTTACGCCCCCACAATGCACTGCTTATGACCTCACAGAAGACATCACTGATGACATAGTCAGTGCCATCAAAGAGTGGGTATGTGAGTCGGTGAGTGAATTTCTGAGTAGATCTGTGAGTGGGTGAGAAAGAGCATGAATGATTCTGTAAGTGGGTGCATGAGTGTCTGACTGGGTCTGTGAGTCGGTGTACATGTCTGAGTTATTCTTTGAGTGGATGCATGCGTGTCTGAATGGGTCTGTGAGTGACTGTGAAAGTGTCTGAGTTGTTCTGTGAGTGGGTGCATGAGGGCCTGAGTGGGTTCTTCTTGTTTTCTGACTTTTTTCTGCTAGTTTCTGACCTCTATTTTGTCTCTTTTTCCTTGTTTCTGACCTTTATTTGATCTCTTTCTGCTCATTTCTGAACTCTATTTTGCCACTTTTAGCCTGTAACAGGCCATACCAGAGGTATGTCGTATAAGTAAGTATATTACTTCATAAACAGTGGAGGCAGTGACTGGGTTGATTTGGAGGAACTAGAACAGGGTATCCTATGTAGCATGTCCTCTTGTTGGCTCCTCGGGGTGGTTCCAATCGGTTGGTGTACTCTCCTTTTCAGTTATCCTGGTACTTGTCCTCAGAGAAAACATATACAGGAGAGTCTTTATTCATCAGGCCTCTTAGGGGTTTTAACACTAAGCCACCACCACACTGTCCAGGCTATGAGGAAGGCAGGATAGGTCTAGTGCATGGATCTGAAAACCCCTGGCTCCGGCATTCAGATCAAAAAGGGGGGTAGAACAAGAGAAGGAAGTATACCTTTTCTTTCAGTACAGTAAGTAATGCTAAGCCACCATGTGCACCCCAAATCCCCTGGTAGTGTTTCACTCAGAGTCGGAATGGGATAGTGCCGGCCAGTTTCGGTGCCCATGATCCCAACCCCCCCTCTTAAACCCACATTAGTGAAATCCACATTCATGCCCAAGAAACCACACAGTGAAGACTTCATATTTGTACTCTTCTGGGGCGGTGACTCTGTCCTAGAGTCACGGCTATCTCGTCCCCTTCGCCTTTCCTGGGGCCTGGTTGAGTTCTCCTGCCCACTGCAACAGCTCCGACCCATGGGTCCCAGGCTGTCCACCTGACTCGCAGAGGTCCGGCCTCTGTTCCTCCTGGCTCTCCGTCTCCACTCGCCGACTCCAGCCATTTTTCTCCACTTTCTCTCCCCGTGATACTGCCTTTTCTGCGTCCGGATCCGCATCCGTTTTCACTTCCTGGTCGCACGCTCTTCCTGCTTCATGGGCCAACCTTTAAGCTGCTCCGAATGATCCTGGGAGTGTGATTTGTTCCACCACTAGTCCGGCTGCCTATTGTAGTCTTGTTCTCGCGGGGTTCCGAAGCGAGCCGTTGCTGGACGTGCCCTTGTACAAACTGCCACACTGACCTTTATTTTGCCTCTTTCTGCTTGTGTCTGACCTCTATTTTGCCTCTTTCTGCTAGTTTCTGACTTTTTTTTTTACCTCTTTCTGCTTGTTTCTCACCTCTATTTTGCCTCTTTCTGCTAGTTTCTGACCTTTATTTTATCTCTTTCTGCTAGTTTCTGGCCTTTAATTTTCTACTTTCTACTCGTTTCTGACCTTTATTTTGTCTCTTTCTGCTCGTTTCTGATCTCTATTTTGCCTTTTTCTGCTCCCAGCTGGCCTTTATTTTGTCTTTTTCTGCTCATTTCTGATCTCCATTTTCTGCTAATTTCTTACTTTTATTTTGTCTCTTTCTGCTCATTGCTTGCTTTATTTTGACTCTTTCTGCTCGTACTATTTCTATTTGTATGGGGAAAGGGGGCCGCGTGACCCCTCCCAGGGCCGATTTTGGCCCCGGGAAGTGCCCTGCAGCCCACCCAGGGCACCCAGTCACAACCATTGGGGACCTCGGGGAGAGCCTGAATGCCCCAGCGGTCCCTGCCAGCTCCCCATCTCCTGTGGAAGCCGGCATTGCTCTTACACACAGGGAGCTGCTAAACATGCAGCTTCCTGTGTGTGAGAACAATCCTTTCACCTGTTTCCCTACCCGCTTGACAGCGGGCAGGGCAACAGACGAAAACTCCCCTCTCAGCAAGCAAGAGAGATTTCACAACTCTAGCTTGCTGGAGCGGAGTTCGGGTTTGCTCTGACTATAGTGCAAGGGTGCCTGTGTTGGCGTTAGGCAGCTTCATTTAGTGCCAGAGCCAGGAAAAATGCAGGAATGTGCCGTATCTTTGTAAATAAGGCTCATCTCTGCATTTTTGGAATGGCGGAGCGTGGCGTTAGCTTTTATGCTTAACTCCACATTCCGCCATTCCCTTGTAAATATGCCCCATAGTTACTTGAGATAACTCTAACTATAACTGCTGAATTTAATAAATAATATATAAATATATAAATATATGTGAATATGTAGTTCACAGTGACAGTCACCACTGTGTAGTTAGAATTAGGTCTGTGTTCCCATAGGATATTGGTGTTTTTAGTTTGCTAATATCTTTGGCGTCATTTGGCTAATCTTCACAACCGTCCAAAATAAAAGATGCATCCACCTCAGCTCCTTCCTACATAGTTTCAGGGTGATCTGTCAAACAGGGGCTGAGAAACAGGAGGAGTCCCAAAACACATTTATTTATTTATTTATTTATTTATTAGGCGCACAAAGCCTCCCCGATGGGATCTCTCGGCGCCACAGCAACAATGGGCAATTCGAAATACGCTGTTGAGGTTAGAGATTAAACAGCCAGGTTTTCAGAAGGTTTTTAAAGAGAGTGAAGTCAGGGCAGGCACAGATGGACATGGGCAGCCGATTCCAGTGATACGGCGCCAGAATAGAGAAGGAGCGACTCCCAAATCTAGTTTACGAATAAGTCTGGGGCGTAACAGTAATAGATCACTGTATCTAAGTTGGCGAGCTGGGATGTAAAGCTGTAGTGTATTTTTAAGGTAACAAGGTCCCTTTCCATGCAGAGTTTTACAGACTAGACAAAGAAGTTTGAAAAGAGCCCGTTTTTTGATCTGTAGCCAATGGAGAAAGCGCAGAACGGGTTCCGATAGGGAGCACGGTGGAAGATTATGGATGAGGCGTGCTGCTGTGTTCTGCACCACCTGGAGCCCAGCAAAAAGGCTTTAATTTATTCCAACCATTAGGGCGTTTCCGTAGTCGAGGCGACTTACTATCAGGGCCTGGACTAAGGTTTTCCTGGTCTGTAGAGCGGTCCACTGAAAAACTTTCTTCAGCATGCGCATGAGACCAAAACAGGTTCCAGAGATGCTTTTAACGTGCTCATTCATGGAGAGATTTTCATCTAAGAGGACTCCTAAAATCTTTACGTTTTTTTTGGGTGTCGGTGGCAATCCCAACTCTGATGGCCACCAGTGTGCAGATAAGACTAGTGGGCTTTCCCGAATAGAAGGATCTCCGTCTTATTCGTGTTAAGCTGCAAACAGTTTGCCGTCATCCATGAGGCAATTTTTAGCATACAGTCCTTGAATTTGATTTTAGTGAGTGTCGGATTCGAATTCATGGTAATGACTAGTTGCGTGTCATCCGCGTGCGAGATAGTTTCAAATCCACATGACCTAATGAGTTTTTAAAGGGGGGCTACATAAATATTAAAAAGAGTAGGGCTCAGACTTGAGCCCTGGGGCACCCCTTTATCCAGGACCATAGGTTTTGATGTGTAATCGCCCATCTGAACAGAATGGGTGCGCTCAGAAAGAAATTTTCCATCCATTTCAGAGCTTTACCACTAATATCGATCTCCCTCAATCTTTGAGCTAGAATTTGATGGGAGATGGTATCAAAAGCCGCTGAAAGATCCTGGAGAATTAGCATACTGAGGTTCCCTGGTCTAAAGCGAGTTTGATGGTATCAGTGACCTCCATTAAGGCTGATTCCGTTGTATGAGATGCACGGAAGCCTGACTAAGAAGGATCCAGCAGGCAGTTGAATTTGAGATAGGACACCAGTTGTTGATTCACCAGTAACTCTAAGATTTTGGACATGAAAGGGAGTAGTGATATTGGTCTATAATGTAACATATCCAGGGGATCAGCCGTGGGTTTCTTAAGAAGGGGTCTGATACGTGCTGTCTTCCATTTGAGTGGAATAGTGGCTAACTGTATGGAGAGATTGCATAGGTCTGTGATCGGGGTGAGCAATATTGGGGTCAAACTAGTTATCACATGAGGGGGGGCCAGGTCCAGCGGGGAACTGGTTTTTATTGTGTTTAGTCGGACAAGTACCTGTTCTGTTGTAACAGAATTGAAAAATTCCAAGGAGGGAGATTGAGGGTTGATCTTGACTTCCGGAGATTCCAGAGTTATTGGTATCACACTATTTGTGAGGGAGATGTAGATGTTATTAATTTTTTGTTAGAAGTGCACTTCAATATTTTCGCAATGTGTTTGAGATGTAGGTATTATGGGATTACAAATGCTCGGGTTCGTAAGTTCATTAAGGATTTTAAAGAGATCTTTGGAGGAGTTTTTCGCAGAATTAATTCTCTCAGCTATGTGAGTCCTTCTAGCAATGTTACAACATTTTAGGTATTTCCTTATGGCTGTTTTGTAGGCAAGATTCCCCTCTTCTGATTTGGATTTCCTCCATTTGTGTTCCAATTTCCTACATGAGGATTTCTCCTTTTTTAAGGATTTGAAATACCAGGGTGCAGAGGGGGGGGTTCCCTTTTCCTTTTTGATACTTTTTGCGGGGCAATAGTGTCTAAGGCCTGTATAAATGAGTCTTCAAAGGCTTTTAGTGCAAGATCAATGTCTTCATAGTTAGACATAGTAGGAGGAGTAAAAGCAGACAGAAGGGTGGAGGGAACCACCTTTCCCCAGGATCTCGTGAGTTTTGTGGCATCTTGGGGAGCACCCCTAGGCTTCTGAACATCCAGGAGGAACTCTAAGGAGAAGTGATCGGTCCACACTTGTGTGACTGGTGGGTCCACCACTAGATTCGTGGCATCTGTAAATACTAAATTGACGGTGTGCCCGGCTACATGTGTAGGACCTGTCATCATTTGTTGGAGCCCCAGTGATTCCATGTCTGCCAGGAGACGAATGGTATCCGGGTCGAATTGGTTATCAATATGGTTATTGAAGTCCCCCAAGAGCAGAAAATTATCTGCTGCTAGAATATGAGGTGCTAGCCATTCCATGAGCTTTGCACTGAAATCTTTCTGGGGGGGGGATAGACCAGCGCCCCTTTCTAGATTAGATTAGTTGACGTTTTTAATTGGAATATTATCATTTCCAACCCAGTGGTGGAGCAGGAGTCCAGGATATCAACTCTTAGAGGATATTGTGTCACAATAGCTACTCTCCCTCCCTTTTTGAGCTGTCTATCACACCTATTTACCCTATAGACATATATAAATTTTTCCATACAACTTTCCATAGGAAAATCGAACAACAATACATCCAAAACGTCAGAACGAAATGACACCAAATTTGGCACAAAAGATAGATTTTGATCCAGAAAGTGTGGTTTTTGCTGTTTGTTGTAAATCCATTCAGTAGTTTATGAGAAAATGAGGTTCAAAACATAAGAATATATATATATATATATATATATATATATATATATCAGCTGCAACTCTGTCAATCCCCATGGAATCTACACCACTATCGGAGCACGGACCACAAATTGGTGCAAGATTTTTTATTTTTGCTCTGCGACCTCTACAGCCATGACGCGTTTCAGCCCGTCAAGGGCCTTGTTCACATGACGATATATATATTCACTTAAAAAGCCATAGGTTTCAGGCACGTTATAGTTAGAAATTCGCATTTAAAAAACCTTTGAAATTCACTGAAAAAACCATAGGTTTCAGACACGTTATAGTTAGAAATTAGCATTTAAAAAACCTTTGAAATTCACTGAAAAAACCATAGGTTTAAGGGACAGTTATAGTTAGTTGGACATTTCACTCATACAAAACCCGTGAAATTCCCCCGTTATAGTTAGTTCAGCTAACTATAACTCGCGCCCCCGCAATGCACTGCTGATGACGTCACATATTACATCACTCATGACATGGTCAGTGACATCACTGATGACATCTCAAAAGACATCACTGATGACATCATGCAGTGACTGTGTGTTTCTGTAAAGTTTAAATATGTTTAATATATATAGGCAAAGGCGTATTGAAGAATGACTGGGTGTATAAGTGTCTCAATGGATGATTGAGTAGGTGCGTGACTGACTCTACAAGTGAGTGATTAAACGTAACTTACTGAATGCATGGGTTACTGACTAAACTGTGTGAATGTCTGTATCCGTCTTTCTGTTGGTGTATAAGTGGATGCATGGATTTCCGAATAGCTACATGAGTGTCTATATGGGTTATTGATTGGTTCTCTGAGTATCTGTATGTGTGGCTGAGTGTTTGTGTGGGTGGGGTGTGTGTGACTCTGTACATAGATGTGTGAGTGGGTGATTCACTGGGTGCATGATTTGAAGAGTGCATCTGTGATGGACTGCGTGGCTGGGTGAGTGTGTGTATGGGTGTGTTAGTGAGTGAATGTATATCTCAGTGGTACATTTGCGAGTAACTACATATGTAAAAGGCAGTATATATGTGTGTTAGAGTATTTAAAAGGCTATAAGTGAGAGTGTGTGATTGTGAGAGTGGCTGTATGGATGCGTGTGTGCTTGTATCAGTTATTGTATAAGAGCATAAGAATGTGCTAGTATTTGTATGAGTAAGTGAGCTGGTGTGTGTATAACTATATTGGTGAGTAAATGGGTGTGTGATTATTTTTTTGCATGACTGACTAGGTGTGTGACTACCTCTATGGATGAGTGGCGGTGTGTGAGTGTTTATATAGGTGTATGAGTGCATATGATAGTCCTGTACTGAGTGACCGTAAGTATGAGTGACTGTACGGGTGAGTGTGTAGATGTGTGTGTGTAGACCTAAGAATCAGTGAGTGGGTATGCAGATATTGGTATTGGAGTGTGTATGGTTTTGAGAATGACAGTCTGTAATTTAGAGTGGGTGTATCAAAAGTTATATTAGGGTGTGACAAGATGCATGAAATTATCACATGGATGATGTCATCAGTGATGTCATCAGTGATGTCATTTGAGATGTCATCAGTGATGTCATCAGTGATGTCACTGACCATGTCATGAGTGATGTAATATGTGATGTCATCAGCAGTGCATTGCGGGGGCGCGAGTTATAGTTAGCTGAACTAACTATAACGGGGGAATTTCACGGGTTTTGTACGAGTGAAATGTCCAACTAACTATAACTGTCCCTTAAACCTATGGTTTTTTCAGTGAATTTCAAAGGTTTTTTAAATGCTCATTTCTAACTATAACGTGTCTGAAACCTATGGTTTTTTCAGTGAATTTCAAAGGTTTTTTAAATGCTAATTTCTAACTATAACGTGCCTGAAACCTATGGTTTTTTAAGTGAATTTCAAAGGTTTTTTAAATGCTAGTTTCTAACTATGCCTACAGAGGTAGGACATGTGAAGAAAGAAGAAAAAATGCACAGAAAGAAGCAAAAGAAATGCAGAAAGAAGCAACAGAAGTCCACAAAGATGAAGAAAAGTGCAGGAAGAAGCAAAAGATGTGCAGAAAGAACCAACAGAGGAGCAGAAAGAGGCCTTGTTCCAAAATCATCCTGTGCCCACAACTTTTTCCGACGTGTACTGGTGGTAACTGACTCTGACTAACCAGAGCCAGTGCTATGCTAAAACACACTTCGAATACAGTGAAAACACCTACATACACTAGGGAACACTATGCGTTGGGGTACCCCTGTGATTAGCATGACCTCCTCTGTAAGTCCCTAGTACATAATAGGGCAGGGGGATTAAAACTACCTCTTAAAACGCGCTACAGGGCGCGTTTGCACAGTGGAGAAGGGAGGGTGGCCTGAGGTGACATGTGTGCAAACGCGCCCCGTGGCACATTTTAAGTTGCGGGATTAAGTCCCCTTGAATCCTGAGTGTCCCTGGGGCCCAACTAGCCCCCCAGGTACCTACAGTTAGGACCACAGAGCTGAGTTGCAGAGAGTCGTTCCGAGGCCACGCACCTTTTTTCACCTCTCTGCAACGTAACTCTGTTGTGCTTACTGAAGGTACCTGGTGGGCTAGTTGGCCCCCAGGGTCCCTCAGGATTCAAGGGGAATTAATTCCCCAACTTAAAACGCACCACAGGGCGTGTTTGCGCACATGTCACCTGAGGCCCCGCCCCCTCCCTTCACCACTGTGCAAACGCGCCCCGTGGCGCGTTTTAAGTTGCGGGATTAGGTCACCTTGAATCCTGAGGGTCCCTGGGGCCCAAATTGCCCACCAGGTACTTCCAGTAAGCACCACAGGCCTGCGTTGCAGAGAGGTGGTCCGAGGCCATGCCCCTTTTTACACCTCTCTGCAACGCAGCTCTGTGGTGCTTACTGGAGGTACCTGGTGGGCTAGTTGGACCCCAGGGACCCTCAGGATTCAAGGGGACTTAATACCCAAACTTAAAACATGCCACAGGGTGTGTTTGCACAAATGTCACCTCAGGCCCCGCCCCCTCCCTTCACCACTGTGAAAACGCGCCCCGTGGCGCGTTTTAAGTTACAGGATTAGGTCACCTTGAATCCTGGGGGTCCCTGGGGCCCAACTAGCCCACTAGGAACCTCCAATATGCGCCAGGGGGCTGCGTTGCAGAGAGGTGTTCTGAGGTCACGCCCCTTTTTACACCTCTCTGCAACGCAGCTCTGTGGCGCTTTCTGGACGTACCTGGTGGGCTAGTTGGCCCCCAGGGACCCTCAGGATTGAAGAGGATTTAATTCCCCATCTTAAAACGCGCCACGGGGCCTGTTTGCACACATGTCACCTCAAGCCCCGCCCCCTCCCTTCACCACTGTGCAAACGCGCCCCGTGGCGCGTTTTAAGTCGGGGGATTAACTCCCCTTGAATCCTGAGGGTCCCTGGGGTGCAACTAGACCACCAGCTACCTCCATTAAGCGCCACAGAGCTGCGTTGCAGAGAGGTGTAAAAAGGGGCGTGGCCTCAGAACACCTCTCTGCAACGCAGCCCCCTGGCGCATACTGGAGGTTCCTGGTGGGCTAGTTGGCCCCCAGGGACCCCCAGTATTCAAGGGGATTTCGTTCCCCCTTTGCAAACGCGCCAGGGGGCGCGTTTGCAGAGTGCTGCCAAGGAGGGGGCGTGGCCTCCGGCGCGATGCCGGATTTTTTTTTTTTTTTTAAAGGGGGCTGTGTGGCCCCCCTTCTTTTTAATTATTTTGGGCCCTGGGGACCCCATCCCCCAGGGCCTGACCCACTTTTATTAATTTTTTTAAAAAGTAACGGGAAGGGGACCGCGTGGGCCCCCCTCCCGTGGCCAATTTTGGCCCGGGGACCCCATCCCCTGGGTCATTGCCACCTTTTTTTAAAATTTAATTTTCATGGAGGGGGCTGCGTTGCCCCCCTCCTCAGGCCTCCTTAGGCCCCGGGGACCCCATCCCCCGGGGCCGGGCTTTTTTTTTTTTTCCGTTAATTTGGGGGAGGGGGGCCGCGTGGCCCCCCTCCTGGGCCACTACTTGCCCCGGGGACCCCATCCCCCGGGGCTGGCCCTATCCTTTGTGGACCGTGGGGGGACCCCAACTCCCCCACGGTCCCGCCGGCTCCCCGCGTCCTGCGGGAGCCGGCATTGCTTTTCCATATGGGGAGCTGCTGACATGCAGCTCCCCATATGGAAAGCAATTTGCTTTGAATTTTGGAAGAGAGAGCAGGTTTCCTGCTCTCTCTTCCAAAATCCAAAGCATTTTGCTATGACAGGACGGGAGACGGGAGTTTGTCATAGCAAACTACAGTGTCCCGGGGGTGAGCACCCCGGGACACTGCAGGAGCCGGCCCTGGGGGGTGGTGGTCCCCAGGGCCATCACTGGCTCCAGGAGGGGGGCCGCGCGGCCCCCCTCCCAACATCTACAAAGCCCCGGGGAGGTGGTGGTCCCCGGGGCCTCGGGGTTCCGAAACGGACCCCCACATTTGTTTAATTAGTGCCCCGGGGAGGTGGCGGTCCCTGGGGCATGTGGGGGGGCTGGAGCCCCCCCACACAGGTAATTATTATTTTAAAAAAAGAAGCCCCAGGGGGGTGGCGGTCCCCGGGGCTGCGGGAGGGCCCAGAGCCCTCCCGCACCATTTTTTTTTAAAGCCCTGGGGGGGTGGCGGTCCCCGGGGCTTGGGGGGCCTTAGAGGCCCCCCAAGTAATTAATAAATAAAACCCCGCATGCCCCCGGGACTTGGCTTACCCGGGGGCCAATTAACCACGAAGCGTTTTTTTTTATCGGCAGGATCCGCGCACCCAGCGCGTATTTTGCCGATTTGAAAAAAAAATAAAAAAAAAATTGGGGGGCCCTGGGGGTCCTTGTAGGACCCCCTGAGCAGGCCTAGGGGTTCAGGGTGTTTCTACCCCGCCCCCTTTTTGCGTTTTGCGCACTTGTTTTCCTGATTTCTTGTGCCTACCGAGGCACAAGATGGCTGCCAACACTTCCTGGTTTGGAGTGTTGACAGCCAATTAGCATACAGCTCGTGATCGGGAGGGTGCGCGCAGGATGCGCGGATCCTCCGCGGCCATAGATATATATGTGTTTTTACTTTTGATTTTCTCAGCAACTACTGAACGGATTTACACCATTTAACAAAAAGGGTTCTTTCTGAACCAAGAACTACCTCTTTGCCAAATTTGGTGTAATTCCGTTCAGCAGTTCGGGCTGTAGCCGTGTCTAAAGTTTCCTATGGAAAATTGCATGGGGAAAACACGTTTTGGGACCCCCCTTTTTTCTTGTCCCCCACTAGACGAATCACCCCGAGACTTTCAGGATAGGAGCGGACCGGAGCGGGCCACAAAGTTTGAAAATTTCACGAAGATTCATCAACGGGCACCAAAGTTATTTCAAATAGAATGTTGCGGATTTCCTATGGAAAGTAGGTCCTAACTGTAACTATCTACTGGCGACCGCCAGTAGATAATATATATATATATATATATATTGCTACAAAGGTGCTCAGATTTGCACCTTTGTAGCAATACAAATCACGGCGGCTCCGGCCGTGGAGGGATCGCACTGCCTGGAAAATAATTACAGGACCGCCAGAGAGGTAACGAACCTCTTTGATGTGGCACGAACAGGCTACAAATTCAACATTGCAGAGTTTCATCCGGGAGCCTAATGGAGGGCTTTAAATGTGTCCTGGAATAACGTGCAGGAATCGAAACCCACTGGAGGGTAAAAATGAAGCTAAACAACTACATGATCCAGCATGCATTGTTGAATACGAACTCTACTTAAAGAAGGCACACCTGAGGCCATTTAACTTACTGAAAGCAAGCGAGGAAGATGTAGCAGCGACGAACTTTGTTTTCCTGCGTGGGCCTCTGATGAGAAGCGCAAATGCTTCGAAACGCGTAAGGCCATGGGACTTGATGTCGGGATGGAAAGCTGCAGTGTTTTAATAAATGTTTTGCGAACAACCTGCGAGTGGTGTGCGGCCTCAAATCTGAGCACCTTTGAAGCAATACAAATCACGGCGGCTCCGGCCGTGGAGGGATCGCACTGCCTGGAAAATAATTACAGGACCGCCAGAGAGGTAACGAACCTCTTTGATGTGGCACGAACAGGCTACAAATTCAACATTGCAGAGTTTCATCCGGGAGCCTAATGGAGGGCTTTAAATGTGTCCTGGAATAACGTGCAGGAATCGAAACCCACTGGAGGGTAAAAATGAAGCTAAACAACTACATGATCCAGCATGCATTGTTGAATACGAACTCTACTTAAAGAAGGCACACCTGAGGCCATTTAACTTACTGAAAGCAAGCGAGGAAGATGTAGCAGCGACAAACTTTGTTTTCCTGCGTGGGCCTCTGATGAGAAGCGCAAATGCTTCGAAACGCGTAAGGCCATGGGACTTGATGTCGGGATGGAAAGCTGCAGTGTTTTAATAAATGTTTTGCGAACAACCTGCGAGTGGTGTGCGGCCTCAAATCTGAGCACCTTTGTAGCAATATATATATATATATATATATATATGAAATTCACTGAAAAAACCATAGGTTTTAGGGACAGTTATAGTTAGAAATTAGCATTTAAAAAACCTTTGAAATTCACTGAAAAAACCATAGGTTTCAGACACGTTATAGTTAGAAATTAGCATTTAAAAAACCTTTGAAATTCACTGAAAAAACCATAGGTTTTAGGGACAGTTATAGTTAGTTGGACATTGCACTCGTACAAAACCCGTGAAATTCCCCGTTATAGTTAGTTCAGCTAACTATAACTCGCGCCCGCAATGCACTGCTGATGACGTCACATATTACATCACTCATGACATGGTCAGTGACATCACTGATGACATCACTGATGACATCTCAAATGACATCACTGATGACATCACTGATGACATCATCCAGTGACTGTGTGTTTCTGTAAAGTTTAATTTTGTTTTATATATATGCCAAGCTGTATTGAGGAATGAGTGGGTGTATAAGTGTCTGTATGGAGGATTTAGTAGGTACGTGACTGACTGTATAAGTGAGTGATTAAACGTATCTTACTGAATGCATGGGTTAGTGACTAAACTGGGTGAATGTCTGAATCCGTCTGTCTGTTGCTGTGTAAGTGGCTGCATGGGTTTGTGAATAGCTACATGAGTGTCTATATGAGTTATTGATTGGTTGTCTGAGTATCTGTATGGGTGCCTTAGTGTTTGTGTGGGTGGGGTGTGTGCGACTCTGTGCATAGATGTGTGAGTGGGTGATTCACTGGGTGGATGGTTTCAAGAGTGCATCTGTGATAGACTGTATGGGTGGGCAAGTCTGTGTAAGAGTGTGTTATTGAGTGAATGTATGTCCCAGTGGTACATGTGTGAGTAACTACATATGTGAAAGGCAGTATATATGTGTGTTGGAGTATATAAATGGCTATAAGTGAGAGTGTGTGATTGTGAGAGTGGCTGTATGGATGAGTGTGTGCTTGTATCAGTGATTGTATAAGAGCGTAAAAATTTGCTAGTATTTGTATGAGTAAGTGAGCTGGTGTGTGTATGACTGTGTAGGTGAGTAAATGGCAGTGTGAATAATTATTTGCATGACTGACTAGGTGTGTGAGTACCTCTATGGATGAGTGGCGGTGTGTGAGTGTCTATATAGGAGTATGAGTGCATATGATAGTCCTGTACTGAGTGACCGTAAGTTTGAGTGACTGTACGGGTGAGTTAGTGGATGTGTGTGTAGACCTAAGAATCAGTGAGTGGGTATGTAGTTATTGGTGTTGGAGTGTCTATGGTTTTGCGAATGGCAGTCTGTTATTTAGAGTGGGTGTATCAAAGGTTATATTAGGGTGTGAGGAGGTGCATCAGATTATCACGTGGATGATGTCATCAGTGATGTCATTTGAGATGTCATCAGTGATGTCATCAGTGATGTCACTGACCATGTCATGAGTGATGTAATATGTGACGTCATCAGCAGTGCATTGCGGGGCGCGAGTTATAGTTAGCTGAACTAACTATAACGGGGGAATTTCACGGGTTTTGTACGAGTGCAATGTCCAACTAACTATAACTGTCCCTAAAACCTATGGTTTTTTCAGTGAATTTCAAAGGTTTTTTAAATGCTAATTTCTAACTATAACGTGTCTGAAACCTATGGTTTTTTCAGTGAATTTCAAAGGTTTTTTAAATGCTAATTTCTAACTATAACTGTCCCTAAAACCTATGGTTTTTTCAGTGAATTTCAAAGGTTTTTTAAATGCTAATTCCTTACTATAACATGTCTGAAACCTATGTTTTTTTTCAGTGAATTTCAAAGGTTTTGTAAATGACAATTTTTAAATGTATTAATTGTTATATTTATTTTTGGGATACTGATTTACTACATTTTTTTAAACTATTTATTTTTACATATTTTATTTTTTAAATTACATTGTAAGTACATTATACATTACATTACAAAATATACTTTCTCTGAATGAATTACTTTAGTTTAAATACTTTGCAAATAGGCAATAGACTTTTAAGTACAGTAGTTACAGTTGTTGCAATGGGCAACACAATTTCAAACACAATGCAACATTGAGCTCAATGTGAATTTCTAGTTAAATGCAATTAGTTACTTTACGGATTACTTTTCTAACCACAGGACTGGATCCTAGATTCAGTCCTGGGACATCTCCTGTAAACAGTTCAGTAAAAGCGTTTTGGTTACAGTAGTGATTTTTAAGGAATATTATTGTATTTTAAAAGTTGACACTTGGAAACTTTTTCACATACAATCACCAATGTTATCCTATGGGAGGAAATTCACTTAGCAGGTAGACCTAAGAATCAGTGAGTGGGTATGTAGTTATTGGTGTTGGAGTGTCTATGGTTTTGCGAATGGCAGTCTGTTATTTAGAGTGGGTGTATCAAAGGTTATATTAGGGTGTGAGGAGGTGCATCAGATTATCACGTGGATGATGTCATCAGTGATGTCATCAGTGATGTCACTGACCATGTCATGAGTGATGTAATATGTGACGTCATCAGCAGTGCATTGCGGGCGCGAGTTATAGTTAGCTGAACTAACTATAACGGGGAATTTCACGGGTTTTGTACGAGTGCAATGTCCAACTAACTATAACTGTCCCTAAAACCTATGGTTTTTTCAGTGAATTTCAAAGGTTTTTTTAAATGCTAATTTCTAACTATAACGTGTCTGAAACCTATGGTTTTTTCTGTGAATTTCAAAGGTTTTTTAAATGCTAATTTCTAACTATAACTGTCCCTAAAACCTATGGTTTTTTCAGTGAATTTCAAAGGTTTTTTAAATGCTAATTCCTTACTATAACATGTCTGAAACCTATGTTTTTTTTCAGTGAATTTCAAAGGTTTTGTAAATGACAATTTTTAAATGTATTAATTGTTATATTTATTTTTGGGATACTGATTTACTACATTTTTTTAAACTATTTATTTTTACATATTTTATTTTTTAAATTACATTGTAATTACATTATACATTACATTACAAAATATACTTTCTCTGAATGAATTACTTTAGTTTAAATACTTTGCAAATAGGCAATAGACTTTTAAGTACAGTAGTTACAGTTGTTGCAATGGGCAACACAATTTCAAACACAATGCAACATCGAGCTCAATGTGAATTTCTAGTTAAATGCAATTAGTTACTTTATGGATTACTTTTTCTAACCACAGGACTGGATCCTAGATTCAGTCCTGGGACATCTCCTGTAAACAGTTGAGTAAAAGCGTTTTGGTTACAGTAGTGATTTTTAAGGAATATTATTGTATTTTAAAAGTTGACACTTGGAAACTTTTTCACATAGAATCACCAATGTTATCCTATGGGAGGAAATTCACTTAGCAGGTAGACCTAAGAATCAGTGAGTGGGTATGTAGTTATTGGTGTTGGAGTGTCTATGGTTTTGCGAATGGCAGTCTGTTATTTAGAGTGGGTGTATCAAAGGTTATATTAGGGTGTGAGGAGGTGCATCAGATTATCACGTGGATGATGTCATCAGTGATGTCATCAGTGATGTCATTTGAGATGTCATCAGTGATGTCATCAGTGATGTCACTGACCATGTCATGAGTGATGTAATATGTGACGTCATCAGCAGTGCATTGCGGGGCGCGAGTTATAGTTAGCTGAACTAACTATAACGGTGGAATTTCACAGGTTTTGTACGAGTGCAATGTCCAACTAACTATAACTGTCCCTAAAACCTATGGTTTTTTCAGTGAATTTCAAAGGTTTTTTAAATGCTAATTTCTAACTATAACGTGTCTGAAACCTATGGTTTTTTCTGTGAATTTCAAAGGTTTTTAAATGCTAATTTCTAACTATAACTGTCCCTAAAACCTATGGTTTTTTCAGTGAATTTCAAAGGTTTTTTAAATGCTAATTCCTTACTATAACATGTCTGAAACCTATGTTTTTTTTCAGTGAATTTCAAAGGTTTTGTAAATGACAATTTTTAAATGTATTAATTGTTATATTTATTTTTGGGATACTGATTTACTACATTTTTTTAAACTATTTATTTTTACATATTTTATTTTTTAAATTACATTGTAAGTACATTATACATTACATTACAAAATATACTTTCTCTGAATGAATTACTTTAGTTTAAATACTTTGCAAATAGGCAATAGACTTTTAAGTACAGTAGTTACAGTTGTTGCAATGGGCAACACAATTTCAAACACAATGCAACATCGAGCTCAATGTGAATTTCTAGTTAAATGCAATTAGTTACTTTATGGATTACTTTTTCTAACCACAGGCCTGGATCCTAGATTCAGTCCTGGGACATCTCCTGTAAACAGTTGAGTAAAAGCGTTTTGGTTACAGTAGTGATTTTTAAGGAATATTATTGTATTTTAAAAGTTGACACTTGGAAACTTTTTCACATAGAATCACCAATGTTATCCTATGGGAGGAAATTCACTTAGCAGGTAGACCTAAGAATCAGTGAGTGGGTATGTAGTTATTGGTGTTGGAGTGTCTATGGTTTTGCGAATGGCAGTCTGTTATTTAGAGTGGGTGTATCAAAGGTTATATTAGGGTGTGAGGAGGTGCATCAGATTATCACGTGGATGATGTCATCAGTGATGTCATCAGTGATGTCATTTGAGATGTCATCAGTGATGTCATCAGTGATGTCACTGACCATGTCATGAGTGATGTAATATGTGACGTCATCAGCAGTGCATTGCGGGCGCGAGTTATAGTTAGCTGAACTAACTATAACGGGGGAATTTCACGGGTTTTGTACGAGTGCAATGTCCAACTAACTATAACTGTCCCTAAAACCTATGGTTTTTTCAGTGAATTTCAAAGGTTTTTTAAATGCTAATTTCTAACTATAACGTGTCTGAAACCTATGGTTTTTTCTGTGAATTTCAAAGGTTTTTTAAATGCTAATTTCTAACTATAACTGTCCCTAAAACCTATGGTTTTTTCTGTGAATTTCAAAGGTTTTTTAAATGCTAATTCCTTACTATAACATGTCTGAAACCTATGTTTTTTTTCAGTGAATTTCAAAGGTTTTGTAAATGACAATTTTTAAATGTATTAATTGTTATATTTATTTTTTGGATACTGATTTACTACATTTTTTTAAACTATTTATTTTTACATATTTTATTTTTAAATTACATTGTAATTACATTATACATTACATTACAAAATATACTTTCTCTGAATGAATTACTTTAGTTTAAATACTTTGCAAATAGGCAATAGACTTTTAAGTACAGTAGTTACAGTTGTTGCAATGGGCAACACAATTTCAAACACAATGCAACATCGAGCTCAATGTGAATTTCTAGTTAAATGCAATTAGTTACTTTATGGATTACTTTTTCTAACCACAGGCCTGGATCCTAGATTCAGTCCTGGGACATCTCCTGTAAACAGTTGAGTAAAAGCGTTTTGGTTACAGTAGTGATTTTTAAGGAATATTATTGTATTTTAAAAGTTGACACTTGGAAACTTTTTCACATAGAATCACCAATGTTATCCTATGGGAGGAAATTCACTTAGCAGGTAGACCTAAGAATCAGTGAGTGGGTATGTAGTTATTGGTGTTGGAGTGTCTATGGTTTTGCGAATGGCAGTCTGTTATTTAGAGTGGGTGTATCAAAGGTTATATTAGGGTGTGAGGAGGTGCATCAGATTATCACGTGGATGATGTCATCAGTGATGTCATCAGTGATGTCATTTGAGATGTCATCAGTGATGTCATCAGTGATGTCACTGACCATGTCATGAGTGATGTAATATGTGACGTCATCAGCAGTGCATTGTGGGCGCGAGTTATAGTTAGCTGAACTAACTATAACGGGGGAATTTCACGGGTTTTGTACGAGTGCAATGTCCAACTAACTATAACTGTCCCTAAAACCTATGGTTTTTTCAGTGAATTTCAAAGGTTTTTTAAATGCTAATTTCTAACTATAACGTGTCTGAAACCTATGGTTTTTTCAGTGAATTTCAAAGGTTTTTTAAATGCTAATTTCTAACTATAACTGTCCCTAAAACCTATGGTTTTTTCAGTGAATTTCAAAGGTTTTTTAAATGCTAATTCCTTACTATAACATGTCTGAAACCTATGTTTTTTTTCAGTGAATTTCAAAGGTTTTGTAAATGACAATTTTTAAATGTATTAATTGTTATATTTATTTTTTGGATACTGATTTACTACATTTTTTTAAACTATTTATTTTTACATATTTTATTTTTTAAATTACATTGTAATTACATTATACATTACATTACAAAATATACTTTCTCTGAATGAATTACTTTAGTTTAAATACTTTGCAAATAGGCAATAGACTTTTAAGTACAGTAGTTACAGTTGTTGCAATGGGCAACACAATTTCAAACACAATGCAACATCGAGCTCAATGTGAATTTCTAGTTAAATGCAATTAGTTACTTTATGGATTACTTTTTCTAACCACAGGACTGGATCCTAGATTCAGTCCTGGGACATCTCCTGTAAACAGTTGAGTAAAAGCGTTTTGGTTACAGTAGTGATTTTTAAGGAATATTATTGTATTTTAAAAGTTGACACTTGGAAACTTTTTCACATAGAATCACCAATGTTATCCTATGGGAGGAAATTCACTTAGCAGGTAGACCTAAGAATCAGTGAGTGGGTATGTAGTTATTGGTGTTGGAGTGTCTATGGTTTTGCGAATGGCAGTCTGTTATTTAGAGTGGGTGTATCAAAGGTTATATTAGGGTGTGAGGAGGTGCATCAGATTATCACGTGGATGATGTCATCAGTGATGTCATCAGTGATGTCATTTGAGATGTCATCAGTGATGTCATCAGTGATGTCACTGACCATGTCATGAGTGATGTAATATGTGACGTCATCAGCAGTGCATTGCGGGGGCGCGAGTTATAGTTAGCTGAACTAACTATAACGGTGGAATTTCACGGGTTTTGTACGAGTGCAATGTCCAACTAACTATAACTGTCCCTAAAACCTATGGTTTTTTCAGTGAATTTCAAAGGTTTTTTAAATGCTAATTTCTAACTATAACGTGTCTGAAACCTATGGTTTTTTCTGTGAATTTCAAAGGTTTTTTAAATGCTAATTTCTAACTATAACTGTCCCTAAAACCTATGGTTTTTTCAGTGAATTTCAAAGGTTTTTTAAATGCTAATTCCTTACTATAACATGTCTGAAACCTATGTTTTTTTTCAGTGAATTTCAAAGGTTTTGTAAATGACAATTTTTAAATGTATTAATTGTTATATTTATTTTTGGGATACTGATTTACTACATTTTTTTAAACTATTTATTTTTACATATTTTATTTTTTAAATTACATTGTAAGTACATTATACATTACATTACAAAATATACTTTCTCTGAATGAATTACTTTAGTTTAAATACTTTGCAAATAGGCAATAGACTTTTAAGTACAGTAGTTACAGTTGTTGCAATGGGCAACACAATTTCAAACACAATGCAACATCGAGCTCAATGTGAATTTCTAGTTAAATGCAATTAGTTACTTTATGGATTACTTTTTCTAACCACAGGCCTGGATCCTAGATTCAGTCCTGGGACATCTCCTGTAAACAGTTGAGTAAAAGCGTTTTGGTTACAGTAGTGATTTTTAAGGAATATTATTGTATTTTAAAAGTTGACACTTGGAAACTTTTTCACATAGAATCACCAATGTTATCCTATGGGAGGAAATTCACTTAGCAGGTAGACCTAAGAATCAGTGAGTGGGTATGTAGTTATTGGTGTTGGAGTGTCTATGGTTTTGCGAATGGCAGTCTGTTATTTAGAGTGGGTGTATCAAAGGTTATATTAGGGTGTGAGGAGGTGCATCAGATTACCACGTGGATGATGTCATCAGTGATGTCATCAGTGATGTCATTTGAGATGTCATCAGTGATGTCATCAGTGATGTCACTGACCATGTCATGAGTGATGTAATATGTGACGTCATCAGCAGTGCATTGTGGGCGCGAGTTATAGTTAGCTGAACTAACTATAACGGGGGAATTTCACGGGTTTTGTACGAGTGCAATGTCCAACTAACTATAACTGTCCCTAAAACCTATGGTTTTTTCAGTGAATTTCAAAGGTTTTTTAAATGCTAATTTCTAACTATAACGTGTCTGAAACCTATGGTTTTTTCTGTGAATTTCAAAGGTTTTTTAAATGCAAATTTCTAACTATAACTGTCCCTAAAACCTATGGTTTTTTCTGTGAATTTCAAAGGTTTTTTAAATGCTAATTCCTTACTATAACATGTCTGAAACCTATGTTTTTTTCAGTGAATTTCAAAGGTTTTGTAAATGACAATTTTTAAATGTATTAATTGTTATATTTATTTTTTGGATACTGATTTACTACATTTTTTTAAACTATTTATTTTTACATATTTTATTTTTAAATTACATTGTAATTACATTATACATTACATTACAAAATATACTTTCTCTGAATGAATTACTTTAGTTTAAATACTTTGCAAATAGGCAATAGACTTTTAAGTACAGTAGTTACAGTTGTTGCAATGGGCAACACAATTTCAAACACAATGCAACATCGAGCTCAATGTGAATTTCTAGTTAAATGCAATTAGTTACTTTATGGATTACTTTTCTAACCACAGGACTGGATCCTAGATTCAGTCCTGGGACATCTCCTGTAAACAGTTGAGTAAAAGCGTTTTGGTTACAGTAGTGATTTTTAAGGAATATTATTGTATTTTAAAAGTTGACACTTGGAAACTTTTTCACATAGAATCACCAATGTTATCCTATGGGAGGAAATTCACTTAGCAGGTAGACCTAAGAATCAGTGAGTGGGTATGTAGTTATTGGTGTTGGAGTGTCTATGGCTTTGCGAATGGCAGTCTGTTATTTAGAGTGGGTGTATCAAAGGTTATATTAGGGTGTGAGGAGGTGCATCAGATTATCACGTGGATGATGTCATCAGTGATGTCATCAGTGATGTCATTTGAGATGTCATCAGTGATGTCATCAGTGATGTCACTGACCATGTCATGAGTGATGTAATATGTGACGTCATCAGCAGTGCATTGTGGGGCGCGAGTTATAGTTAGCTGAACTAACTATAACGGGGGAATTTCACGGGTTTTGTACGAGTGCAATGTCCAACTAACTATAACTGTCCCTAAAACCTATGGTTTTTTCAGTGAATTTCAAAGGTTTTTTAAATGCTAATTTCTAACTATAACGTGTCTGAAACCTATGGTTTTTTCTGTGAATTTCAAAGGTTTTTTAAATGCTAATTTCTAACTATAACTGTCCCTAAAACCTATGGTTTTTTCAGTGAATTTCAAAGGTTTTTTAAATGCTAATTCCTTACTATAACATGTCTGAAACCTATGTTTTTTTTCAGTGAATTTCAAAGGTTTTGTAAATGACAATTTTTGAAAATGTATTAATTGTTATATTTATTTTTTGGATACTGATTTACTACATTTTTTTAAACTATTTATTTTTACATATTTTATTTTTTAAATTACATTGTAAGTACACTATACATTACATTACAAAATATACTTTCTCTGAATGAATTACTTTAGTTTAAATACTTTGCAAATAGGCAATAGACTTTTAAGTACAGTAGTTACAGTTGTTGCAATGGGCAACACAATTTCAAACACAATGCAACATTGAGCTCAATGTGAATTTCTAGTTAAATGCAATTAGTTACTTTATGGATTACTTTTCTAACCACAGGACTGGATCCTAGATTCAGTCCTGGGACATCTCCTGTAAACAGTTGAGTAAAAGCGTTTTGGTTACAGTAGTGATTTTTAAGGAATATTATTGTATTTTAAAAGTTGACACTTGGAAACTTTTTCACATAGAATCACCAATGTTATCCTATGGGAGGAAATTCACTTAGCAGGTAGACCTAAGAATCAGTGAGTGGGTATGTAGTTATTGGTGTTGGAGTGTCTATGGTTTTGCGAATGGCAGTCTGTTATTTAGAGTGGGTGTATCAAAGGTTATATTAGGGTGTGAGGAGGTGCATCAGATTATCACGTGGATGATGTCATCAGTGATGTCATCAGTGATGTCATTTGAGATGTCATCAGTGATGTCATCAGTGATGTCACTGACCATGTCATGAGTGATGTAATATGTGACGTCATCAGCAGTGCATTGTGGGCGCGAGTTATAGTTAGCTGAACTAACTATAACGGGGGAATTTCACGGGTTTTGAACGAGTGCAATGTCCAACTAACTATAACTGTCCCTAAAACCTATGGTTTTTTCAGTGAATTTCAAAGGTTTTTTAAATGCTAATTTCTAACTATAACGTGTCTGAAACCTATGGTTTTTTCAGTGAATTTCAAAGGTTTTTTAAATGCTAATTTCTAACTATAACTGTCCCTAAAACCTATGGTTTTTTCAGTGAATTTCAAAGGTTTTTTAAATGCTAATTCCTAACTATAACATGTCTGAAACCTATGTTTTTTTTCAGTGAATTTCAAAGGTTTTGTAAATGACAATTTTTAAATGTATTAATTGTTATATTTATTTTTTGGATACTGATTTACTAAATTTTTTAAACTATTTTTACATATTTTATTTTTTAAATTACATTGTAATTACATTATACATTACATTACAAAATATACTTTCTCTGAATGAATTACTTTAGTTTAAATACTTTGCAAATAGGCAATAGACTTTTAAGTACAGTAGTTACAGTTGTTGCAATGGGCAACACAATTTCAAACACAATGCAACATTGAGCTCAATGTGAATTTCTAGTTAAATGCAATTAGTTACTTTATGGATTACTTTTCTAACCACAGGACTGGATCCTAGATTCAGTCCTGGGACATCTCCTGTAAACAGTTGAGTAAAAGTGTTTTGGTTACAGTAGTGATTTTTAAGGAATATTATTGTATTTTAAAAGTTGACACTTGGAAACTTTTTCACATAGAATCACCAATGTTATCCTATGGGAGGAAATTCACTTAGCAGGTAGACCTAAGAATCAGTGAGTGGGTATGTAGTTATTGGTGTTGGAGTGTCTATGGTTTTGCGAATGGCAGTCTGTTATTTAGAGTGGGTGTATCAAAGGTTATATTAGGGTGTGAGGAGGTGCATCAGATTATCACGTGGATGATGTCATCAGTGATGTCATCAGTGATGTCATTTGAGATGTCATCAGTGATGTCATCAGTGATGTCACTGACCATGTCATGAGTGATGTAATATGTGACGTCATCAGCAGTGCATTGTGGGCGCGAGTTATAGTTAGCTGAACTAACTATAACGGGGGAATTTCACGGGTTTTGTACGAGTGCAATGTCCAACTAACTATAACTGTCCCTAAAACCTATGGTTTTTTCAGTGAATTTCAAAGGTTTTTTAAATGCTAATTTCTAACTATAACGTGTCTGAAACCTATGGTTTTTTCTGTGAATTTCAAATGTTTTTTAAATGCTAATTTCTAACTATAACTGTCCCTAAAACCTATGGTTTTTTCAGTGAATTTCAAAGGTTTTTTAAATGCTAATTCCTTACTATAACATGTCTGAAACCTATGTTTTTTTTCAGTGAATTTCAAAGGTTTTGTAAATGACAATTTTTGAAAATGTATTAATTGTTATATTTATTTTTTGGATACTGATTTACTACATTTTTTTAAACTATTTATTTTTACATATTTTATTTTTTAAATTACATTGTAAGTACATTATACATTACATTACAAAATATACTTTCTCTGAATGAATTACTTTAGTTTAAATACTTTGCAAATAGGCAATAGACTTTTAAGTACAGTAGTTACAGTTGTTGTAATGGGCAACACAATTTCAAACACAATGCAACATTGAGCTCAATGTGAATTTCTAGTTAAATGCAATTAGTTACTTTATGGATTACTTTTCTAACCACAGGACTGGATCCTAGATTCAGTCCTGGGACATCTCCTGTAAACAGTTGAGTAAAAGCGTTTTGGTTACAGTAGTGATTTTTAAGGAATATTATTGTATTTTAAAAGTTGACACTTGGAAACTTTTTCACATAGAATCACCAATGTTATCCTATGGGAGGAAATTCACTTAGCAGGTAGACCTAAGAATCAGTGAGTGGGTATGTAGTTATTGGTGTTGGAGTGTCTATGGTTTTGCGAATGGCAGTCTGTTATTTAGAGTGGGTGTATCAAAGGTTATATTAGGGTGTGAGGAGGTGCATCAGATTATCACGTGGATGATGTCATCAGTGATGTCATCAGTGATGTCATTTGAGATGTCATCAGTGATGTCATCAGTGATGTCACTGACCATGTCATGAGTGATGTAATATGTGACGTCATCAGCAGTGCATTGTGGGCGCGAGTTATAGTTAGCTGAACTAACTATAACGGGGGAATTTCACGGGTTTTGAACGAGTGCAATGTCCAACTAACTATAACTGTCCCTAAAACCTATGGTTTTTTCAGTGAATTTCAAAGGTTTTTTAAATGCTAATTTCTAACTATAACGTGTCTGAAACCTATGGTTTTTTCAGTGAATTTCAAAGGTTTTTTAAATGCTAATTTCTAACTATAACTGTCCCTAAAACCTATGGTTTTTTCAGTGAATTTCAAAGGTTTTTTAAATGCTAATTCCTAACTATAACATGTCTGAAACCTATGTTTTTTTTCAGTGAATTTCAAAGGTTTTGTAAATGACAATTTTTAAATGTATTAATTGTTATATTTATTTTTTGGATACTGATTTACTAAATTTTTTTAAACTATTTATTTTTACATATTTTATTTTTTAAATTACATTGTAATTACATTATACATTACATTACAAAATATACTTTCTCTGAATGAATTACTTTAGTTTAAATACTTTGCAAATAGGCAATAGACTTTTAAGTACAGTAGTTACAGTTGTTGCAATGGGCAACACAATTTCAAACACAATGCAACATTGAGCTCAATGTGAATTTCTAGTTAAATGCAATTAGTTACTTTATGGATTACTTTTTCTAACCACAGGACTGGATCCTAGATTCAGTCCTGGGACATCTCCTGTAAACAGTTGAGTAAAAGTGTTTTGGTTACAGTAGTGATTTTTAAGGAATATTATTGTATTTTAAAAGTTGACACTTGGAAACTTTTTCACATAGAATCACCAATGTTATCCTATGGGAGGAAATTCACTTAGCAGGTAAGTAGTGTTATCGTTACTTTTTCTTACTCAGTGTTGGATCCTGGATCCAGCACTGGTGCATCTCCTGTAAACAGTTGAAAGAATGCGTTTAAGTTATACAGGCGATTTTTAAGGAATATTTGTAGTTTGTGAAAATCGACACTTTGAAACTTTTCTGCTGAAAACCAGACAATGGATTCCTATGGAAGGAAATATAAGTTACTGGTAAGTACGGTTAGAATTACTTTTCAGGGTCAGTGCTGGGCTAAAAGATGCAGCACTGGGTTCTCTCCTGATAACAGGTGAGTAAATCGGAATTCGTAGTTCGGTTGATTTTAGAGGAATATTATAAAGTTCCAAAACTCCACTCTTAGAAGAATTTCCAAGTGAAACCAGTCAATGTTAGCCTATGGAAGGAAATTCAAGTTACTGGTAAGTACGGTTAGAATTACTTTTCAGGATCAGTACTGGGCTGAAAGATGCAGCACTGAGGTCTCTCCTGATAACAGGTGAGTAAATCGGAATTCGTATTTCGGCTGATTTTAGAGGAATATTTGTATGTTTCAAAAATCGACACTTAGAAACTTTTTCAGCAAAAAGCAGGCAATGATATCCTATGGAAGGAAATTCAAGTTACTGGTAAGTACGGTTAAAATTACTTTTCAGGATCAGTACTGGGCTGAAAGATGCAGCACTGAGGTCTCTCCTGATAACAGGTGAGTAAATCGGAATTCGTAGTTCGGCTGATTTTAGAGGAATATTATAAAGTTCCAAAACTCCACACTTAGAAGAATTTCCAAGTGAAACCAGTCAATGTTAGCCTATGGAAGGAAATTCAAGTTACTGGTAAGTACGGTTAGAATTACTTTTCAGGATCAGTACTGGGCTGAAAGATGCAGCACTGAGGTCTCTCCTGATAACAGGTGAGTAAATCGGAATTCGTATTTCGGCTGATTTTAGAGGAATATTTGTATGTTTCAAAAATCGACACTTAGAAACTTTTTCAGCAAAAAGCAGGCAATGATATCCTATGGAAGGAAATTCAAGTTACTGGTAAGTACGGTTAAAATTACTTTTCAGGATCAGTACTGGGCTGAAAGATGCAGCACTGAGGTCTCTCCTGATAACAGGTGAGTAAATCGGAATTCGTAGTTCGGCTGATTTTAGAGGAATATTTGCACAATGGTGAAGGAAGGGGGTGGGGCCTGAGGTGACATGTCTGCAAACACACCCAGTGGTGCGTTTTAAGTTGGAGAATTAATTCCTTCTCAATCCCGAGGGTCCCTAGGGGCCAACTAGCCCACCAGATACCTCTAGTATGCCCCGGACAGCTGCATTGCAGAGAGGTGTTCAGAGGCCACGCCCCTTTTTACAACACTCTGCAACGCAGCTCCGTGGCGCTTACTGGAGGTACCTGGTGGGCTAGTTGGCCCCCAGGGACCCTCAGGATTGAAGGGATTTAATTCCCCATCTTAAAACGCGCCACGGGGCCTGTTTGCACACATGTCACCTGAAGCCCCGCCCTCCCTTCACCACTGTGCAAACGTGCCCGTGGCGCGTTTTAAGTTGGGGGATTAAGTCCCCTTGAATACTGAGGGTCCCTGGGGGCCAACTAGCTCACCATGTACCTCCAAAAGCACCACAGAGCTGCGTTGCAGAGAGGTGTAAAAGGGCGTGGCCTCTGTACACCTCTCTGCAACGCAGCTCCCTGGCACATACTGGAGGTTCCTGGTGGGCTAGTTGGCCCCTAGGGACCCCAGTATTGAAGGGGAATCGTTCCCCATCTGCAAAACGCGCCAGGGGCGCGTTTGCAGAGTGGTAAAGGAAGGGGCGGGGCCTGCGGCCCGATCGTTTTTTTTTGTTTGTTTTTTTCCAAGGGGGCTGTGTGGCCCCCTTACTTTTCCTATTTTTGGGCCCTGGGGACCCCATCCCCCAGGGCCTTATCCCTTTTTTTTTTTTTTTAATTAAACGGGAAGGGAGCCGCGTGGCCCCTCCCATGGCCGAATCCGGCCCCGGGGACCCCATCCCCCGGGGCATGGCCACACTTTTAAATAAATTTTTAAGGAGGGGGCTGCGTGGCCCCCCTCCTCAGGCCTCCTTTTGCCCCGGGGACCCCATCCCCGGGGCAGGCCTTTTTTTATTTTTAAATTAGTATTTTTGGGGAGGGGGCCGCGTGGCCCCCTCCCGGGCCACTACTGCCCCGGGGACCCCATCCCCCGGGGCTGGCCCTCTTCGTTGGGGACTGTGGGGGTCCCCAATCCCCCCACAGTCCCGCCGGCTCCCCGCGTCCCTTGGGAGCCGGCATTGCTTTCCACATGGGGAGCTGCTAACATGCAGCTCCCCGTGTGGAAAGCAATTTGCTTTGGATATTGGAAGCGAGAGCAGGTTTCCTGCTCTCGCTTCCAATATCCAAAGCAGTTTGCTATGACAGGACGGGAGCCACGAGGCTCCCGTCCTGTCATAGCAAACTACAGTGTCCCGGGGTAGGCACCCGGGACACTGCAGGAGCCGGCCCTGGGGGGTGGTGGTCCCCAGGGCCATTACAGGCTCCAGGAGGGGGCCGCGCGGCCCCCTCCCTCCATTGACAAAGCCCCGGGAGGTGGTGGTCCCCGGGGCTCTGAGAGTCCGTAATGGACCTCCATATTGACATTTTTAGTGCCCCGGGGAGGTGGCGGTCCCGGGGCATGTGGGGGGGGCTCGAGCCCCCCCACACAGGTAAATTTATAAGAAAAATAATTATAGAAGCCCCGGGTAGGTGGCGATCCCCGGGGCTGCGGGAGGGCCGAGAGCCCTCCCGCACCATTTATTTTTAAAGCCCCGGGGGGTGGCGGTCCCCGGGGCTTGGAGGCCTTAGAGGCCCCCACATATTATAAATACCCCCCATGCCCCCGGGACTTGGCCCACCCGGGGGCAATTAACAACGAAGCGCGGGAGACCGCGCTCGTTTTTTCGGCGGGATTCGCGCACCCTAAGCGCATCCCGCCAATTCTTGGGGTTGAAAAAATGCTTTTTCTGCCCAGGGGGTCCTTGTGGGACCCCTGAGCAGACCTAGGGGTCAGGGTGTTTCTACCCTGCCCCCTTTGTGCGTTTTGCGCACTTGTTTCTTTTTTTTCCTCGGCGGGATCCGCGCACCCTAAGCGCATCCCGCCGATTTAAAAAAAATGCTTTTTCTGCCCAGGGGTCCTTGTGGGACCCCTGAGCAGACCTAGGGGGTCAGGGTGTTTCTACCCTGCCCCCTTTTGCGCTTTGCGCACTTGTTTCTGTCCCTCGGTTCTACCGAGGACAAAATGGCTGCCAACACTTCCTGATTTGGAGTGTTGACAGCCACTTGACAGCCAATTAGCATACAGCTCGTGATCGGGAGGGTACGCGGACCCTACGCGCCCATAGATATATATGTGACTTTACTTTTGATTTTCTCAGGAACTACTGAACGGATTTACACCATTTAAGCAAAAGGCACGACACTGAACCAAGGGCTACCTCTTTGCCAAATTTGGTGTAATTCCGTTCAGCAGTTCGGGCTGTAGCTGCGACTAAAGGTTCCTATGGAAAAATGAATGGCGAAAACGCGTTTTGGGACCCCCCTTTTTTCTCGGCCCCCGCTTGACGAATCAACCCGAGACTTTCAGGGTAGGAGCGGAGCGGAGCGCCCCAACAAGTTGGAAACTTTCGCGAAGATTCGTCAACCGGCGTCAACGTTATTTCAAATAGAATGTTGCGGATTTCCTATGGATAATAGGTCCTAACTATAACTATCTACCGGCGACCGCCAGTAGATAATATATATATATATATATATATATATATATATATTCACTGAAAAAACCATAGGTTTCAGAAATGTTATAGTTAGGAATTAGCATTTAAAAAACCTTAGAAATTCTCTGAAAAAACCATAGGTTTTAGGGGTGTTATAGTTAGTTGGACATTTCACTCGTACAAAACCTGTGAAATTCCACCGTTATAGTTAGTTCAGCAAACTATAACTCGCGCCCCCGCAATGCACTGCTGATGACGTCACATATTACATCACTCATGACATGGTCAGTGACATCACTGATGACATCACTGATGACATCTCAAATGACAGGCCTAGGGGGTCAGGGTGTTTCTACCCTGCCCCCTTTTTGCGTTTTTTGCGTCTGTTTTCGTCTTTTCTTGTGCCTCGGTTCTACCGAGGCACAAGATGGCTGCCAACACTTCCTGGTTTGGAGTGTTGACAGCCAATTAGCATACAGCTCGTGATCGGGAGGGTGCGCGGATCCTCCGCTGCCATAGATATATATGTGTTTTTACTTTTGATTTTCTCAGCAACTACTGAACGGATTTCACCATTTAACAAAAAGGGTTCTTTCTGAACCAAGAACTACCTCTTTGCCAAATTTGGTGTAATTCCGTTCAGCAGTTCGAGCTGTAGCTGTGTCTAAAGTTTCCTATGGAAAATTGCATGGGGAAAACACGTTTTGGGACCCCCCTTTTTTCTCGGCCCCCGCTTGCCAAATCACCCCGAAACTTTCAGGATAGGAGCGGACCGGAGCGGGCCATAAGTTTTGAGAATTTCGCGAAGATTCGTCAACCGGCGCCAAAGGTATTGGAAATAGAATGTTGCGAATTTCCTATGGAAAATAGGTCCTAACTATAACTATCTACTGGCGACCGCCAGTAGATAATATATATATATACATATATATATATATATATATATATATATATATATATATATATATATATATATATATATAGCGACGCAGTGCCACAATGAAATTACCGTAGAGTGCTGTGGTACTGCAAACTCAAAACACACGATCTGATTGGCTAGTCTCAACTTGACGAAAAGGTTAGGGTTGCCATTCTATAACTCAGGACTTGGTCACCATGTATTAGTAAATAAAAAAAATAAGGAATAAAGGGGCAGGGTATGGGCACTCTAACCCCTGTGCCCTGTGGGGTCAAATTAAAAATCTATATATTTTTTGGAGGCACTGCAGTACCGCGAAATTACCGCCATGCCCACTGCAGCCCCCCCTAGTAAATTTGTGGCAGTATTGTGGTACCATGGAAAAAAATAATGGGGTCCTTGGGGATTTGCATGACCATGAAGTTGGCCAGGAACGGGTGCAGAGTACTTGCAGGGGTTTGGTGCTCATGCGAAAGTTGGCCCACGGCATGGCGGGCTTGGCCACACTTGGGGGGTTGAGCGCAGGGCCTGAGCACAGGCCATGCCCTGTGGCCAGCCCCATGCCATGCAGAGGCTGTGTGTGGCCTGGGGTTGGTATAGTAGGAAATGGTAATAAAATATTACTTTTCGTGAAAAAACACTATAAATTCACTGAAAAAATGAAAGGTTAAAGTGACATTACAGTTAGGTATGGTAATAATATTTTACTTTGCAATAAAAAAAACAGAGAAATTCACTAAAGAAAAACGAAAGGGTAAAGTGACATTATGGTTAGGTGAAAATGTCAGTTTAAACATAAAATTTTAAACAAAAAAAACACTGAAATTCACCAGTTATAGTTAAATGAAGTAATTAAATGTCGTGCACTCTCCATGCACAGTGTTGTCAAAAATTATGTCATTTCAGTTGTCTTCAGTGATGGTGCCAATGATGTCATAGAACGTCATGAGTGATGTAATATGTGAGTTCATAAGCAGTGCATGGCGAAGGCGAAAGTTGGTCTTCTGTAGACTCTCTCTATGCTATCTCCATGCTTCATCCACCTCTATATCAACCTTCCTGCTCTTTCTCTGCTTTCTCTGCTCATCTACTTCTCCCTATATCACATTTTTTCTCTGTATGCTTCAGCTTTTTCTGTCCTGTCTGTAACAATTTTACTCTGCCTTTCTGCCTTTCTGCCTTACAACTCTCTCTACCTCACCAATCTTCCTATACCTCACTTCTCATTATGTCCGTTTCCTGACATTACCACTCTCTCTACCATGCATCTCGCTACACTTCTTTCACTACCTCACCTCTCTATTTGTACCCCTCTCTGCCTCTACTATTTCCATTTCACCGATCTCTCTCTCTCTCTCTTATCCCTCTGTGTACCGCACCCTTCTCTTACAATATTCTTCTGCCTGTCTGTAGCTCTCTGTGCCTATCTACCACATGTTAAAAATGTACCCCCCTCTCTCTCACTACCTCTCTTTCTCTACTTGCCTTTCTCTACTTACCTATTGCTTTCTCTATCTCTCTGTATATACCTCTCTAGTGACTTTACCTTTCTCTCTTTGCCTCAATTTACTCCTTACATCATCTATTTCTCCCTCTCTCCCTCCTCACCTATCTCTCTCATTTCTACCTCTTCCCCCTTCTCCCTCTCCATACCTCTCAGGCTAAATATTTTTTTGTATTCTGTGTCCTTACCCTGTCGCCTACCCCCCTCCCATTTCTTTTACTTAGTGGAGCCATAGGTCAATGCCTAGTCAGAGGTATGCCCATAGAAAGAGGAGAGGGTGGACACAACAGGGGAAGAGATTAAGAAAACAACATAAAATCCCACTCAATTAATGATGTAAATTATTGGAGAAGTGCTATGATTTTCACTGTTGCCGCAGGAAAACCAAAACTCAAGGGATGTTATTTTGTTAATGCAATCGTATTGCAATGACATCTTAAATTTCAAACTCTGTGTGCATATGTTTTATTTTAATATAATCCACTTATCCACAAAACTGCGACTAAATCTTGCTTACAGTGTCTGACCCACAATAGGAGAGACAGACTGATTAGACCATATATCCAAAGTAAAATATAGTTGCAAAGACACAAATATTGATCCAAACACAAAAAGAAATTGCTTTATCAATGGTTATTCAAGCTTTCTTTTGATATAATTTGGTGGGTCAACGCTAAGCAGCTTGAGCTTTTGGCTATGCTTATGTGCCCCGGTTTATTAAAAATAAATGTACAGTTCAACATTTTGTGGCATGAGGGTTTGAATTTGCTAAAAACGGGTAATAAATTCAAAACCGTTCCAAACAGTGGGCCAAAAAACATTTCTTGCTCCAGTCCCCAAAAATCATTTAGATGACACCTGCATAACTCCTTGTAAATCCCATTTATTGGGTTTATTTATTTATTTTTTAGTTGAAAAGGATTTTTTTTTATATAATATAAAACATCTCAATAAAATACAGAAATATAAAATAAAATCTAACTACATAACCTGTTAGAGGCAATATGGGGAAGGAGGGGGAGAGAAAAGGGGGGAGGGGAGTAAATGACATTCATTTATATCTATTTTTAACATAACTACTTATATATTTACTAATTTCGGTTTAGTTTAGTTTGTGTGTTTCTTTCCTTCAAATGCTTTTTTACATGTCTTTGGCCATTGGAGACTGGAAAAGATGGATTTCCTTAGAGACAACAAGCAGAACGACCTTCCATTATGTTTAGGGCACGATACAAGTTGGAAACTGTGGAACTTTATGTATGCCACGGTCACATGCACTTCACTAACAATGTTCAAGTCATGACTTAAGACAGTGTGTGGAAAATACATTGATAATGCATCTCATGTGGCTTTGATGCTCAAAGCATTTCTCTTGTATGGTTTTAGGCCTGAGTGAAATTTAAATTATGGCGGCGTAATTTGCGTAACTTGGGAAACTTTTCATGGTGCTTCCTGTGCTAAATTACTGAACTTATGCCATTAGGCCACTTTGTGTAATTACACTGCTGTTATGTGCATATTTAAAGAACAGTAGCGAAGGAACCACGCAAACAACCAGAAAACGAGTAGCTGTTGTTAATGGCAATTGTGTTTCTTGTTATTTTTAAGCGAAAAATGTGTCCTCGCATTATGCTAAATGATGGATTTACATCTATTGTTGATTATGTGTGATTTTCCTGAATGCTCACATAATTACACAAAATCATGTTATGCAAATTTCGCACATCTGTGTAACAAGCATCATTTTTGCAAAAAATATGTGTATATATCATTGAGAAAAAAATCCTAGTATCTGAAGCCAGCAATATTGACTTAGGGGATTCTCTTTGGAGCTACTTAATTTCGTGAACAGAAATACACAGAAAAACAAATTTTAATCATAAATAATTAGAGAACACAATTTTATGCATAGTCAAGTGACAGTGGGGTGGAGAAAACGTGCTAGGTGCTCAGGAGAAGGTGATACAATTGTGCAATGTGTATATCACAATGTACACAATAAGAATGTGGCCCATATTTTCCAAAATGTAATTATTATAAATGGGTCTACATAGTAAGTCGATGGCATTCCGATCCACTGTCATTACGGGAAATGTAGTAAGGTGGAATATTATCTGGTAATGCTGGTTAGGCTTCAACATGCAATACTCTCACAACCCCAGGGCCGGACTGGCTGGAGCGGGCACCGGGCATTTCCCCGGTGGGCCGGAGGGGTGGGGGCCGGTTTTGTGGACGCAGGGGGCCGCTTTTCTTACAGGGTGCCGGTTTTGCAGCAGTGCTGCAAAATCGGCCCTCTGTAAGAAAAGCGAGAGCAGTGCTTAGCGCTAACACCCCCCTCCCGTTCCCAGGGCCGGTGGAGAAGCAACCTGTCAGGGCTGGTTGCTGTTCCCAGTCCGGCCCTGCACAACCCCCAAATATGGTCCTTTGATTCACAATAATAAATCTATAGCTCAGTCCTGCTAGAGTGGCAAAGACCAGTCAGGCTTTACTAGAGGTACATGTGTTAAATATTTCAGACTACCAACACAAATGAAAAATAATTGACATGACTCGAAAGAAACTGACACCAGTTTATAAATAAAGCAGATTTCTATATAAATTTAGACACTAAAACGAAGACAATCTGAAAAGTTTAACAGGAATTATGGATTTTAGAAGCAAAATTAAATCAGTGCAGAACAGTACTGCAAAACTTTATCATTGTGGTCAATGGGAAAACGCACTAGTGACAATCGGGCACTTGCAGGTCGAGGTGCGTGGAACCCAAGGAGAGTAAAGGTGATGTGGGTCCCAGGACCACGCCATGACAGTCGGTTCGATTTTAACTAGCCCAAGAAGTCCGTGTGCAGAGGTTGTCCTGGCTGTCCTTGGTGCTGAAGTGGGAGCTGTGGGGGAGCTGGTTTTACCACTTACACTGTGCTGGTGGGGCAACAGGTGCAAAAAGTTGACAACAAAGGCACTGCTGACATCAGATAAAGGTTTTGCGGTGTTCCCTTGAGGTTCAGCGTTGAGTAAAGTTGGTGGTTGCGGGACTGGCGACCAACAAGCCTTGGCGGGGGTAAGCTCAACAGAAAGTTATTTAGACTTCCGGAGGTCTGGGGGAAAACGGTAGCTGCCTGAAACTTACTGGAGGTCAGGACTACATACCCCACAATGCTGTGGACCATCTACTTTTAGGCAATCCCTTGGAGGGCCGGATGGCCAGTGATTCTTTGCTTCCGGTATGTTGTTTTTAGCTGCAGTGTGCAGGGGACTAATGCCACTAGTACAGGGGAGTCTGGGGTTGCCTTTGGCTCTCAAAGGGGTCCCTCTATTTGGGGAAACTGGTCTTTGGTCCAGGACAAATTACTGTTGTGCAGTTCCAGGAAGGTTGCCACAAGTGCAGAGTATCATGCCTTTTGTTTGTGCAGTTCCTGTTGCCGCAGACTCGGGTCTCTTCTTGTGTCCTTTGTTGCATGTCAGATCAGAACTGAGGCTCTGGTGCCAGGGGTGCCCCTTAAATTCTAGATTTAGGGGTGTTAGGAGTGTAGGTGCAAGTAGCCAATAGGCTACTAGCCCCAGCGGCCAATCCGCCCCTGAGGTGACCACATACGGGGTGTGTGTCACCTTTTCTATCCAGAACTCTCTATTCTACCACTTCTAAAAATGGCAGAAACCTTTCTTAGCTGTACAGACCAGGTAACCCACCGAGGGGTGTGGCTAGCCCTCTGGGGCTGTACACCTCTTGACTACATAATTTTCCCACCTGCCCTGGTGCAAATGGGGCGGGGGGAGGGATGTTTCCTCCTTTGGGAGGCAGCCAGGTTCCATATCACAGGCAGTGAAGGCTTTGAAGATCACCGCCTTGATGTGCCATTTCACTAGTCATCCTGTCAGGGAGGGAAGTGTGACCTCCTTCCCATCCGGGCCATTGTTTCTAACTCCTGGGAGAGTTTACAACTCCTGGCAGGGGTCAGATTCCTGTCTTGGTGGCAGCAGCTGCGGACTGGCAGCCAGAGCACTGGAAAGGCTGGGTGCAACCAGGTGGGCAATCTCTAAGATATCCACCTGGGTGCATACCACATCATCCCCAACTTGAAAATCGTGTCAGGGGTGATGAGGCACATTTTTTAATACCAAAAAGGACATATGTCTGCGGTACCATAATGGAGCTGCCAAACTCGAGTTTGCCTGCGTGCCAACCCATGTTATCCCATGGACCGCGTATCACTTATAGTAAGCTTTAATGGTAAAGGCCACTAAAGGGACATATAAGCTTGCACTTACATGTAGTCTCCTTTAATACAATGCACCCTTCCTCCTGGGCTCAGTAGGCCTTCCTTTGGGGTTACTGGCATATACTAAAAATAGTGCATCGACTTTGCCCCACAAGGTGAGAGCAAAGTCAGGTTTGAGCAGTTCGCACTGTTCCTGCAGTCTGCAATGGCAGGCCTGCTGTCATTAGTTTACTTGAGTCTCTTAGGGTGGCATAAACAGTGCTTCAGGCCCTGGTGACCCCTTTAACACCCATGCCCTGGGTACCACTGGTACCATATACTAGGGACATATAAGGGGGTTAAAGTCCTTGCCAATTGAGATTGCCAATACACATGTATCAGTTTAGGGAGAGAACACTGGCACTAGGGCGTGGTTAACAGGCCTCAGTGCTCTGTCAGAGTTGAAAACCAGTAACTTGTAGTCCAATTGAGGGCAAACAATTGGGGACATCTGGGAAAAAGGCCTGTTTTATTACACAGCCCCCCTCCCCCCAGCCAACATGTCCAGTAGACTCAGCACAACCCTGGGTTAGTTTTCCTGACTTGTCAGCGAGGAAGGATGCAAAGAATCCTGGCCGAACTATCGCAGACCTACTCTGCCTCACATCCTTCTGTCAGGGTAAATCCCTCTGGTCAGTTGACCCACCTCAACAGTAACAGGACCCATTCTAAACAGGAACTTAACTAAAGTTGCATCTTTACCTTCCTCCCCTTTTGCTTTGGGTAGTGAGGTGCCCACCTCTTCTAACCCTGTCTTAGCTAGGGCAACACCTAGCTTACCCACAGAAGTCACCCAATACTTGAGCAACCCTATCATGCCAAACAGGGTAAGGGGTCCTACCTTAATACGGCCCATGGGGTCTTCCTCCCATGCCAAGCACAGTGCAGCCATGAAGGCTAGCACAGAACAGAGGCTACTGATAGCTGTCAGGATCCAGAACCACATCCCGAACTCTGCACTGACAGATGTATGAGCTACCTTAGGGGCAACTGTCGGTTCTTGGAGCCTCCCTAGTTGTTCACACTGCGGTGCTACCACCTCCTGTGGCAGACACCATTGTTTCGCTCCTCTTTCTGTCAGTTCAGGTGTGAAACCCTGGTTCTGAGCAGTTGCCTTACTTTTCAGAACTTCTTGGGGGTCAGGAGAAGCCTCACCAGTGCTAACACTGGGGTTCTCCTCTACTGGGGATGAAAGGCCCTTGGCTTACTAGGTCTCTAGTTAAGAGTGGCATTCCTTTCCTTTCCTTACTCTTTTTCCATTTCTGCTGGTGACATAGGGGCATATTTACAACAAAGTGGCTGAGCATGGCGTTAGCCTCCTTGGCTTAACGCCACGCTCCGCCAGTTCAGAAATGCAGGACTGCACCATATTTACAACAATATGGTACAGCCCTGCATTTCCCCTGGCGCTAAATTTAGCAGCCTAGCACCAACGCAGGCACCCTTTCACCATAGTGCAAGGCTTTCTGCGTTGAGGGGAAGATTGTTTATGTGCAGGAAGGTCTACCTTCCTGCACATAAACAATCAATGGTGTTTTGCTGTTTCTATGTGTGCTGCACGAAGCAGCACACATAGAAACAGCAAAAAACGAGGAGAAATAAAGCATTTCTCCTCGTTTCGCCTGTTAAAGACCAGGTTTTCCCTGCTCTTAATTTTGGCACTGCCTCCTATTTACGCCACCCTTGTAAATAGGGGGCAGCATCAAAATCAATGAGTGTTACGGTGGAACGCCCACCGTAATACCCATTGCCCACCTCTTTCACGCTAAGTATAGCGTGAAAAGGTGCCTTATTTACAAGGCAGCGTTAAGCCACGTTAAATGGCTTAACACTGCCTTGTAAATAAGGCAAAAAACATATTGCCACAGGAACGTCACTAAAAGTGACGTTTCTGTGGTGATAGGGGCTTGTAAGTATGCCCCTAAGTCTCCTAACCTTATGGACAGGACCCCGAGGATCCTTGGGTTGGGCGGCGTCCTGGGCGACCACCCCTTCCGGGATCATACCGATCTCTGGGATGTCATTGCCTAGGATACAATCTAGGAGGAGGTTTGAACTGACTACCACTCTATGACAGCTAAGGGTATCCCCTCTTTCTAAGGGCACTAAGGCTACAGGTTTGGTTGTGACCTCCCCTGTGACTACCCTTACTCTCCTTGCTTCCACTGGAATATACTGATCTGGAGACCCTAACCTGTCAACCACTATGGTATGACTGGCACCTGTGTCTCACAGGGCAGTGGTGGGGATCCCATTCACCTGAATGGAATGGTGGGCTTACTACCGCCCTCAGGGATCTCCAGCTTACGATCTGGACCCTTCTCACAGTTAAAAGCTATGAGGACCTCCTCATCCGAGATGTCCTCCCCAAAAGTTTCACTGGTCATCCCAGTGCTAACTTTCCTTTGGGGACAGGCTACATCCCCTCTGTAAGGCCCTGCCTGTTGGCAGTCAAAGCACAGTCTATTATCCAAGAGTTTGTTAGCTCCTGGGTCCCCCTACTCTGCTTGCCAGAGGTGTGGTGGGTTTGAATCTCCTCCTTTTTAGGATTATGGGGTCCTGAGGGAGTCTCTTTGGTGGGCTTACCACCTCCCTCCTTTCCCTTTTGTGGGCCTGACCCTCACTTCCTGAGGTCACCTCCCTGGGTTTTCTTGGGTACTCTTGTCCTTACCCACTCATCAATCTTCTGGCCCAACTCTTTAGGGCTAGAAAGCTCTGAATATACCAGATTCTGGTGTAACTTGTCTGAGGTACAGTTAGTTAAACTGCGCTCCTCCATAATCAAATTACATAGCCCATCATAAATGTCAACCTCATTGCCTTTTACCCAGCCTTCTTCTGCTTTGACTGAAGAGTCCACAAAGTCCACCCATGTATGGTTTTGACCTTTATGGGTGCCCCTAAACTTCAATCTGTATTCCCCTGTGGTGAGTCCAAATCCTTCTAACAAGGTCTCCTTCATATGCTGATAGCACTCTTAGGGTCAAAAGATTCCTCTTTCTTCCTATTAAATTTTCTGCCACCATTATCTTTCAGCTTCAAGCCTATCTTGACCCTTATTTTCTCAAGGGCTAGCTTCCTTTCCTCGAGTTCAAACTTTTTCTCCTCCTCTAGTGAGAGGAGATCAAGCTCTTCCTCAAGGCTTACTACCACCTTACAAGTAGGGGGTCTGCTAGAGTGACTTCTGTCACTTCCCACTGGTGAAGGGGGTCTGTGAAAGGGTGGACAGTTTTGGTCTTCACCTCATTCCCCCAAACCTTCAATTTGGGCTAGGGCATCCTCATCACCCTCTTCAAGGTCTTCCTCTGAGGAATGGCCCTCTCTCTCTAATTTCTCTTTCTCAGAGGAGCTGAGGCTTTTTTCAAGTTCAACCTCCTTCTTTTTAGCTGTAACTCTATAGCCAATGCCCCTAGCTTTGCACAAAACCCTCTGATCCCTAATCTTCAGGGCTGGGATGACTGAAAGGTCGAGATTCTTACCAGTCTCCATTGTGCCTAACCTTTTACTTGGAAGTTGGAATCTTTTTAAAACTTTTTTTTATAACCAATTTTTATTAGTATTAAAAAGTGTCAGCATTTCCCACCAACAATCGTACAAGACCACCACAATATGCATCAGATATGTAGACAAATTACATGCATCATCATCATCATCAACATCTTTACACTGTTAGCCCATGATGTGTCTACCACCCGCTTCATATCTTATCATGCTTTCGGGTGCATCCCCGTGCCTCGTATACCGGCTTCTCCTGGTGAGCACAGCAGGTCCACCCCCTCCTCCAACTTCCCAACAAGGGGGTTCTGGCAACTTCCAGTTATGGGTGATATCCCTCTTGGCTATCAGTGTGGCCACCCCAATAAAAGTCCTTTCCAGTCTGAGATCCCCAACCTCCTCCAAGAGATCTAGCAGGGCCACCCGAGGACCAAGATCAATCCAGCTGCCCAGGACCGTAGAAAGCTCACGGCCTATCTCTTCCCAAAAGACGGATAACACCGGGCATGACCAAACCATGTGGAAAAAGTCAGCTTTGGGTAGGGAGCACCTCGCACATGTGGCCTGTGGAGCTCGACCTGCATGCTGCAGTCGCTGGGGGTCAGATTTGTCATGTGGAGATAGTTAAATTGTACCATTCAGAGGTGTGAGGAGATTGCTTATTCCTTTGGGCCATACATTCCTCCCGCCAGTCATCCTTGTCCATCTTTCCCATCCAAGTCTCCCTCTTTTGCAGTAAAACTAGGAAACAGTCTTTTGTACTAACCTTCAAGGAGCGATAGATCCTGGAAATTATCCCTTTTATCCAGTTTCCCCAACAGTAATTTAGCTTCGAGGGGGTTGTATTCTGGAATTTGGAATTTCACAGGGATGTCGACAAGTAGGACATGACACAATTGGAGGTAAAAATAGAATTGTGTGTGGGAGAGCTGGTAGAGTGCCTTCAAATCCAGGAACAACATCAAGGCCCCACCACGTCTAACATCTTCTAGATAGGTGATCCCTATTCTCTCCCAATGTGTAAAGCCCTGAAGGCCTGACACATGTCATAACCATGTGCCCTGCCAACACGGCGTCATCCCAGTAATATCACAGTCCCAATTATTAAAACGTAGAGCTGCTCTCCAACAAAGCATGGTCATCCGGGTACAGTCTGTTAGAGAGTGAGTTATTGGTGCCCCGTGGAGTAGGCCACGGAGACATCTAGGCCCCAGTAAACCAGCCATTGATCGTTGCGGTTTCTGAAATAAGGCAGTACCCATAGAAATTGGTCATACTGAGGCCAAACTCGTACGGGGATATCCTAGCAGAGATGAAGGCCACTCTGTGATGCCCTTCCACCCAGAAGATGATGGTGATCTTCGATGTCAGTGTTTGGAACCACTTTTGGGGGATCGCGTGAGGGAAGATTGCAAGGACATATATAAAGCGAGGAAGGCACATCATCTTAAATAAGGCTACTCGCCTCATAGGGTTTAGAGGCAGCCAGCCCCACTTCTGCAGATCCCTATTCAAGGCTGTTATAAGGGGCTGAAAATTAAGGGTCCAGGCCAGGTCTGGGAGGTGTGAGATATATATATATATACCTAAGTGTTTGAAGGAGAGTCGCTGCATCGGTATTGCAGGGCACCACACATGACCTCCCCCTCTCTCAACCGACACCAGCAGTGATTTGTTCGTGTTGAGCTACAGGCCAGATGCCTCACTATATAGTCGAGGGCTTTTGAGGCATCTGGGGTCTGAAGATTGCATGTCCCCTAGGAATAGTAGGATATCATCTCCATAAAGAGCTATGCGCTCGTCAGGACCCCCCTCCCAATGCCATCCCTAAATTCGAGTGTTACATCTAATAAGACACTCCATCTGTTCAATTACTAGGGCAAACAACAACGGAGACAGGGGACAGCCCTGGTGGGTGCCTCTGGGAATCTGGAAGGGCAGGGATAGTACTCTAGTCACCCGGACCTAGGTTGAAGGGACATTATATAGCAGGCCAATGAGTCTACGGAAGTAAGCTCCAGAACCTGCCTGTTGCAGCACCGCCTCCAAAAAGACCATGCAACAGTGTCAAAGTCCTTTTCGAAATTAGGAGTAAGGCCAGGGAACCATTCAGTTGGCACTGCGGGGATAGGACAAGCTGTACCCACCGCAATGCAATGGGGAATGCTCATGCCAGGCATGAATCCACACTGATCCGGATGGATTAGGTAAGTCAATGTCTGACTCAATCTAGACACTAGGACCATCGCAAACACTTTAATGTTGGCATTTATGACAGAAATAGGCCTGTGTGAGGAGCAGTGGTTCGCCGACTGGTTCACCTTGGGTATCAGAACGAACGGACTAATCTTTAACCAGGTCCAGCATACATGTCCGTAAATGAACCTTTACACAAAAAGTATGCAGTTCCTAATATTAAAAAGCAGGAGGAAGTGTTTTTTACAATGTAGGAACTCCACATGGAAATGTGCGGTAGTGAAAAGTGGGGAGAAGGAACCTCTCCTCTTGGAAAAAGACCCTCACACACCCAGCCTGCTAGGTGTCATGCTTCATCATCGGGTCTGCTCCTTATCGGGTCGGCGCTGCAATCCCCGATCGGCACCCGTAATGGGGCCTCCTTGGCGGAGATCTTTATTCCATATGCCGGTGGGTGGAGTGCGTGTGAGGGCCCTAAGACAGTGTAGGTGATGTAAATGTGTAGGGAAATAAAAAAGGGGGGAGGTGGTCCACTCAAAATAATTTTATTAAATGTGGCCCCTACCCTGGTTAAAAAAGAAAACAAAACGCGTATCTAAACTCATAGGATGTCGAGATTTATGCGTTTGTTAAAAGGTCAACATGTTTCTTGCCTGAAAATGTATTAAATGGCAATTCTTCAGGACCAGTAATGATCTACCTACACTTAATGGTAGTGGTCAGCAATGAAGTGAAATAAAAGCAGTGACCACCGTTACAGCACCCTAAAAAGTGGTACCTGTAGATCAAAAAAACACAACCTGCAAGGGAAGCAGAACAACAACAATCACGTTAAATGTCGCGGTATTCTGTTCTAAATAAAAACCAAACACAAGCAACATGAGTGCCACACGGTGTTGTTGATGCGGCTCAAGCATGCTGGACACAAGTGACTCGTGGCATGCTTAATGTGCGTATTCAGTATCATAGCAACTGGAAATGTATCCTAAAACTGAGCAACTAAAAGAGAGAGCACCATCTAGACACTCACCCTATTAGGGTCAAGGATGCGCGGCATCAGTACCGGCTGGTGTAGACACTAATATATAGTGTCCTGATGGAAGGGAAAAAGAAAAGGCATGAATAATCAAGTTTAAAATTGACATCACCCAGGTCCAATAGCCTGAAAGTAGAGCAAGCCAAACGGAGCACAAGGGCACCCGGCATGGCTACCCTGCATACAGCTCATCAAGTGACTGAATCAGGCAACCAAAAGGGGGGCACATAAAAGATAAATAAATCTAAATATTGCCCAGGGTCTAAGCAGCATAGCTGGAAATCTAATCCGCGCTCCAGTCGGCGTCCCCGGCCCCCACCGAAGTGGAGAACGGAGTCGACCGCAGCAACTCGATCGGGCCACACAGCCAGTGCTGCAACAGGCGTCCGAACAATAACCAACCAACCTCGTGCTACAAGTGGAAAACAAGGAGTCAGAAGCGGGAGAGACGGGGACCCGTGCTGCCTGCGGAGCCACTACTCCTCCACGTGTGTTTACCGGGCAAGGAGCACAAGGAACCACATATATCACCGCAGCAACCAAGCTACGACCCACAGCACCGGAAGGGTGCCGGTAGTGTAAGGAGCCCGGGCGGCGTAGGAAAGCAGGCTCGCGTCACTTACGGTAAATCTGGAACAAGGCGGCCTAAGTCCTACCCTCACGCAGCCGGTCCGGGCAATGTACCCGATTGACAAATCAGCGCGTACAAATACCCGTGCTCGGCTAGCAGTGAGGGGCGGGACTTCCGGATAAACCACCGCTGTTTACAAACCGAAACTAGAACGCGAGCTTCATAGCGGGTGCCATCTTGAGTGACCCCCGTGCCCCGCAGATCACCCATGTCAGACCTACTGAGCCTAGGGTTTGCCATGTTCCCTACGATAGTAATTGTAATCAATGTGAGTGCCATATTGCTACTCTCAGGAACTAAAGGCATGAGATGGCCCAATGATGGTGCTTATAATGGCACATCGCGGAGGGGTTAGAGAGAAGGGTAATGAGATTCTATAATTCTAAAAACCAACTGTAGTTAGGTAACTAAAGTTGTACCCCTGTAAACGGGTGCTGATTCGTCTAAGGAGTGTACAGATGGACTGACCCAAGGGAAACCCCTTATGTTTGATATGTGCCGTATATATACTAAAACCAACCACAGTTGTTGATATGTTTACATGTTGCTGGTATGTAACAATAATGGTGCTGATATTGTTGGATGTATGGTAACAGTTAGGTCAGAAGGCTCCAAGGGATATTTTCATTGAGCCCTGATTGGTCAGTGGCCAATCGTAGGACCCACCGTTGTTCAATCCGGAGCAGAGCATTCTGGGAAATCCCTGGGTGTGCCTCTAGAACACCCCATTCAAATGAGTCAGGTGGATGTTGTACCTCTTTGAAATGGGTAGTCATTTTAGTGTTGTTCTTAAGACACCTAAAGTTGCTCCTGTGTTCCATTATCCGGATTTTAACCGGCCTTGAAGTCATACCGATATATAGCATGTCACACTTGCACTTCAATATATATATGCAATTATTGGTGTTGCAATTAGTATGTGTAGTTATCTTCCAGCTGAACCCATTGGGAAACCTCATTTCTTTAGTGGCTTTTGTAAGGTGACAAACGGAGCATGAACCACACGGGTGATGCCCCATGACCGGGGTAAATCCCACAAAGTTCTTTGCACTTTGTTCTGTTGTTTCTTCGGTCTCGTGTGGACTAACAGATCCTTGATGTTACTGGATCGTTTAAACGCAAACCTTGGTGTGGGTAAATTCAGAGTTCCTGTATTGAGGATATCCCAATGTTTGCGGATTATTTTCTTAATCCTGTTGGAATCTGGGGTATATGTGGTAACACATGTGATGGTCGTGTCAGGTTCTCTAATCCTGTCTGCTAACAGGATCTCACGATTGTTGTTTCGAGCTCTTTTGTACGCGGTATCAATAACCTGTCTGGGGTAATCACGTTGGAGAAGGTCTTTCTTTAGTGTGTCAGACTCCTTATTGTAGTCGATTAACGTGCTGCAGTTCCTTCTAATACGTAGGAACTGTCCAAAGGGCAAGTTCTGTCTCAGGGCCCTCGGATGGTGGCTACTAAAAAGTAGGAGGCTGTTCCTATCCCTCGGTTTACGATAAAGGGTGGTAGAGATTTTATCACCCTCTAATCTGACCAGTAAGTCAAGAAAGGGAATTGCAGTCTCAGAGATTGTGTATGTGAATCTCAGATACGGGTTCAAAGTATTAATCCAAGAGCAGAACTCATCACATGTTGTTCGTTCTCCTGTCCATAAAATCAAGATGTCATCAATGAATCTTTTCCACATGAGCACATTGGTTGTATATGGGTTTCTAGGACTAAAGATCTCTCTTTCTCGAATGCTGACATGTACATACATGCCAGACTTGGCGCAAACGTACTGCCCATCGAAGTGCCCTGTGTTTGATGATATAGTTGGGTATTATATTCAAAGAAATTCTCTGTAAGTGCTAAAGTGGCACATTCCAGTATGAAGGCAACAGGTGTAGGTGAGTACCACTCACTGTTGACCAATGCGTCTTCAATCACCTCAAGAGTAGCCATTTGAGGGATGTTGGTGTACAGAGCCTCAACATCCAGTGTGACCAGTAGGTCTACTAATTCTGGATGTTGAGTGCCCTCGAGTAGACGTAGGACATCTGTGGTGTCCCTAATGAAAGAGGGAGTCGCCCTGACCAATGGTTGTATGAAGTGGTCAACAAATTTGGACAGAGGTTCCAAAATAGAGCCAATCCCTGACACAATGGGACGTCCCGGGACCGGGACAGTATTTTTATGGACTTTAGGAAGACAATAGAAATAGGGGATTATAGGTTCTTTTGTCACCAGGAAATCAGCTTCCTTCTTGGTGATCCACCCCTGTGATTCAGCAGTAAAAACCAAAGTGGAGATAATTCTACTCAGTCTCGGTGTAGGATTTTCCCTTATAGGAGTGTAATATCTCCTATCACTTAATTGTCTCTGACATGCCATATCATAATCCGATGTAGACATAATCACTATTGCCCCTCCTTTGTCTGCCTGTTTTATGGTGATGCTGACATCATTCGATAAGGTTCTAATAGCAGTAGTTTCGTCACAGGATAGGTTATGGAATGGAGCAGTAGTTGTCATACTATTTAGGTCTTTCAACACTGCTTGTTCAAAAGTCAACACTTCGGGAGGAATCATACTACTATTGGGTGTAAAAGTAGAAGGTTTATGTAAACCAGAGTCATTGGTGGGTGGAGGGGTTTGATCTTGGAAGAAAGCTTGTAAACGAATTTTACGAAAGAGCCCCTGTACTTCGCATATGTCTCGAAATTTGTCATTTTTAGGGGTTGGAACATATCCCAGACCTTTCTGTAGGACCCTTTCTTCTATGGGTGAGAGGGCTCTCAAGGAGAGGTTAATAATCAATTTCTCTTCCCCTGGTTTGACTCCTGGTCTCCACTGATCGAGCCGGTTGATCCCGCCATTGGACTCTTTTTTGACCTCTTCTGCGCCCTCTTCCTCTGCCCCAACCTCTGTCTAAAAAGGTTGGTCAGCCCCAGTCTGGAAGAAGGGTGGGGGCCTTGTTGGTACATGGGAAACTGCCAGTAAGGTGGTCCCTGATATGGGGGTAAGTTATAAGATGGAAACATCTGATGTTGAGACGGTCGATTTCTTCTATTGTTCCAACTACCAGTGCTGGAGTCACTGTTGGAAGAAGAACCCCTCCGTGATGAAGCGGAGCCTTCATCAGAGGAATAACCAATGGCTCCTGCAGTATAGTCTGCTTTTAGATATGGATAAACTTTCTCAGTAGAGAATTTCTGGATATCCTTCTGAAGTTTTGAAATTTTTTGTTTCATAAGATACTCCCGATTATCTGCTATCTCTGCATTTATTTCAGCCAGTTTACTTTTAAATGCAGCTGTTTGAACAATGACCTTGATTCCCCCTCCGCTGTTTGTATCCTGATCAGGAGTGCATCCGCAATTCTCTTGGCCGTGTTGATTATGAGAATCAACCAATCCCTAGTGCATTTCCATGCTACTAGGGACCATTCTTTTTTAAAATAGCATCCTCCAGGAACAGACGAGGGACATTGTTGACGATCAGGCCATTAGGGGCTATATTGGCTCTAAGATATTCTGTCATCATTGCCCCATGTAAAGTAACTTTAAGCCATTCATGCTTCATATTGGTTAATGAGGTCCAGTCTTCTGACTGGCTCCCGGATGCTGAGCTGCCATCTGGCGCCAGCAGTGATGGTGCTCTCAGAATCTCAGTTGCTGCTTCATCACCGAAGCTCAGTCCTTGATAGTCCTCCATCCTGATAGTGGGAGGTCCTAATGGACTAAAAATACTGATAGTGTAATAATTGAAATCACACTAACTACAAAATTGGGCCAGAAGAGACATAAAGTATGTTCTTGGTAACCTAATAGAGTCCCGCGGGCAGAAGCCCGTGCAATCAGTCAATCAAAAAGAGGGGGAAAGAACGAACGGACTAATCTTTAACCAGGTCCAGCATACATGTCCGTAAATGAACCTTTACACAAAAAGTATGCAGTTCCTAATATTAAAAAGCAGGAGGAAGTGTTTTTTACAATGTAGGAACTCCACATGGAAATGTGCGGTAGTGAAAAGTGGGGAGAAGGAACCTCTCCTCTTGGAAAAAGACCCTCACACACCCAGCCTGCTAGGTGTCATGCTTCATCATCGGGTCTGCTCCTTATCGGGTCGGCGCTGCAATCCCCGATCGGCACCCGTAATGGGGCCTCCTTGGCGGAGATCTTTATTCCATATGCCGGTGGGTGGAGTGCGTGTGAGGGCCCTAAGACAGTGTAGGTGATGTAAATGTGTAGGGAAATAAAAAGGGGGAGGTGGTCCACTCAAAATAATTTTATTAAATGTGGCCCCTACCCTGGTTAAAAAGAAAACAAAACGCGTATCTAAACTCATAGGATGTCGAGATTTATGCGTTTGTTAAAAGGTCAACATGTTTCTTGCCTGAAAATGTATTAAATGGCAATTCTTCAGGACCAGTAATGATCTACCTACACTTAATGGTAGTGGTCAGCAATGAAGTGAAATAAAAGCAGTGACCACCGTTACAGCACCCTAAAAAGTGGTACCTGTAGATCAAAAAACACAACCTGCAAGGGAAGCAGAACAACAACAATCACGTTAAATGTCGCGGTATTCTGTTCTAAATAAAAACCAAACACAAGCAACATGAGTGCCACACGGTGTTGTTGATGCGGCTCAAGCATGCTGGACACAAGTGACTCGTGGCATGCTTAATGTGCGTATTCAGTATCATAGCAACTGGAAATGTATCCTAAAACTGAGCAACTAAAAGAGAGAGCACCATCTAGACACTCACCCTATTAGGGTCAAGGATGCGCGGCATCAGTACCGGCTGGTGTAGACACTAATATATAATTTACACCCAATAGTAGTATGATTCCTCCCGAAGTGTTGACTTTTGAACAAGCAGTGTTGAAAGACCTAAATAGTATGACAACTACTGCTCCATTCCATAACCTATCCTGTGACGAAACTACTGCTATTAGAACCTTATCGAATGATGTCAGCATCACCATAAAACAGGCAGACAAAGGAGGGGCAATAGTGATTATGTCTACATCGGATTATGATATGGAATGTCAGAGACAATTAAGTGATAGGAGATATTACACTCCTATAAGGGAAAATCCTACACCGAGACTGAGTAGAATTATCTCCACTTTGGTTTTTACTGCTGAATCACAGGGGTGGATCACCAAGAAGGAAGCTGATTTCCTGGTGACAAAAGAACCTATAATCCCCTATTTCTATTGTCTTCCTAAAGTCCATAAAAATACTGTCCCGGTCCCGGGACGTCCCATTGTGTCAGGGATTGGCTCTATTTTGGAACCTCTGTCCAAATTTGTTGACCACTTCATACAACCATTGGTCAGGGCGACTCCCTCTTTCATTAGGGACACCACAGATGTCCTACGTCTACTCGAGGGCACTCAACATCCAGAATTAGTAGACCTACTGGTCACACTGGATGTTGAGGCTCTGTACACCAACATCCCTCAAATGGCTACTCTTGAGGTGATTGAAGACGCATTGGTCAACAGTGAGTGGTACTCACCTACACCTGTTGCCTTCATACTGGAATGTGCCACTTTAGCACTTACAGAGAATTTCTTTGAATATAATACCCAACTATATCATCAAACACAGGGCACTTCGATGGGCAGTACGTTTGCGCCAAGTCTGGCATGTATGTACATGTCAGCATTCGAGGAAAGAGAGATCTTTAGTCCTAGAAACCCATATACAACCAATGTGCTCATGTGGAAAAGATTCATTGATGACATCTTGATTTTATGGACAGGAGAACGAACAACATGTGATGAGTTCTGCTCTTGGATTAATACTTTGAACCCGTATCTGAGATTCACATACACAATCTCTGAGACTGCAATTCCCTTTCTTGACTTACTGGTCAGATTAGAGGGTGATAAAATCTCTACCACCCTTTATCGTAAACCGACCGATAGGAACAGCCTCCTACTTTTTAGTAGCCACCATCCGAGGGCCCTGAGACAGAACTTGCCCTTTGGACAGTTCCTACGTATTAGAAGGAACTGCAGCACGTTAATCGACTACAAAAAGGAGCCTGACACACTAAAGAAAGACCTTCTCCAACGTGATTACCCCAGACAGGTTATTGATACCGCGTACAAAAGAGCTCGAAACAACAATCGTGAGATCCTGTTAGCAGACAGGATTAGAGAACCTGACACGACCATCACATGTGTTACCACATATACCCCAGATTCCAACAGGATTAAGAAAATAATCCGCAAACATTGGGATATCCTCAATACAGGAACTCTGAATTTACCCACACCAAGGTTTGCGTTTAAACGATCCAGTAACATCAAGGATCTGTTAGTCCACACGAGACCGAAGAAACAACAGAACAAAGTGCAAAGAACTTTGTGGGATTTACCCCGGTCATGGGGCATCACCCGTGTGGTTCATGCTCCGTTTGTCACCTTACAAAAGCCACTAAAGAAATGAGGTTTCCCAATGGGTTCAGCTGGAAGATAACTACACATACTAATTGCAACACCAATAATTGCATATATATATTGAAGTGCAAGTGTGACATGCTATATATCGGTATGACTTCAAGGCCGGTTAAAATCCGGATAATGGAACACAGGAGCAACTTTAGGTGTCTTAAGAACAACACTAAAATGACTACCCATTTCAAAGAGGTACAACATCCACCTGACTCATTTGAATGGGGTGTTCTAGAGGCACACCCAGGGATTTCCCAGAATGCTCTGCTCCGGATTGAACAACGGTGGGTCCTACGATTGGCCACTGACCAATCAGGGCTCAATGAAAATATCCCTTGGAGCCTTCTGACCTAACTGTTACCATACATCCAACAATATCAGCACCATTATTGTTACATACCAGCAACATGTAAACATATCAACAACTGTGGTTGGTTTTAGTATATATACGGCACATATCAAACATAAGGGGTTTCCCTTGGGTCAGTCCATCTGTACACTCCTTAGACGAATCAGCACCCGTTTACAGGGTACAACTTTAGTTACCTAACTACAGTTGGTTTTTAGAATGATAGAATCTCATTACCCTTCTCTCTAACCCCTCCGCGATGTGCCATTATGAGCACCATCATTGGGCCATCTCATGCCTTTAGTTCCTGAGAGTAGCAATATGGCACTCACATTGATTACAATTACTATCGTAGGGAACATGGCAAACCCTAGGCTCAGTAGGTCTGACATGGGTGATCTGCGGGGCACGGGGGTCACTCAAGATGGCACCCGCTATGAAGCTCGCGTTCTAGTTTCGGTTTGTAAACAGCGGTGGTTTATCCGGAAGTCCCGCCCCTCACTGCTAGCCGAGCGCGGGTATTTGTACGCGCTGATTTGTCAATCGGGTACATTGCCCGGACCGGCTGCGTGAGGGTAGGACTTCGGCCGCCTTGTTCCAGATTTACCGTAAGTGACGCGAGCCTGCTTTCCTACGCCGCCCGGGCTCCTTACACTACCGGCACCCTTCCGGTGCTGTGGGTCGTAGCTTGGTTGTTGCGGTGATATATGTGGTTCCTTGTGCTCCTTGCCCGGTAAACACACGTGGAGGAGTAGTGGCTCCGCAGGCAGCACGGGTCCCCGTCTCTCCCGCTTCTGACTCCTTGTTTTCCACTTGTAGCACGAGGTTGGTTGGTTATTGTTCGGACGCCTGTTGCAGCACTGGCTGTGTGGCCCGATCGAGTTGCTGAGGTCGACTCCGTTCTCCACTTCGGTGGGGGCCGGGGACGCCGACTGGAGCGCGGATTAGATTTCCAGCTATGCTGCTTAGACCCTGGGCAATATTTAGATTTATTTATCTTTTATGTGCCCCCTTTTGGTTGCCTGATTCAGTCACTTGATGAGCTGTATGCAGGGTAGCCATGCCGGGTGCCCTTGTGCTCCGTTTGGCTTGCTCTACTTTCAGGCTATTGGACCTGGGTGATGTCAATTTTAAACTTGATTATTCATGCCTTTTCTTTTTCCCTTCCATCAGGACACTATATATTAGTGTCTACACCAGCCGGTACTGATGCCGCGCATCCTTGACCCTAATAGGGTGAGTGTCTAGATGGTGCTCTCTCTTTTTAGTTGCTCAGTTTTAGGATACATTTCCAGTTGCTATGATACTGAATACGCACATTAAGCATGCCACGAGTCACTTGTGTCCAGCATGCTTGAGCCGCATCAACAACACCGTGTGGCACTCATGTTGCTTGTGTTTGGTTTTTATTTAAAACAGAATACCGCGACATTTAACGTGATTGTTGTTGTTCTGCTTCCCTTGCAGGTTGTGTTTTTTTGATCTACAGGTACCACTTTTTAGGGTGCTGTAACGGTGGTCACTGCTTTTCTTTCACTTCATTGCTGACCACTACCATTAAGTGTAGGTAGATCATTACTGGTCCTGAAGAATTGCCATTTAATACATTTTCAGGCAAGAAACATGTTGACCTTTTAACAAACGCATAAATCTCGACATCCTATGAGTTTAGATACGCGTTTTGTTTTCTTTTTTAACCAGGGTAGGGGCCACATTTAATAAAATTATTTTGAGTGGACCACCTCCCCCCTTTTTATTTCCCTACACATTTACATCACCTACACTGTCTTAGGGCCCTCACACGCACTCCACCCACCGGCATATGGAATAAAGATCTCCGCCAAGGAGGCCCCATTACGGGTGCCGATCGGGGATTGCAGCGCCAACCCGATAAGGAGCAGACCCGATGATGAAGCATGACACCTAGCAGGCTGGGTGTGTGAGGGTCTTTTTCCAAGAGGAGAGGTTCCTTCTCCCCACTTTTCACTACCGCACATTTCCATGTGGAGTTCCTACATTGTAAAAAACACTTCCTCCTGCTTTTTAATATTAGGAACTGCATACTTTTTGTGTAAAGGTTCATTTACGGACATGTATGCTGGACCTGGTTAAAGATTAGTCCGTTCGTTCTTTTCCCCTCTTTTTGATTGACTGGTCACCTTGGGTATCACCACGATGGTGGCAGTGTCCAGGTCTGAAAGAAATGATCCACGCTCCATCATCTCAGTGTAAAGGGCCAGTAGGTGAGGGAGCAAATGCATCCGATAGCGTTTGAAGAATTCTATGGTGAACTCGTCTGGGCCAGGGGTCTTGCCCGAGTTTAGATCTGAAAGGGCCTCATTTATCTCTTCAATTGTGATTGGTTGGTTGAGGTCTCAGGCCAGGAAAGGGGGCTCGAGGGCAGGAGGATCTCCTGTAGCAGTGGGGATGCGAGCTCCTGTGGGGGCATAAGGGTCACCCTATCTAAGTCTTAATAGCAAGCCGCGAAGACCTGTGCAATTTCAGGTGCCCCTTTACGGAGGTTTCAGTGGAAATCACAGATGGCCAGTACTAACCTAGTCGAGGTGTTGTGAGTGGCCAGCCATTATAAAAGTTTGCTGGATTTATCCCCATGTTCATAGACCCGTTGGGTCGATGCTCTCCAGCATTGCCTCGCCTCCTCTAGGGAAACCTGTTTCACAGTAGACATCGCCAATGTCAGCTGGCGCTCAATGTCGCCTAATGCTCGGCCACGGGACTGCCGCTCCAGAGAAAGGACCTGGGCTTCCAGATCCGTCATCTGTGCCAATTGGTGTGCCTCCTTCCTCCTCACATACCTCTTGAGCAGAACTGTCTGGGTGGGTTTACTAGCCGCCCATAGGGTTCCAGCAGAGGGTATAGAATTACAATTGAGTTTAAAGAAGGCCTGGAGGTCCGACTCTGTAAAGTCAGCGCAGTCTTGGTCTATCAGATGGCAGGCATTGATGCACCATATGGATGTCAGGAAGCCCCAAGGGGGTCACACTTCTAAGAGGAAGGACAAGTGATCCGAGATGCCTTGTGGTAGGATCCGTATGTATTGTAGTGAAATGGGGTGACTGGCTAGAAACCAAATCTGATCTATTCTAAACCCAGTTTTATTCACCGCAGAATGTGCGTGTACAGCTGCTGTGAGGGGTTCCACGATCTCCACATATCAAACAGGCCCATAGAGTCGGCCTATGACATAATTTGGGAGGAGCACACAGTCTGACCCAGCCAAGGGGCCTCAGTAGTATCTAGTGTGGGGTGCGGGACTGCGTTAGAATCACCCCAATCAAGGTAGTCCCTGGGGGAAGGGCCACCATGAGGTCTTGGAGTGCTTGCAGTGTCAAGTGTAACATCTGTTGGGGGATGTAGGATGATACAAAGTTGTAGTGTCTACCTTCCAGCTGGCCCTCAATCCCCACGTATCTCCGCTGCAGATCGAGGTGCGAGGAGGACACCACCATTGGGAAGGCCTTATGCAACAGGATCATGACACACCTGGAACGTCTAGAGAAGCCGGCATAAAAACTCGATCATATCCAAACCTGCCAAGAAAGGTACAATGGTAGCCTAAAAGGTACTTCCCTTGGAGCATGACCACATTCTGGCAAAACCGTTTTATACAGCCCAGTACCACGGATCTCTGTATACGGTCAAGTAGACCGTATACATTACAGGAAATTACTTTAACCATTAGAGGCAGGACTAGAAATCAGCGGATCAGCCCCTTTCCCCACGGACCCTAGAGGGAGAGGCTTGGTGGTGTCATGGAGCCTAGGATGTGTAGGTGGATGCACGCAGTGGATGAAGTTTGTGGTAGGTACCAGAAAAAGCAAATCAGAACAAAGCAAAACAAAACATTAACCCCTCCCCTAACTCCCCCTCACCTTATACCTCCATCCCTGAAGCATCTGTCACCCAACATGTGAACATAAAGTAACTGGTAGGGGGCTAGGAATCTGTTTGAGGTTCCCGGTTGCCCATTAAAAGAATTCTGGTGCCTGATAACAAAGTCTGAGTATTGCAATAAACCAACACAAGAAAATTAAGAAGCCTACAAAAACACCCCTTCATTCCCTCCCACCCCAAACCCCCAAACAGATCATCTGTAAATGCAGCACTACAGTTTTGCAGTGTTTGCAACGAAGGTCGGTTAACTATGACTGGGTCATTCTGCACCCTATCATGTGCCAGGATTCAAGTGAGTGTTTAAGGTTCACAGTCCTGAGCTTGAAAGAGAGTGGGGGTGCCAGAAAGCGACACCTCCAGGTCCAGGGCATCAGGTGCACTCCCCTCATGATATGGGCTTGGTGATCCCTGTCCTCTGTACTGGTTCAGTTGGCCCCTCCAGGAGTGGGTTCTCTTTCTCTGGGGCACCTGAAGGGGGGCCCAGGGTTGGCCAGCTGCCTTTGATTTTGACAATTCCCCATTTCTGGATGGCCGGAGTTCCCGCTTTTCTGTTGCCCATTCCCATGCTTGTTCTGGAGTGTAGAAAAAATAGGTGGATAAATTGAAGATTAAGTTCAGGTGGGCTGGGAAGAAAAGCATATATTGGATCTTGAGTGTCCGGAGTTTCAGTTTAACATCCTCAAATGAGTGCCTGAGCTGCTGGACCACCCGGGTGTAGTCCCAGAAGATCATGATTTTGGTGTTGAGGAAGCGCAGATCCTGGTGACTCCGAGCCTCCTGATGGATGACGTCCCAATCTCAATGGCTGAGTATGCGGGATACCATGGGGTGGGGGGAGATCCCAGGGGAGGCTGCTTAGCTAGGGCCCGATGTGCCCTCTCCCCCATGAAACAGCTTATCCAGTGGGACCCATGACCAGAACCACCCCTCCAGAAAGCCGTCTGCACCGGAGGCCTCAACTTCCTCCAGGAACCCAACGAGGAACAGATTATTTCTCCTGAACTGGTTCTCTGCATCCTCTGCCTGGTCCTGCGGGGCAGCCAGTGTGGAGAGCAAATTGTAAACCTGATGTTTAAGGATCAACATTTCATCTTCGACTGTGGAGACCCTAGCCTCTGCCTCAGTCACCCTGTCAATCACCTTGCGAAGGTCCTGGTGTACGAGGGAGACATCTATCCCGACTTCATCCACTTTGGACTCTACTGCTTCCCTGGAGTCTTGAATCGCTTTGAGGTTGACTGCAAGGTCTGTGTGTTGTGTGTTAGTATCGATGGGGGGAGGTGCCTCTACGGTCCCCCGCGTATCTACAGTAGGTTTGGTGTACTGGTCCATTTTGGTTTTTGCCAGTTTTGGTGGTGGGGGGCTGTCACGCCCCATCTCTGACCGCAGAGCCATGACCGTCCCGGGAGGGCAGGGACACACTCCAGCTAGACTGCTTTCCCCAGGGCAGCACGAGCAACCAGCAACAGTCATCACGAGGTGGCTCACTGAGAGGTGTTGCCAAAGATCAGGGTTCCAGGTGAAGGAAGTGATGCCAATAAAAGCGCGCACATCCCTCTGAGTTTTAGGGATAGGCATTTTAACAATGGTGCTGATGCACTCAAGGGTCAATCTCCTACCCTCCTTCGACAGTAGGTGACCTAAATAGGTGACCTCCTGTCGACATATTGCAATTTAGAAAGGGACACTTTATGTCCGTGGTGAGCCAAATGCAGCAACAACTTAACCGTACTGTCTTTGCATCCCTTTTCAGTGTCAGAAGCAATGAGGATATCATCCACATATTGGAGCAATACATTACCTGAGGGAAGCATGAGGGAGTCCAATTGGACCTTCAAGGCTTGACTATATATGCTAGGGCTCTCAGTATAGCCCTGAGGAGCTCGACAGAATTTAAAGCTTCTGCCAGCGAGGGTAAAACCGAAAAAGTGCCTGCTGTCGGGATGGATCGGGATACTAAAGAATGCATTTTTCAGGTCAATGACAGAAAAGAATTTAGCAGAGGAAGGAATCATCGTCAGAAGGGCAGTAATGTCAGGGACCACCGGGAACTGAGTAACCACTATTTTATTAACTGCGCGCAAGTCAATCACAAAACGATAAACATCTGGGTGATCATTAGAGGAGACTGAAGGTGCCCTCTTAAGAACGGGAAGAATAGGGCTATTGCACACATTAGCTGTTGTCTCTTCAACGACTCCCGACTCAATCAGACCCTGTATAATCTGCAACAAAGCTCGCTCCCCCGCCTGTGGTATTTTGTACTGGGGAATACGAGGCAAGATGGCATTGTCTTTAACTTTAATGAAAACCGGAGGAATTAGCAATAGTCCTACATCCGTTTCACCTGTTGCCCACAACGCGGGCGGCACATCCTTAAATTCAGCAGGGAGGGGTGCATCTTTGGATAGACACTGCTTAGAGCTGACCACTTTCGGGCCCACTATCATGTAAACACCATCCCGAGGCCGGCTTAGTTGTAGCCGCCATTTTCGCCGTGCCTCGCGCCATTCGCGGTCAGCGCTCTAGTCGCTACACGCTGCACGCCGTCCTCACCCTCATTCAACCCTACTTAACGGGCTGTGCTTGGGCGTGCAGCACTTGAAAACAGAAGTTAAGGCACAGTTGACGAAAGCTGTAGAAAGCTCCTTAAATTTTATTGTTCGTTTTTAACAATACGCTAATTTTTATCCTTGTTCATTTTTATCTGCTTGGGGGTATATTGTATGTTTGTAAAGTGATTTCTGGAAACTGTTGACAGCATTAACGCTCGGAGTGTGTTATACTCCTTTTTCTGCACTTGCACTTTTCGAGGCCGGCTTAGTTGTAGCCGCCATTTTCGCCGTGCCTCGCGCCATTCGCGGTCAGCGCTCTAGTCGCTGCACGCTGCACGCCGTCCTCACCCTCATTCAACCCTACTTAACGGGCTGTGCTTGGGCGTGCAGCACTTGAAAACAGAAGTTAAGGCACAGTTGACGAAAGCTGTAGAAAGCTCCTTAAATTTTATTGTTCGTTTTTAACAATACGCTAATTTTTATCCTTGTTCATTTTTATCTGCTTGGGGTATATTGTATGTTTGTAAAGTGATTTCTGGAAACTGTTGACAGCATTAACGCTCGGAGTGTGTTATACTCCTTTTTCTGCACTTGCACTTTCGAGGCCGGCTTAGTTGTAGCCGCCATTTTCGCCGTGCCTCGCGCCATTCGCGGTCAGCGCTCTAGTCGCTGCACGCTGCACGCCGTCCTCACCCTCATTCAACCCTACTTAATGGCCTTTACTCGGACGCGCAGCGGACGAGCGCAGCGGGCGCGCCGATGGCGCGCCGAAGGCGCGCCTAAGGCAAGCCCGTCTGCGCCCGTCAGCGCCAAGTCAACGGCCAGGGCCAGTTATGCTGCCCGCATCGGGCCTTCTGCTAGTTACGTTCCTCAACTATCGGGTGAGTTCTTAAAAACTCTTTGGCCTCCCGCTTGCCTTTCACATAGCGACTGTGCTATGCTGGAGAATCGGACTTTGCTTGCTCTGAGTGTGGATTCTCGCCGACACTAGAGTTCTCCCCTAGCTATTTGCCTACTAAAGTTTTGAAGGGTCTGGTTATCAGAGCTGCTCTCATTAATGCTAGATCTCTGAGAAAGCATTATGTGGATGTCTTTGATCTGGTCTCTGACAACTCATTGGATCTGTTGTTTGTTACTGAAACTTGGCTGGACACTTCATCCAACCCTATTGTTGCGCTGGCTACCCCTGTTGGTTATAAATTTCATCGTGTGGATCGTCAAGTGGGCAGAGGGGGTGGCCTGGCTATTCTGTACAGGGATCGCTGGGATTTCCATAGCGAAGCTTCTAGCCTTTGGGGGGAGTCCGAGGTCTTGGATTTCAGCATACAGTTCTCTGCCCATTTCACATTAGGTTGCTCCCTCATCTACCGTCCCCCCGGCCCAGTTGGTGCCTTTCTTAAATCTTGTGGGGACGCGATGGTCGAGCGAGCACTGCGTTTTTCCCATTACTTGGTTCTGGGAGATGTGAATCTTTCATCTTGAACAATGTGAGGCCGGAGACTCTGCTGATTTCCTTGACTCCCTCCATTTGGCTCAACTCTTCCAATGGGTTACTGATCCTACCCACCAAGGGGGCCACATTTTAGACCCCATCTGCTCCAACTTTCCCATCCAGGTGGTTAAGCCGGTGCCTGTTTCTTGGTCAGACCATTTTCTCATCTGTTTTTCTTGGGAAGTCTCCCAGCCCGCTCGTCAGGCTTGCCGCCATCGCCCTCCTACTTTTAGCAAAATTGACCCTATCCAGTTCATTAGAACTTTGGCTGTATCTCGGCCTTCTCTTCAGCAAGACTTGGAGGGAACGTGTCTCAGTTCACTGATTGGATTTCCGACTCGGTGTCTGCTCTTTCGGCACTGTGTCGGCCTAAATTGGCAAGAGACTCCCCTCCAAACCCTGGTTTTCCTCAGAGCTGAAAGCCCTGAAGCATGAATGTAAAAAATTGGAGCGAATATGGCGCTTTAGCGGCTATTGTCCTATGGCGAAACATTCACTGAGAACAAAACAAAAAAGCTACTATGCCACCATAGCGGTCGTTAAAAGCAATTATTTTGCTTCACGTATCGACCAGGCCAACAATAATTCTAAAGAAATTTTTTCTATTGTTGAAAGCTTTATGTCTCCCATTGCTCAGGCGCACGCTGCGCCAGTCTCGGAATCATGGTGTAATACTCTGGCTAAATTCTTCTTGGACAAAATCAGTTTGATACAAGCTACTTTTTCCTCCGGTGCCACGGTACTTATGGCCTCTCCATTCGGCCAGAATGTAGCTGGCCCTGTTAACACACTGTCAACCTTTGAGCCTATAGATCTGTCCTGCTCCCTCAAAATTCTTAAGGCTTTGAAGTCAGGCTCTCCAACAGACCCCTGTGCTGCAAGACTTCTGGCTGCTGCGGCTGATACCATCAACCCCGAAGTTAACTCAATTGTTAACATGTCTTTGCGGGAGGCTTCAGTCCCGGCGTCCTGGAAGCAGGCTCAGATCCTTCCTCTCCTTAAGAAGCCATCCCTTGACCCGCTGATCCCTGGAAATTACCGTCCTATCTCGCTTCTGCCTAGCCTGACTAAGGTTTGTGAAAAGGTGGTGACTACCCAGCTTACTAAGTTCGTCGAGGCATCAGGTTTGTTACACCCGGCCCAATCCGGCTTTCGCGCTTCATACAGCACGGAATCAGTACTGTTAGAGGTGTCAGAGGCGATTCGTGAGTGTCTGGATGCCGGCGGGAGATCCGCACTGGTTATGCTGGATCTCTCGGCGGCATTTGATACAGTGCCTCACTCCTTGCTTCTGGACCGCCTCCGGGAGATTGGTATCTCCGGGTCTGTCTGGGGCTGGATTAAGTCTTTTCTGGAAGGCCGCACCCAGCAGGTCTGGCTTCCCCCATGTGCCTCCGTGCCCCAGCGGGTGGTCACGGGTGTCCCGCAGGGATCATCCCTTAGCCCCCTTCTTTTTAACATCTATGTTACTCCGCTGGTTTACTTAGCGGAGTCATTAGAGGCTAAGGTATTGGCCTATGCGGATGACACTCAGCTCCTGTTTTCATGGGGAAGGGACGATGATTCAGTCCTCTCCGTTCAGCACTGTCTGGCTTCTGTTTTTCATTGGCTTGCTCAGGCACAGCTGAAGTGCAATGAAGAGAAGTCGGAGGTCCTCTTGTATGGCACATTTCCTGCCAATTTCAGAGAGAGGTTATGGCCCCTGGCTTCCCCTACCTAGTGGAGGGGAAATGCCGCTAAAAATCTGGGGGTCTGGTTTAATGAGAACCTGACTTTTTCTTCTCAGGTTAAAAGCTGGCTGGGTCTTGTTTTGGCACCCTGAAAGCTCTGAGGAAGTTTCTCCCTCTCCTTCCTAGACCAGCCAAAGAAACTGTTGTTCGTGCTTTGATTCTGTCCCGTCTAGACTATGCCAACGCACTTTATGTGGGCATACCTGGCTACCTCTTGAATAAAATGCAGGTAGTTCAAAACTCTGCTGCCAGACTATTGCTGGGTCTGTCTGGCAGGTGCAGTGTACGCGCTCATTTGCGCTCTTTACACTGGCTCCCTGTTGAGTCCCGAATAAAATTTAAAACTCTGACCATTGCCCATAGAGCTCTCTATGGCCTGGGCCCTATCTATCTACAGAAGAGATTTGCTTTTTATACTCCAGCAAGACAGTTGCGTTCCTCCTCCCAACTTTTAATGCAGACCCCTAGGTTTAACCGCCAAAGGCTTGGAGGGAGTTCTTTTGTACGGAAAGCTGCCTTAGCATGGAATGCTCTGCCCCTTGAACTGCGTGGTATCCAGGACCCGGCGATCTTTAAGAAAAAGCTAAAAACTCTTCTCTTCTAGTTGACGCTCTGGCCTCGGTTTCTTTTCTCAAGTACGCGCCGGGACACTCTGTTGAGTATCTGTGCGCGCTATAAGTGTATATAACATAACATAACATATAACATAAATAGTCGCATGCAACTTCTTTAATAAATCAAATTCTCTCCGCAATTAGATGTCAACAAAAATGGCGAATCCACAGTAAAAAGACCTATAGTCAATGTGAGTGGTTTGGAAATGGGGCTTACAACCGGTACACCAGAAAATCCTACCGAAACATTATTATGGCCAGACAGAGCTGCTCCGGGGACCAGTGAACGGGAAATAGAGCTATTCATAGCACCTGTATCCACCTAAAATTCCTTAGCTGAGCCCTGCAAATCTGCAGTAACGTAAGGACCGCGCTGATCTACAGGTATCTGAACTGGTCCCTCACCCTGTCCCTGGCTGTCCTAGCTCTGAGACATCCCTGTCACCTCATCCAGATCATAGTCATCGTGGTAATACTATTTGCCCCTAGGGTCATCAAAGTAGTTCTGGTCAGCATGACCCTTCTGTGTCCCAGCAGCCTGAACCCTATCCTGGCCACCATCTCCACGCCCCCGTCCACGAGACCCTCGTCCCCTCGGGACTGCCACGTTTTGCAAAAGCACAGGACACTCGCTGCCCCATTGTCCCTCCTCTTTACAGTATGCACACTGATTCGGTCCTACAGGCGTAGTGTTCCTGCTAGCACGCGGAAGCTGTTGGTCCGGACCACCACGTTCTCTACCATTCCCTCGAAAAGCCTGTTGCAATAACACCTTAGTCTTCAATTCTTTGTGCTTTTTCTCCACCTTCTCCTCCTCCTCATTTTCCCTGTGTTCATAATACTGTGCCATACTCAATATTACAGAAGGGGAGGAGGTAGTCCAAGTGTTCTCCAAAGCCTGCAACCGAGTCGCGATCTCAGGAAGCAAGTTCGTAACAAATCTATTAACGAACAATCGGACACCTCCCTCCACCGACAAGTCCTGTCTGCTAAAATCCCAAAACACACCTTCAAATCAAGTGAAACAAGCATTGGCATAGCCAATAGGTCTCGCCTTTGGGGCCTTATAAGTGTTTAGCCAGAGCTATTGACTGCCAATGTCTTCAAGCTGTGCTGTAGAGAAGTGTGGCTGCTGTGCAGCATGCTGAAAAGTTATAATAAAAAAGTGTCAGAAGCATTTTTGTTACTTTATATATGACCAAGAAGGCATTATGTAAAACTGAACGACCATATTAAAAAAAGTATTTACAATAAAACATTTCCTCAGTTTTCTTTTGTTCTTGCAATGCAGGCAACTTGTTTCTGCCTATTGCAATGGTTGTTTGTTAATGCTTGTTTTTTGAGGGGGCATAAACAATCGGAGGGTGAAGGTTGGGAACTAGTACCTGTATTATAACACTAGCAGCGGCCAGACGCTAGGGGAGAATCAACAGATGCCAGATTCCGAGAGCAGGCTGAGGTGGTGCTGAGTGATGCTGAGGTGGTAGTGGTGGTGGTGGTGAGTGTTGCGGAGACGATGCTGAGGTGATGCTGAATGATACTCAGGTCTTGCTGAGTGATACTGCTGTGGTGCTGAGTGATACTGCTGTGGTGCTGAGTGATGCTGTGGTGGTGCTGAGTGATATTGTCTTGGCGCTGAGTGATGCTGTGGTGGTGCTGAGTGATATTGTCTTGGCGCTGAGTGATGCTGTGGTGGTGCTGAGTGATGCTGTGGTGGCCCTGAGTGATGCTGTGGTGGCCCTGAGTGATGCTGTGGTGGCCCTGAGTGATGCTGTGGTGGTGCTGAATGATGCTGTGGTGGTGCTGAATGATGCTGTGGTGGTGCTGAGCGATGCTGTGGTGGTGCTGAGCGATGTTGTGGTGGTGCTGAGCGATGCTGTAGTGGTGCTGAGCGATGCTGTGGTGGCCCTAAATGATGCTGTTGCGGTGCTGAGTGATGCTGTGGTGGTGCTGAGTGATGCTGTGGCGGTGCTGAGTGATGCTGTGGCAGCGCTGAGTGATGCTGTGGCGGCGCTGAGTGATGCTGTGGCGGCGCTGAGTGATGCTGTGGCGGCGCTGAGTGATGCTGTGGTGGCGCTGAGTGATGCTGTGGCGGCGCTGAGTGATGCTGTTGCGGCTCTGAGTGATGCTGTGGCAGTGCTGAGTGATGCTCTGGTGGCCCTGAGTGATGCTGTGGTGGCCCTGAGTGATGCTGTGGTGGCCCTGAGTGATGCTGTGGTGGCCCTGAGTGATGCTGCTGTGGTGGCCCTGAGTGATGCTGTGGTGGCCCTGAGTGATTCTTTGGTGGCCCTGAGTGATGCTGTGGTGGCGCTGAGTGATGCTGTGGTGGCACTGAGTGATGCTGTGGTGGTTCTGAGTGATGCTGTGGTGGCGCTGAGCGATGCTGTGGTGGCGCTGAGCGATGCTGTGGTGGCGCTGAGCATGCTGTGGTGGCGCTGAGCGATGCTGTGGTGGTGCTGAGCGATGCTGTGGTGGTGCTGAGCGATGCTGTGGTGGTGCTGAGCGATGCTGTGGTGGTGCTGAGCGATGCTGTGGTGGTGCTGTGGTGGTGCTGAGCGATGCTGTGGTGGTGATGTGCGATGCAGTGGTGGTGCTGAGTCATCCTGTGGTGGTGCTGAGTCATCCTGTGGTGGTGCTGAGTCATCCTGTGGTGGTGCTGAGTGATGCAGTGTTGGTCCTGAGTGATGATGTGGTGTCGCTGAGTGAAGCTATGGTGGTGCTGAGTGATGCTGTGGTGGCGCGGAGTGATGTTGTGGTGCTGCTGAGTAATGCTGTGGTGGCGCTGAGTGATGCTGTGATGGCGTTGAGAGATGTTGTGTTGGTGCTGAGTGATGCTGTGCTGGCTCTGATTGATGCTGTGCTGGCTCTGATTGATGCTGTGGTTGCGCTGAGTGATGCTGTGGTGATGCTGAGTGATGCTGTGGTGTTGCCGAGTGAGAGATAGAGTGAAGATATAATGCCCAATTAGAGAGGGTGGTGAGAGAGAAAGAGAGAGAAAGGGTGTACATAGAATAAAGAGTGGAGCGGGATAGAGAGAGAGAAAGAAGGGGGAGAGAGTGAATGAAGGAGTTTGAAAGAGAAACAGATAAAGGGGTGAGAGAGAATGAAAGGCTAAAAAGATAGAGAGGGAGAGTTAATTAAGTAGAGAGAGAATTAGAGAGGGAGAGAGAGAGAAGGAGAGAGACAATAAGAGTGGGGGTGTGGAGTTTAAATAGAGTGAAGAAGAGACGCGGAAAAAGTAACCTTAAATATAGCTTTGTGCTTTGCGCGAATAACTATAAAAAAAAAACCAGAGTGAGACAAAAATACTGGTAATTAGGCTGTGACTCCCAATATAAAACAAATAGCGATATAAGGTGAAATCAACCCACCGAAGCAATATTTCTAACTAGACAAAAAAAGCTTGCATTTCAATGCTAATCGCTGTTGTTTTTCATGTGACTGTAGTCCAGGGCCGTCAGTTGGTAATGTGAGCTGCTGCTGCGATTGAAACATCAGAGTCCAGAGAGTTAATGAGCCATGACGAGGAAATGAGGAAGAGATAGGAAACCCAGATGGCAGCTGCGCGCGTGCACGCCATCGTGAACGCAAGCTGGTCGCCAGCCGAAAGCCAGTGGGTTTGCACTTCCAAAACCCGCTTACTAAAACTCTCGGCCAGACCAGCGCAAGCTCTGGTGCAGGCCGAGACCTAAAAATCAGACACACTTTCATCTTTCTTCTGATGACATGCCGTTAACTTGTCCCAATCTACCCTTCTTGGTGGAATAAGAGAATGCATATAGGTAATAATCCGGCCAGGCAGAGCTAGTATCTCGGCCTTAGGCTTCTCTCCAGGTTTCCTCTCCTGGTCCCGCACCTTAATCTGATCCCAAGTACCACCCAATTCTGCAACATGGTCCTGTGTGTGGACTTGCCTCCAAATATCAACGGGCACCAGTAAACCAAAGAACATTTCAATATCTGCAAGCGTCATCACTGTGGATGAAGCGGCCTCTGTCAATTCCTCATAATATGCAGTAGGATTCTTCCAAGGGTCGGGTAACTGAGTCTTGAGGAACAAAACCTCACTTCTCTTCCATGGAGTATAAGCCCATTGTTCCTGAAACCAAGCCTCTACCCGGGGTCTAGTAATAATGTTATGCTGATCTCGTAGCTCTGGTATCTCAGGGTGATATATGGGGTGGACTTCCCTCATCGGGAATTGGGACACTGTCTTCGGGCTCTTCTCAAGCAGCCTACCTCGATAAGCAAGCAGTGTTGCAACATTACCAAAGACCTGACCAGGTGCCATATCAGCAGCATACACATTGTCCCTCATATCATAAATAATCTGGGGTGCAGCATTGTTAAAACACTGTTCCCACAGACCAATCGGAGTAGCCGACATGTGCTTAAGGGCATGCTGCTGCACAAACGGCTCATAATCTTTCATCACACTCCACACAATCTCCACGCTGTAAATGGGGTGACGAGTCCACTGAGCGGCCTGATTGGCTACCACCTTCTTCTCTTCATCGCCCACATCAGATCGTATCAATATCCGCCTCAGTCGTTCCCTAGCTGTCGCCCAATCCCCGTCCCCTAATCCCCGTACAGGCATTCCGCTACTCAGTCGGGGAATGAGGGTAAAGGGAAGGAGTAGTAACAGAAGGAACGGGCACCAATGTCACCAATGGCTGTGTTGTAGGTGTAAGAGTTGGAGGTAGAGATGCCGAAACAATAGGCATAGCAGGAAGACTCACAATCATCGCAGGCGCAGAAGGCGAAGCCAAAGAAAGGACAGAAGGTGCGGTGGCCAAAGCAGCTGGATCAATGACAGAAGAAACAGAAACAGCAGAAGCAGAAGAGATGGGCTGTTGTGGCAGTGGGATGGCAGGATATATTTTCTGCGGGGCGTATGGGGGTAGGGGTCGAGCATCTAACAATTTCTCCACAAATGCATCGTTTTCTTCTCGAGCAACATAAGACTTTTCACATTGCAATCGAAATATCCTATCAGCACACTCTATCCCTTTCTCTGTTTTCTCTCTATCATACGCTACAGCTTTCTGAGTCACTGTCTGCCTTTTTCCCTTCCGGCCCTTATTCTCTGCTTTCATTCGTCTCTGTCTAGCTTCCTTTTGCCATGTTCTGAGGGAATTAAACATCGACTGTCTACTTCTTTTTGCAAACAACTTATCCTGCAGGAAATTAATTTTCTGTTCATCGAAAGTGCCTGTCAATGGCCAATGCAACTCGGCATTGTCCCTCGTATATTTGTGCCATAACGTACTAAACATAATAGGGCCAAGGCCATGTTTGATATACATATTAAAATTAAGGGTGCCTTCTGGTGGTGCTGGCTGACTTTCTTCCAATCGAGCATCAGTAGAACAACAACGAAAACCTTAACAAATCATTTTACTAACACACAGCATCTTTCAAAACGAAAACAAGTTCACTATTGATGCTGAGCAGATATTTGCAAATATCTTACCAAAACTGGTCCTCAGACCTCATCAGATACAGACCAAAGTGGTACCATGTTCACAAAGAACTCAAACAAATTCAAGCGCCTGTCCAAAAACGGTCCTCAGACCGTACCAAACGCAAACCAAAATGGCGCCATAGCCACAAAGAACCAAAGCAAACTCACCTGGTGCACACAGGCCAAACAAATTTATTCTCCACTGCCGACTCTTCGGACCAATTGGTCAGATCGAAGGGTTCGCCATTCAGGACCCCAGCTGAGATGACCACTGGGCGAGGCACCGCCCGGTCAGACAGGCGGGGCAGCTGCGAGTACCAGACTCTCTCGTGCAGGGATCCCCGGTCCGCCCATCCGACCCGACACGGCCCTGTCCTCCTCACCCGCCTGTGGGCGAGGAAGAGCCACACCTGATGGGGTTCCTGTTCGGGTGCCAACTGAAGGAAGTAACCCGAATAGGGTCATCCGGGTCACTCGCGACCACCTCTCAGCCTTCCAAACAAATGATGAGTCGGTCAGACAGTTGAAAATACAAACCAAAGTTATTTATTAGTCATACACTCAAGCAGAGTCCAGTCTGACCAGCCTCCTTGGATTGCTGCAGAGGGACTGACCCCCGCCAACATGGAGATACATGATATACATTTCCAGTACCCCTTAAGACATGCCCAGACTGGAATTCTCCAGTTAGTAGCTGGTGAACAAAGGAGACACAGAAGGATGAGCTACAATCCTAAGACCGGGTACATGCTATCTCAGTTCCAAGGTTATTCTGCCCGTGCCCGCCACTCTAAGGGTGGGAGCAGGCCTATCTAACGGGAAAGGTATGTCTATTCATTAGTGCAGCGAAGCTCAACCTTGGAGAAATAAAAAAAAACATTGAAGCTGCTTTCTGCTGAGGCAAACAGAATGAGACAGAAGCTTGGTTTCAGTCATGGTACAAAATGGCGGCTGAATGCAAAATGGTGCCACAAATGCAAACTTAAATCGTACAATGCAAGGGGAAGTCGACTAAAAACATTTTCCATTCCAACACAGGCAAGTACAGTGCAGGATTCAGGCGGGAAATCAGTGGTCAATGTCTGCATGTTCAGCCCAGGCCACATCTCTTGGCAGAGGTCCACAGAGGGCGCTAATCCGCAGGTGCCCAGCAGAGAAAGACGCTTTCGCAGACCGCTACCTCCACTCAGGTCACACCCAATCTGGACCTGCAGTTGCTCCACAGTCTGCAAGGGCCCTCCGGCAGCTGGCCCACAATGGGAAAATATGCAGAGTAGTGTTGGCCACTCGGGGCCAACTGCCAGCCCCTCACCGCAAGGCAATACAGTTCAGGCTATGCCACCACCTCACAATGGCACTGCACCCAGGTATGCCACAGTCCAAATGGGGGGCACCCCATCAATTGCTGATCTTTGTGTGGCAGGCCGCCGTGTGTCATCAATGGGAAGGGGAGAGAAGGCCCCCACAACCGCCCCATAAGGAGACCGAGCTGATGGTGGGTGAATGGAGGGGGCGCAAGGAGGCCCCAGGCTGCTAGACTGCCCTTTGCAAACAAGGCCTGAGGGGGGGTGGTCACACCCGACACCGGCGCCAGCACCCGCACCCCACTTCCTGTAGGACACTCTGGAGGGAGGCTGCTGAACAGGCAATCATCTAAAGCCTTAGGGGTGCACAGCGCCCTGCCCCTCTGTGTCGCATCAACTGGGCAGGAGGCTTTGTTCACTTGAGCCCGACACTGGGGCAGCCAGTCAGCCGCGGCTCCACCAGGCACCCCCAGTCAATCTCACTTTGGTAGTCCTGGACTCAAGGTCACTGCTGGCCCGCGGTCGGCCCTGCATGGGGCTCTGGGCATCCAGGGACCGCAGCCTCCAGAGGCCTCTACACCACCGCTTTGCCCGTCGAGGCAAGGATAGTCGCCATCCTGCAGTCGGTCTTCACCCACAGACAATGCACCACAGTGCCTTGGCACCTCCACTGCGGCCCTGGCCGGGGTCCACCAAGCCCTAAAAATACCCCCACAGTGGGAAGAGCCCGGGGGGGCTGCTGCAGGTCCTAACGTCTGCTATGGAGCGGCTATCCTTGCTGATGCGAGGGTGGCTGCCATGTTGCCTCGGCTCTCCCTTGCAGTCACCACACGATGGGCCCCTTCACCTCTATTACTGCCACGGCCGGGGTCCATCAAAGCTCGAGGATGTTTCAGGAGCAGGGAGAGGGCGGGGAAGTCACTGAAGAAAGCTGTCAGGAAGGTTGGTGTCAGATAGTTAATCGGGCCACATGAGCTGGTCTAAAGCTTGACCACCACGTTAGGCGCCTAGGCCATGCCCCCACCTTTTTAAAACTTGAAAAAACTTTTTAACTGTTTCCTAACTTTCTAATACATTTGTTTTACTATTAAAATGGGGGTCTACACAGGGCCCTAAAATTCCAATTTAAATAAATCAAAAAAATATTGAAAAAAATGTTTTTGAGTCCAAAGCCAATAGTGAATTTCTCATGCAAGAATCAGTTATGACCAAGTGGTACCGTGAAACACAAGTTCAGGACTGCTGTAACACCAATTTAGGAAGGTGGAGTATTTTGTGGTAATGCTGGTTAGGCTTCTCCATGCAATGCTCTCACAATACCCCAAAGATGATCCTTGGATTCACTTTAATAAATCCTTAGCTCAGTCCTGGTAGAGTGGCAAAGAGCAGTCAGGTGTTACTAAAGGATCATGTGTTAAGCATTTCAGAACACCAACATTGACAATAAGTAGTTGACACAACTCGAAAGAAATCTGACACCAATTTATAAACATAAAGCAGATTTTTATATACATTTAGACACCACAATGAAGTCAATCGGAGAAGTATAACCAGAGTAATAGATTTTAGAAGCAAAATTAAATCAGTGCAAAACAGTACTGCAAAATGTTATCATTGTTGTCAATGGGAAAAACCAGCAGTGACAATCAGTCACTTGCAGTTCAAGTTGCCTGGAACCCAAGTAGGGTAAAGGTGAAGCGAGTCGCAGGGCCAAGCCATAACAATCAGCTCAATTTTACCTGGCTCGAGAAGTCCGGGTGCAGAGTTGTCCTAGCTGTCATTGGTGCTGAAGTGGGAGCTGTGGGGAGCTGGTTTTACTATTTACACAGTGTTTGTGGGGAAACGGGTGCAAAAAAATGACAACAAAGCCACAGCTGTCATTGGATAAAGGTTTTGTGGTATTTGCTCGAGGTGCAGCGTTGAGTAAAGGTGGTGGTTGCTGGACAGGCGACCAACAAGCTTTGACAGCGGTAAGCTCAGTAGAAAGTTATTTCGACATCCGAAGGTCTGGGGGAAAATGGTAGCCTCCTGAAACTTGCTGAAGGTCAGGACTACATTTCCCATAATGAACTGGACCATCTACTTTTGGACGATCCCTCACAGGGCCTAATGGAACGATTCTTTGGTTCTGGTATGTTGTTTTTAGCTGTGGTGTGCAGGGGACTAGTGCCACTAGTCCAGGGGAGTCTGCAGTTGCCTTTGGCTCTCAAAGGGGTCCCCCTGTCTGGGGGAACTGGTTTTTGGTTGAGGATGAGTCGCAGTCATGCAGTTTCAGAAATATTGCCACAGGTGCAGAGTACCACGCCTTTGGTTTGTGCAACTCCTGTGGTCGCAGAGTCTGGCCTCTTCTTGTGTCCTTTGTTGCAAGTCAGATCAGAACTGAGGTTCTGGTGCCAGAGGTTGTGCTTATATCCTAGATTTAGGGTTGTGGGTGCAAGTGGCCAATAGGCTACTAGCCTCAGCAGCTAATTCGCACCTGAGGTGACCACATATGGGTGTGTGTGTGTGTCACCTTTTGCCCAGAACCCTCTATTCTACTTCTTCTAAAATTGGAAGAAACCTTTCTTTGCTGTACTGACTAGGTAGCCCACCTTAGGGGTGTTGCCAGCCCTCTGGGGATGTACACATAATTTCCCCACCTGCCCATGTGCAAATGTGCCTGGGGGCAGGAAGAGGGCTGTTTTCTCCTTTGGGAGGCAGCCTGTTTGCATATCACAGGCGGTGAAGGCTTTGAAGATCACCGCCCTGATGTGCTACTTTACTAGCCATCCTGTCAGGGATGAAGGGGATCAGATTCCTGTCTTGGTGGCAGTAGCTGCGGGCTGGCAGCCAGAGAACAGGGAAGGCCGGGGCAACCATGTGCATAACCTTTAAGGTAGCCATCTGGGTGCATGCCACATCGTCCTCGACACGAGAATCGCGTCAGGGGTGATGAGGCACGTTGTTTGATACCAAACATGACATATTTCAGCTGTACCTTAATGGAGCTGTCAATCTCATGTTTGCCCGGGTGCCAGCCCATGTTATTCTATGGACTGCTTATCACTTATAGTAGCCTGTAATGGTAAAGTCCACTGTGAAGACATATAAGCTTGCACTTACATGTCCTCACCTTTGCTATAATTCACCCTGCCTCCTGGGCTCAAGAAGCCTTCCATTGGGGTGGCTGGCATGTATTAAAAACAGTGCATTGTTGAGTTTGAGCAGTTTGCACTGCTTCTGCAGTCTGCAGTGACAGGCTTGCTATCTTTAGTTTACTTGGGTCACTCAGGATGGCACAAACAGTGCTTCAGGCCCGATGATCCCTTTACCAGCCATGTCCTGGGTACCACTGCTACCATATACTTGGGTCTTATTGGGGTTGCCAATTCACATGTATCAGTTAAGTTTTAGGGAGAGAACACTAGCACTGGGACCTGGTTGGCTAGCAAATGGAGTGGCAGTAGATTGGAGAGGAGTGGGGTAGATTCGGGGGGTAGGGTAAATTGGAGTGGTGTGGGGTAGATTAAAATGGTGTGGGGTAGATTGGAGTTGGGTGGGGTAGATTGGGGTAGAGTGGGGTAGATTGGAGTGGAGAGGAATAGATTGGGGTAGATTGGTAGATTGGAGTGGGGTAGATTGGGTGGATTAGAGTAGGGTAGACTGGAATGGAGTGGGGCAGATTGGATTGGGGAAGATTGGAGTGGCGTACATTTAAGAGGGTTGATTGGAATGGGGTAGTTTGGAATGGGATATATTGGACTGGAGTGGGGTAGATTGGAGTGGGGTAGTGCCAAGTGGGGTTAGTGGTGTGGAGTGGAGGGGCATAGAGTGAAGTGGTGTGTTGTATCGTGAAGTGGAGTGGAGGGTCATAGAGTGAAGTGGTGTGTTCTGTCATGGAGTGAGTGGCGTAGATTGCAGTGGCATGGAGTTGTGTGGCGTGGTGTGGCGTAGAGTTGAGGGCGTAGAGTAGAGTAGAGTGGCATGTCATAGAGTGGAGAGAAGTGCCGTAGAAGGGAGTGGCGTGGTATAGAGTAGAAGTGCATAGAGTGGAGTGGAGTGACGTAGTGTGGAGTATGCATGGTATGGTAGCACACTGCCCTTACAGACAACACATTTTCAATTGAAATGACCATTACCATTGCATTGAAATACGGATTTACTGCACACAAGCAATAATGTGCGCAAATGTCATCACCTACTGTATTGATGTATTCTGATCGTATTCAAATATTTGTTTCCACCAAACTTCAAAATTACAAAAAAAAATTGCTTCATTTGTACTAATTCTGATATATTCTGAAACATCAGCACCGTTCATTTGTTTGTCTGCTAGGAAAAAAAAACATCCTACACCCTCTCCTCTTACATGGGTAATCAGCAAGATTGTCACATAAATCTTCTCACTTTGAAGTCAGAGCAAGAAAAGTAAACATCAAGCTCCCTTGGACGTCAGAGCATGACATTTGGCCTCTGTCTTTGCATGCACAGCTAATGTGACAAGATAAGAACAAGATTTAAAGGCCTGTTTACAGAAAATAAGTTTGTGGAAGAATGCAGTAAACAAAGTTTGGGCAACGGGAGGGACAAACTCAAGCTGGCCAGCCTAAATCAAAAAAATCCAGCAAATAGAAAGCCAGAAAATGTGAGTTAAAAAACACAAAGCCAATGGTAAGCAAGGGACAGATTGCATTCCTAAGTTAGCTTTCTGAAATGACCCAAGACATCTTTAGCAAATCAGACAGCTGCACTGTCTGGTAGGTTTCAACCTAATAGAAAGGACAGACCCGAAGAAAAAGATATTCCTAAATATAAGTTAAAATAACAAAGGCAGATGCAGCAAGGTTGTACAAACAGTTGTGAGCATATTATCAATACTCACATCCACCCCTGTTAGGAAAAAGTTCTCAGCAGGCGAGGGATACAGATGCATCTATAGGGTAAAAGGAGAAGTAATGAGTCAGGGAGAGCTAGTTAGAAACAGTGCAGGGCATGAAGGGCGATAGATAGTGAGGGAGCGAGACCTTACCAGGGAGCAATATCCAGAAGAAATGACAGTGAAGTCATGAAGATCTGTGCGTTTTGTGAACGTATCACTGGAGGGAAAAAAGGAAGCACTGAGTAATTTGAATGGGAAGGGCTGAAGACTGAGACCATGTATGAAGGGAAGAGGGGAAACTACTTATCCAGTCCAGTCCAAAAAGCTTTATTCGACGTGTTAAGTCATAAAAGCACAAAATATACATTTAAAACAAATCACAGAACATCTAAAAACAATTCATAGAAGCTCTTTTCAAATTTGGTACATGCCCCCGTGGACGGAAGAATACAAATACCATAAAACTCTATATACAAATCTAAAAAATGTTCCCACATTAATATAATAAAACTTTGTAGATGTACCTCATTACAAACTACAGTCAATACTGAATAGTTAAAAAAAAAAAAGAGCGATTAGTTTCGCAAAAATACAGTACAGCCTGACATAAGCTCAATTGAACCAATGCTTAATCGTGGGACCTTGCTCTTTATGCCCACACCCACCCCAGATATTTTGCCATGGCTACAACAATCACTTCTGTTGTGTCGCTTCTTAGGATTCTTTCTGCCTCATTAGCCCTTCTTGTTCCCAAGAGCTCACAAATTGGAGTCAGCCAAACACAGCGTGGGGCTCTGTATCCACTACATTCAAACAATACATGAGCCATTGATTCTTTGCCATACAGGCTCACAGGACACAAATCATTACTTGGAGTGGACCATTTACTAGTAAAAACCTTTATTGGCATAGTACGGGTAGTACGGCCATTAACTGCCCGTAGTCCCTTCTCCATGCAGATGGAATTAATTTGAATCACCGCATCTGACCATCTTTTTATTGGATCTAATTCCAGCTTTGGAATACCCCACTTTAAATCTTCCTCATCCAGCAAGTTACCCTCCTCACTTAATAGTGGCTCAAACGTCGCATTAAAATCACCCGCGACGATGATATGTGCATCTGTCTGGCTACCCTCGAGAAGATCGTCAAGAGCCGCTAAAACTCCCGACTTTTTCCCCTTGGAGCCTCGCACATAAATATTATAAATTTCCATAATCCCTTTAGTTCCCCTAGTCAATCTAATGGGCTGGATATCTTGGTTATAGGTTGGGAGAACTTGAATGTCTAACCCTAGATCTTGCTTCACCCACATTGTCAAACCCCCTGATGGCCTGCCTCTTAGGCCTTTAACGGACGGAATGTAAAAATTTAAATACCCTACGCAAAAGAAGGGGGGATTCTGCCCAGGTCTCTTGAAACAGACAGATCTCAAAACCCTCGATAAAAGCATGCCACTCCGGGGATCCCAACTTGGAACCTAGCCCTGCAATGTTCCATGACAACAGTGTTTTCTTTAGGGGTATTGTACAAACAATCGACTGACCGCTTGGAACAGAGGGGCTTGGGCTAACCTCCTGCCCTAATACATCACTCTGTCTAGTTGGCAGGGAATCCTCTTCTAGCATTGGACCCTGCTCTACTACTAGGTGTTCACTGCTTACTAAGCTATCCCTTTGGGCAGTATTGGTTGATTGGTGTACCTGCTGCCTATTAGCCAATTCCACCTCATGTCAATCTATATTTTCCAGGGTAGATAATCCCTGGATCCCAGATTGTTTGTGCTTGGGAAGACAGGCGTTCATGCTACTCATAGGGGAGCATCTAAACTGGATGACTGACTGACCTGGTGCACTTGTACGAAATTCTAGCGCAAATAGATTTTCCGCTAGATTTGTACTGGCCATCGTGAGCTCAATGCAATCCAAAAGGTTAGCAGTTGCAACCAACCTACGAGCTTTTACAATATCTTCCCTTATTACCGAACGGCATCCTCTAACATGCCGTATCCAATGAATGGATTTATTTATTAGGGAATCCTCGCTTTCTAATCTATTGCTAGCTTCTAACTTTGGTACATTCACCATAAAAATTCTGTGGGTATTAGTTAATTCCGCAGAATTGTAACCTGGATTCCTATTTCTCTGCTCAGCCTCTGGTTGGATAGAATGTGATACAGTGTTTTCTTTATGCCATATCGGGGCCCTCGTCAATGCTGGTGTAAAAGAATTTTTAGTATGGCTAGTACTAGAGTTTGAAATAAGTCTAGGCTTTGGTGGAAGCGGCCTCGTGTTCTCTGGCCTGGGCCTTCCCAGACTGGATGAAGCCCCATCTACATGAATTTGTAATACATGGGGGGTAATGGCTGGTGTGGCCCTAGGTGTTACCTGGGTAGTTGATGTTATGCCCTGTAAGTATCCTGGGCATCTACTTTCCCTTGCATCCCCAGGCTGCGGTGGAATAGATGTCAATGACTTTACCAACGATGTTAGGTCCTCTATCTGGCTTCTCATTGATCCCATTTCCTGTCGCAATTAAATCACTTGCTGTAGCAAGTCTTGTTGCTCCTTAATCAAGCCTGGCCCATTGACCCTACCCTGCTCAAGTGTAGTCAATGTCATCTGTGTTGTCTGTGACCCTTCTTCTCTCCTTGTTTCGTTATCGGAAATGTCTAGCAATGGGAGGAATCTGTTGGTACAATGTACCATGGTAACAGTGTGATCTGTGTTAGCTATACCCCCTTTAGTTATTGCTCCTTCATCCATATTGATAAAATCTTATTTTTTGAGGGTTTTATGGAACATTGCCGGAATGGTGATAGTAGTTGTTTTAGTGTCTGGGGACGATCTGGGGGGAGTTAAAACTCAAGTAGGTTGGGTTATGGGTTCAGAATCTAAAATGCCCTCACACTCCTCGATTAGAGTGTCAATCCGATCTAAGACACAATTACTACCTACGTGCAATTGGAGCTTCCTTGCCTTTTTGCCCCTACTACCCCGGTTTGAACCATTACCTCCCGCCTCCCCTCCGTCCTCCCTTCCACTCGGTACCTTCCTTTTACCCATAGCTATTATTACGGGTCAGACAATATGACCTCTTCAATCGAACAATACACAAGAACTACAACATAGCCTCGTTATGCTGGTACCCCACATGCACTATCACCAATATAGTATCCTTAGTAGAGAAACCTTTTACAATATAAGATAGGGCCAGCTATTTCTAGCAGACAAAATCAACAGTGTCTTTTACATTCAGTCACAATCGGGAAGGTATGAACAGTACCTTGGGGGAATTATGATTGTCTCCACATAGTCTCAGCAGTGATTCCCCAGTCGATCCAGCAAACGAAAGGGGGGTGGCCCTGCCTCTTCCTGCCACGGAGGGGCACGGACGGGCCTGCCCTTGGCCCGGGCAAGCCTGTGCGCGTCCCGCGCTGCGGGAGGGCCATTGTGCTTTTATCGCACCTCCTGGCGCATTTGGCAGAGTCACGGGTGAGCAGGGGCGCCTGGGAATTGTGGTCGGGCCGTTCCCCTCACAGACAGAAATGATGATTTTCAGCTGTTCCCCTCACGGCCGCAGCGGAAGCTGCTTGACGGTGTCCCGGTGCCTGAAAGCGTCTTGTGCTGCGGGAGGGCCGCTGTGCTTTTATCGCACCTCCTGGCGCGTTTGGCAGAGACACGGGTGAAGAGGGGCTGCTGGGAATTGTGGTCGGGCCGTTCCCCTCACGGCCAGAAATTATGATTTTCAGCCGTTCACCTCACGGCCGCAGCGGAAGCTGCTTGACGGTGTCCCGGTGCCTGAAAGCGTCCTGCGCTGCGGGAGGGCCGCTGTGCTTTTATCGCACCTCCTGGCGCGTTTGGCAGAGTCACAGGTGAGCAGGGGCTGCTGGGAATTGTGGTCGGGCCGTTCCCCTCACGGCCAGAAATGATGATTTTCAGCCGTTCCCCTCACGGCCGCAGCGGAAGCTGCTTGACGGTGTCCCGGTGCCTGAAAGCGTCCTACTTATCAGTTTTTAGAGCCTTAGAGTATGGATGTGCAAGATTTAGCAGTGAGGCAATCCTCAGGGGGTGGGGACCGAGGGATGAAGGGTCCTTCACAAGCAGTCACAAGGCAAACCCTTCTGAGTGTGGAAGCGCAAAGCTGTCCTGAATGTCGAGGCAGGAGTAGAAATAGGGCTTGAGGGTGCCGAGCTACCATGTTGGAGTAAAGAAAACAGTGGCCATCTTGAAGCGGTGTGATGAAAACAGATCGGAATGGAGTAATTTCAGCACGATAGTGTTGAGACGCAAAATCAATTTTAGTACTACCATGTTCAGTAGTAATGTGATAGATTGGTCTCGGTTTGATGCCTTGATGACGGAGATCACTTCCCAGTGGAGGTCATCTTCAATGTGATTCATTTTTAGAACGTGCTTCACTTGTGGTACAGTGATGACCTTACACCTGATGCAGCTCCAATGCTGGCAGATTCTGAACATAATTTTCTGCGTGGTTTGTCCGATGTAGATCAGAATGCATGGGCAGAATATTGAATTTACCATGCTGTGGGTATTACAATTGAAAAAGTGTTTAAGGACCATTTTGGTATTACCAAGTTGAAACTCCTCAGAGTCAATACTGAGTGGACAGACGCCACACTGTCTGCATTTGTAGGGCCCAACGAGTGGGGGTTGTCCCCAGATGTCGTTGATCAGGTGTTGGGTAGTGTTTGTAGGAAGGGTGGCATAAGCCAGGTGGTCTTTCACGTTTTATCCCTTTCGGAAAGCGAAGCTAGACCTGTCAAATGTAAGGTCACCTGCTTCATGAACATTCCACAGCCACTGCCAACTCGTAAAGAAACCTTTTAAACAAGAATTGTTTTCTTAAATGCAGATCTGTTTCTTTCATGGAAAAAGTACTTTGTTTAAATGCTATCACAGACAGAGTGGTCTGCTGACCCCAGCAGGCCACCATCCCTGTGATTTCATCCAATTGGAGTGAGGTGCAATATGCGACCTGCACGGGAAACAACCTTTACTACGCATGCATTACATCGCATGCCATTAGATCGCGGTCTTTACAACGCAAGTCGTTTCAATGACTTGCGCTGGAGGGCGCTATAGGACAAGGAATAGTTTAATTTACTAAACAACACATTCCCTACTGTAAGTAGGCTGGAGTTGGAATAGTAAATTTAACTACTCCTAAGTCCAGCGCCCTCCAACGAAAGTCGTTGTAACGACTTGCGTGGTAAAAACCGCGATCTAATAGCATGCGATGTGAATGCATGCGTTGTATAATCATACATTCGACCTGCACAGGGATATTGTCCAGGTAGGTCGAATAGCAACTCACTCACAATGATGATTATGCATACTGACCTATTAGTACATAGGTCAAATTGCAAAATCTGATTTAATTAGCAAACAGTTGGTGCACTATTTGCAACCGTTTTTTGCAAATTAAATCTTAGTACATCTGACCCTAAGTCATTTTCTGTCTCACCTTAGATAATATTATCTTAACGCTTGGGCAGAAAACAGACAGGTGAATGGACAAAATAGAGTCTCATGGCTGAATTAATGTAATTACCTATGTAGGATGTCCACCTAAAGTAGGCATGTCCCAGGTTTCCCTTTACGGTTTTTCATGTATTATGTAGCATCCTATATCTATGAGCAGTTTGGTTGTGTCATTTACAGATCCTGAATTTGAAAGTGGAGTCAGACAAGGACAGAGTCAGTTGCATTCTAGAATCACTTGACAAGTAATTGACATACATGCCCCTGTAACTGACCACCTTGTTAATACCGGCAGGACATAAGTGGGGCAGTCCCTATCGGACTCGATATTCATGTCTTTAATTTTAAAAGCAAAAACACTGATTGATTTCTGAACAATGACTGTACAAACCATTAAAGTATTCTGTAGGAAATCTGCCTTTTCTGAGTTGCCACCATGGATTTTTTGTCTTTTACTTGATCTTATATTTTTGCTGGCTTTAAAAATCTGTGATTTACCCCAGGTATTCAGCGGTAAAGTGACTGTGCTTTCCCTTTTAACATGGTTGAATTGACATACTCTTAATTGGTATACACAACTTGCATAAAAGTCACTGATACATTACACAAAATGAACCCAATGCCTGGAAGTTAAATGCCACTAGTAGACTGCAAAACCTATTATGTCATCCACAATAGTAGCAGTGCAAACATGGCTTCAGGTATACTATTGTATCCCGACTGTAGCAGTGTAAAAATTGCAATTTGATCTGTCAAAATAAACCCTTTTGACAGGTCAAGACCTTCCTTCTAAATACCAATAACTCACCACTATGTGGGCATTGTAGCCCACAAGGCAGGGTTCATGGTGACCTTCCTTCTAAATACCAATAAGTCACCCCGATGTGGGCTTGAAGCCCACTAGGCAGGGTGCATGGTATTTAAAAGTAGGACATGTAGAAATGTAATGTTATCATACCCTTATAGTGACTAGCACCCAATAGATATCTTGATTATGGCAGACCTAAACATCCTATGTAGAAAACCAGAGTACAGATTAAAATACTAATACTGTTTCTCAGGAATGGGGCCAGATAAAAAAATGATGAAACAACTATTTTAATAGTTATTAAAAATTCAATTCAACAGTGAAGTTGCATTTTAATAAATATTAAGGAAAAGCAACTTTTCGAAAGTTACCCTTACCCTGTCTGAAGTTCCTGGAGGTTAGTTTGCATTTGGCTCTTTAGATTTTCCCAGCAAGCAATTAGCCTTGAATAGTTTTGAAATGCCTCCCAGGAACAAACAATAGTCTGACCTGAATGGGCAGAGCGAGTCCTCCTCTGAACTCCACAGAATGTGCATGGTGGGGCTGCGGAAATCCTTGTTAGGCACACCAGTGTCAAATCCTGCCTGACAGGTCTGCTGGCTTTATGCATAACCCTTGGGCACACTTGAAAGGGGAGAGAACAGGATACCAAGACAATTCATGTGTTTCCACTGCCTGGTGCCTGAATGGCTTTTTCCCTACCAGATTTCTGGGATTTTTCTTGTATTGTGTTTTGACTTTAACACTGTTTTGGTTCTTGCCTCTAAGTTAAGCATGTCTGCTCTGTGACATAACTATAGGGGTTGAGCTCAGGTTAATTTAGTGAAATGTGTGGTTAATCCTGTCAAAGACTGTTTATTACTTAAGGATGGTCATCAACCCCTTAATTAACAACCCAGTTTCTTACATAATCCATGTCAGCAATAGAGTCCCTGCTTACATTTCACTTGTTTTACTTAATCTTGCATTCCCTCAGAGTGTTTGTTTTCCAAGACACTGTGGCCCAGATTCTAAAAGGTGTCACGGAACGCAGCGCAGCAGCCAAAAAATCTTCACTGCATTGCGTGATATGGAGAGAGCAGGAGCGCAGCTATTCACAGAGATATGGCTCTCTCCTTCCCTCTCCCTAGAACCGGCGCAGATTTCAGCTGCTGTGCGCCAGGCACACACCTTAGCACCATAGTGCTAGGGTGCATGCTTGGGTCTACCATAGGTTTTTTACAGGAAGGGTACCCTTCCTGTAAAATTACTATGGCTAGACACACCTTAAAGCTTTTCCTATTTTGTATGTGTGCTGCACAGTGCAGCACGTATGCAAAGTTGGAAAAAAAGGAGAAATTAAAACATTAATCCTTTTAGCGCCTGCTTTCCAGCGGCGTTAAGTTTTGGTGCTAAACCCTGTCTACTCATGTTAGTAGATAGGGTTTAGAGTCAAAAAGCATGGGTGGTTGCATGGGAATGCCCATGTACCACTCATATAATACCCCGTGAAGCAAAGTAATGCAAAGCAGCGTTTCGCGCTGCTTTGTGTTAATTTCACATACAAACCAATACTAATACCAATTAGCGTTGGTTTGTTAAACCCCAAAAAGGTTTAGCACCTGGTTAGCGTTACAAAGGTAATGCTAACCTGACACTAAACCTTTGTGAGGTTTGGCCTGTGTTTCTGTAGTTTTATTTTCATGCAGCATATTACTCTTGTATAGTGGATACTATGAACTGAGTTGCCTGTAGTTGGCAGAGTGAGTTCAGCTTGTGGATGGTGTTTAGGGTGAGGCTTAACTGAAAGCTGTGGAACTGAGGCAGAAAGCAGTGTAAGTTTCTGTGCCTGTTAGTGAATCATAAAAGTGTTCAGAATACATGCTAATCTAATGCTTGGCTTCTTTACAGAGCTCCTTCAGAAATGACCATGAGTGTCTATGTTAATTGTGATTATATGTGAATGTGTGTGAAGGAGGTACAACGTTGAAATATTGACAGGGTGAAAGTTAAAGAAAACACAGTGCTTAGAGGTGAGTGTGTGTGTGTGTTAGGGGGATGGAGAAGTGAAAGAAATGCTATGGACACGCAGGAGTGAGCGAAAAGAGGGTGCAGGAGAAGAAAGAGACGAAGAGATATGCAGAGAATTTTCAGAAAGATGTGGGGAGAAGATGGTATAAGTGTCTAACACATATTGCATGAATAAGGAAAGCTAGACTTGGTGGGAAATCTTTTTCCCTCCTCGCCCCATCTTACTGGAATGAGCTCCCCTTACAACTTAGACAATGCCCGGACTATTTACGTTTCAGGAAACTGCTTAAAGCCTCCCTATTTTAGTCTGTCTTTGCTCGCTCGCTGGTCCGCTTAGCGCAGAGATACCCCTTCGGGGGTGATTCAGGCGCTCTCCAAAACTTTTAAATAAATAAATAAATAAATAAGGGAAGAACAGGAATGATTGACACTCTGAAGTCCATTCTTCTACAGACCATAGCAATGTTTAGTTCATTAATATATTCAGAATTCAAACATTTACTCATTTACCTTATACATCTCGAAAGCACTGGCAAAGCCAGTAGATCTGGTTTGCTTTGTGTGGAAAAAGAACAGATGATAGACGGAATGCTGAACAAATCAAACATTTTTTGCTCACCATTGCATTCCAGCTTGGACCCAGCCAAACGCAAATCAGTCTTGACCCTGCTTGCCATGGGAACAGTCCAGCCTGAAATGCCAAGCCAGGTCCTCCCTGGACCAGAAACAAGCATCCTGGAACCAATTTTGGGGTATCACCCCTCATCGGCCAGGCTAGCTTGAATCCGGTGGCATAGCGAGCACGAGACACACGTCTGAGCATACCCTTCCCACTTAGGGTGACAATTTCAAAAAGAACAGATGTGGGTCCCGTGCTCACTGTGCCACTGGATTCAAGCTTGCCTGGCTGATGAGGGGTAGTACCCTGAAACCAGTCCCAGGATGCTTGTTTCGGTCTAGGCAGGACCTGGCCTGGCAATTCGGGCTGGACTGTTCCCATGGGGAGCAGGGTCAAAACTGATTGGCATATAGCTGGTCCAAGCTGGAATGCAATGGCGAGCAAAACAATTATGGATTTAACCCAGATCTGTGACTGGGAATGAATATTGGACAATGTTTAGCATTCCGTCCATCATCTTTTTGTGTTGCGGTAGTTGCCCTAATTGGGAAGGGTATACCCAGACGTAGGTCCCATGCTCGCTATGCCACTGGATTCAAGCTAGTCTGGCAAATGAGAGGTGATACCCCAAAACCAGTCCCAGGATGCTTGTTTTCGGGTCCTGGGAGGACCTAGCCTGCCAGTTCGGGCTGGACTGTCCCCATGGGGAACAGGGTCAAGATTGATTTGCATATGACTGGGTCCAAACTTGGGTGGCGTGGTAAGCAAAAATACGATGGATTAAACCCAGATCTGTGACTGGGGGTGAATGATTTGTTCAGCATTCCGTCCATCATTTGTTCTTTTTGTTTTGTGTGGAAGTCAGCTGTTGTATTATATGTGGGGATGCAATAAAAGAAAGCTCACATAGAAGATACAAAACACTGGTAAGGTGGCATGCTAGGCCAGGCACAGGATTTTAGTTCACATATATTAAGCCACACCCTTAATGGCATAGGCCACATTTCTTGGAAAGAAATTCTATTTATGCTTCTCGGGCCACGCCCCTTTTAGAGAACCCCCTCCCTTTTTTTTACATCTCAGTTAAAGCCCTGCCTACTCACATGTGAGAGTCATCCGCCTGCTGGAAAAGAGTTGGATTTTCGCACAAGCCAGCTAAAAACAATTACTGTTCCTCCAGCACCGAAAGAACACTAAACTCTTCAAAAAAGCACGTTTGGTTCCGAGAATAGGCTCAATTCATGCTTAAAGCACTATTTTGAAAGAATTGTAAATAAAGAGATTTTGGACGACGACGAAATGCGGCACGTTGTGTTTTTTATTCTCTCCATTCACAAATATTCATCAAGAACTGCTGCTTACAGTGTTATCGGCGCCAAGAAGCGGCAATCAGTCACAACAAAGAGCTTTTCCAAACATTTAAATAAATAAATACATCCCATACCAGCATGCAAATGGTATAGGCCCGATAATCACTAGCCAAGATTAACAAAGTCAGGGCATTGCTGCCAGTGCGAAAATCACGAACACCCAAATCTCATTAAAGTGAATAATAGAAACGACAAAGCCAGTTACCACTTGTCTCATCCTTCGATAATCTGATTTCAGCACAAGATTTTCATGGTTGCGCTGCCGTCACGTCACAAAATCGCTTATGTTATTAGCTGTGGGAACCACGCGTTTAATCCCGTTGACAGGCGCTGTCAGTAATGGCGCAGCAAAGGTGCCCTGGGCCCTTAGTGAATGAGGTAACTGGCCCCTCAGACCATAAGCTGGGTAGCTAAAGACCAATCATAGCTAGAAGCTTAGATGGTCGAGCCTCGGTGCCACTGCACTTTGCTGTGCAGTTTTTTTTGTATAGCAACAAAAGGGATAGGCTTGGAGCCTGTGTCAGTGACCCTGCAGAGACACAAACCCACCAGGTCAGAAATCCCCCAACCGAACTAATACTTAACACTAGGTCCAATATTTCTTGTGTAGTTTCTTTAGTGAATACCTGTTGACTTAATGACGAACTATTCAAAGCCTACATCTTTTCACAGACTTCTAATATCCCTAATCAGTTACAGTGGTTATTTGCATGGGTTAGATTGTGGCTTCCTCGTGGTATTCTTTTCACAAACTCTCAGGAATGTATTAGAACATTAGATAAAAGAAAGAGTTCAAGGAAATACAGAGCCCTGAGGAAGAGGTCTGTTGTACACTATTGTATTGTAATTGCATTTATATAGCGCTTACTACCCCTGACGAGGCGTTGAAGAGTTTTTTCTGCTAGTAGCACGCTACTCTGGAACACATAAAGGATTAGTGGTGAATTAGTACAGTGAAATATGAAAGTAATTTGAGTGGTGGATATGTTAGTTAGTTATTTGGATTGAAAAGGATAGTGGAGGGATAGAAGAGGGAATAAGGTTTGCATTTATATAGCACTTGCTACCCCTGATAAGGTGTTGAAGTGCTTTTTTGGCGAGTAGCACGCTACTCCGGAACCTATAAAGGATTAGAAGTGAATTAGTATAGTAAAATACGAAAGTAATTTGAGTGGTGGATAGGTTAGTCAGTTATTTGGATTGAGAAGGATAGTGGAGGGAAAGAGGGAAAAAGGTTTGCATTTATATAGGGCTTACTACCCCTGACGAGGCGTTGAAGCGCTTTTTCTGCGAGTAGCATGCTACTCCGGAACCCATAATGGATTATCGTTGAATTAGTACAGTGAAATATTAAATTAATTTGAGTGGTGGACATGTTAGTTAGTTATTTGGATTGAGAAGGATAGTGGAGGGATAGAAGAGGGAAAATGGTTTGCATTCATATAACACTTGCTACCCCTGATAAGGTGTTGAAGTGCTTTTTCTGCGAGTAGCACACTACTCCGGAACCCATAAAGGATTAGTAGTGAATTAGTATAGTGAAAATATGAAAGTAATTTGAGTGGTGGATATGTTAGTCAGTTGTTTGGATTGAGAAGGATAGTGAAGGGGTAGAAGAGGTAAAAAGGTTTGCATTTATATTGCGCTTACTACCCCTATGAAACGTGATGGTTGTTCTCCTGTTTCAAAAGGAGAATCAACTTAATTTAGCCTCATGGATCAATCTCTGCTTTGGAGATTATTGTGAATAGGATTATATTGTGTCTATGATTTGAGGATTTTGAATTCTCATTTATGTATCTATGGATGATTTGAGTAAAAGAAGTGCTTTTACACCTTGATCATTGTAACGAGACTGGATTATCACCTGCCTAGATAAATATAAAACTATGACATGTAATTCACCCCCTATCAAATCTTAGTAGCACACTAGTGCTATATTGGATCTAGTACAAATGGTAGCGGGGCCCCTGACTGCAACAATTTCAGAGTGTTCCCAGGGGCTCAAAACCACTGTCACTGCCTTGCCTTGTGCTATAGCTCAAAATTCATTGGATTGAGCCCCGTCACAGACGTTTTCACATGATTTTCAAGTTACATGTTTGAACATCAAAAAAACGATGTGGTGTTTCATCCTTTTGAAGTTGCTAAAAATACTACCAAATCCTCGTTTAGAGCATGGAGCTTCTTCTGGAAGTCAACCTCAAGAGCAGTAATAAAATGACCACTCAGAGTAACTTTCAGATTTAATGTTCACCTCTAATACATTAGGAATAACATATGTTAACAGTGTTACTGCACATGTTACTGCATTTATTTAGTTGAGGTGTCAAGCAGTTTTTTGTAACCAAAATCCATCATCTAAATATTGTAGACTGGTGTGGCATTAACACATTATTACTGCCCCACTATAGGAATTCTATAGGAATGGCCAGCTGTTCGGGCTGATATTTATCGAACCGATGAAATACTATACCACCGGGACACAATTATTTAGGTGCAATAAACCGCACCCAATTTTGAGTTTGTCACTGATAAGGGGGACTATCATGCATCCTTTAGTGCTTACTACACCAAAAGCTGCATGTCCTGGTAATTGTCAGGCATTTTTACATCTGTAAATGTTGGGAGGTTTAACCTGCTGAAATGTTTCTGGGAGAATTGAGGGTGGGCAGTGTTAGCCGTCAAACTCACAGTTCCGGTGTGAGTAGTAACAGTAGTTGCCAATTATCTGGGCCATTCATAATGAGGGCATAAATAGACAGAAAAGAGCTATAAAAAAAGCAGTGATTGGGTTACCACTCATTTTTGAAGGCTTCAGGTGATGGATATTTATGATGTGTAGGGCCTGATGAATGGCGGGATTCTGGGTGACTATCATTTATTTTTTAAAGTCTTTTTATACAGCGCAAACATGGCCCATGTGCATTAGAGTACTTTATATGAGAACCACACATTACACATTTTTTAGGTTGTGGCAGTTAAGTGATTTGTTCCATAATCCCATGAAAATGAGTCAATGCCGGGAATAGACCCTAGTTCCCCAGTTCCAAAGGCGGCAACTGTATCCTCTAGGCGCTACAAAATGAGGCTGATCCACCTAGCATGGTTTAAACACATGCCATGACAGCTCTTAACCCTGTGCAGGGTGGGTAATTGAAAACACTTCTGACACCCACCCACCTCATTGTGTTTATTCGGGTTTTCACGTTGTGTGAATCTTGAATCTGGGTGGTACTAATTGTTCAGGAGGCCCCGCTGCACCACAGGCTATACCCGACAGGATAAACCCTATGGGCTAAATATGAAACAAAATGGTCGTGGGGGTAAATAATTATACACTTGTGCACTAATTTACAGTTTGGCAGAGAGGCCACTAGAGTACCCACTCCGTAAGCCTTAAGATCCGCCAGCCCAATTTAGAGGCAGGTAGACCTTGAGTATGCCGCCGACAGAGCCCGCCCTCCAATGTGGCCATGGATTGGCAGCTGATTATCTGAGGAGTAAGGTGGCGTGCTACTGTCCCTCCTGAATTCCATGAGTTAACCAGGAGTACTACAAGAGTAAATCACACAGCAACAGCTTTACTAACAGTGTGTCAGGGATACGGCCCCTTGGACAGCCCTACCACAGCAGGTGACAGTAAGGGAAATGGAAGCGAGGATGGATGGAGCAGGGTGTCTCAGACCAGCTCAGCAGACTCCAGAGCCGCGGAGAGCAGGCCAGCACGTGCAGCCTCTTCCACGCGCGCTAGTGTTTCCTGCAGACATATTGTTCGCGTCCGCGTGGAGGCCCCTCTCAGACGGTCCAGCTAATCTCTTGTAACAACATGTTCCCGTGCATCAGCAATGCAGTGGAGCGACACACACAGCCCAGTGCACAATCTGCCAATTCCAAGCAGAGGAATGAATTAGGATTATGGCAACACGTGTGTCTTCACAATTAATCCATTCCACTCCATCAACTCTGATTTAATGATGCATTATGTATGGAGGGGCGCATGAATCATTCATTGCGTCCGTTAGCGACATGCCTGAGTGGGGAGCTTACAAAGGGAGATGTACATAAAATATAGCTCCCCTCGAGCAGGCCGTGTGTAAACTCGTGCTAGGGGTGTTAATATTTCAGCCTATTGACGGGTGGCTTTTGTTGTGTTTGTACACAGACGCCTCGGCTTGTCAGGAACAAGCTGGTCTGCTGCTCAGGCGGCAGGGACAGGTAAGTGATGCAAATGGGAGACCTGGGGGTCTGCGGTTGTACACCACCAGCACTCACTAGCAACCAGGCATTAAGCAGGACTGCGCTTTGTATGTATGTGCTTGGTCATTCTGAGCACTGTACCTCCAGCATGATTTTACATGTATTGAGCATTTTGCATATAGTTGCGCACCTTGCATGTACGAAGGGGCAGATTTACAAGGAACTGACGCATCTGCATAGATGCGTCAGTTTCCTTGCGCCAGTGACAAATGTCCTTGCGCCACCATGGATGCGCTGCATTTACAATACAGTGCTCCATGGCGCAAGGATTAACAGATGCGTCAGAAAGTCTGACGCATCTGTTGGCCCAAAAGTGACGCATTGCTGGGGTTGCTCATGAAAGTGACGCAACTCCAGCAATGCGCCACAACAGATAGGTGAGTCCCATACAAAAAGCCCTGCATCATTCCTTACGTCTGGTCTGAGCAGGCGTAGGGATTTTGAGGCAATGCAGGTGTAGAGTGACGCAGTGAAATGTTGTAAATTTCACTGCGTCAGTTCTACATGGCTTATTGCGTGGGAACGCCTAGCCTGCATACATTATACCTGGCGCAGGTATAATGTGACGCAGGGCTTTACAACATGATGCATCTCCCTAGATGCGTCACTTTGTAATTTGGCCGAATTGTTTGCGCCGCCGTTGCGTCTAAAAAAAAGTGACGCAATGGCGGTGCAAGGGGCATGCAAATCTGCCCTGAAGTGCTTTGCATGTTCTAAACAGTGTGCCCCTACAAAGCGCTGTATGCTCAATGGGATGTGCATCTTCTAAGAGCTTCACAGTGCTCTGCATGTACTAAGGACTCTGTTTGCTAAGATATGTGTAGATAGTAGATACTGTGCATGTATTACACACTGTGCATTGCGTGTGCTTACAGAAGTAAATGCACCAGTCACTGTGCATGTATTGACTTAGGTCTGTGCGTGTACCAAGCTTTGCATGCGCTAATAGATGTTTGCATACTACGGGCCTAATTATGAGCCTGGCTGTTCGAGGACCGCCAGACCCATGGTGGTGTGGCGGTCCGACTGCCCTATTACGACTTGGGCGGTCGCACCGTAATTGAACTGCCGGCTCCGCCAGCGACCCGCCGTTACCTGGCGGTGGAGCGGTGGTCAGGGGCCATGTAATATGCAGGTGGTGCAGCTGCGGCACCGCCATGCATATTACAAGTTTCAGGACTGCCAGCTGTTTCATGGAGGTCCTTCCTGAAACAAAGGAGGCTCTGCAGGGCCCCGTATTCCCCCTTAGCCTGGGGATGCATGCAGGGGAGCACAACATGTGGCCCTCTGTGTGCATGCACCCAGGTTCCTGCACGGCATGGACTTTCGAGTCCGTGCAGGAACACCGCATGACGTTCCCACTGGGGGGCCTCTTTCAAAGGCACCGCCACCATTGAAAGATGCACAGCAGCGGGACCGCCACACCACCCATCTGCCAGATCACAAAATTTGTTGTAATCTGGCGAGGAGGCAGCTGCGACCTTCGGGGGAGCGGTGGCGCGGTGGTTCGCATCGCCGCACCACCGCTCCACCAAAAGTCATAATTAGGCCCTACGAGATGTGCGCATACTAAATGCTCTACCTGCTGTACTCGTTATTATGAATGTGTAAAGCTGCATGGCTCTGCAATGCATTGTGTATGTTTAAAGCACAGTGTGCACTGAGTATTGCATGATATAATTAGGGGTGGGCAGAACTCGTGGAATTTGACTCAGCGGAATTCTGACGAGGTACATTAAAACTCCGTGAGATTCCACAGAGTTCCAACAATGGGCGGAAATAGGCATGTTGCGTTACTTGAGCTGTGATTAAGCGCTTGGAGCGCGTTCTGCACTGAAAAGTCAGCATGAACGTCACCATGCAGCGCGCCAGAGATAGTAGCTATTTAAATTGATTTTGATGCCACTCGAGTAGATTTTCTCCTGGAGCGGCAGCCTTCTGACCACAAATGATCGCGACCGTCCGCGTTAGAAAAATCTCACCACATGTCCTTCTAGCGACCGGAAATGGCGCTAGGTAACGCGAAATCTTGCTTGCGCTCCTCAATTTACCATTCTTGAGCTGTGCGCAAGATTCTGCCACATGGTGGCAGAATTGGTCCAGAGCACTGCTTTACAAGACTAATGTGGAGTCGCCAAAATTCCGCCAATTCCCCTGGCAGAACGGACTATTTCGCCCATCCCTAGATAAAATAGATGTGCTTGTGCTAAGGAATGTAAATGCATTTAATGCTATTCATATAGTAAACAATGTTCCTTTGTTAGGGTTTCATGTTCTAAGCTCAAGCTCTTTGCATGCATTAAGGGATTTTCATTGTACATGTAATAAGCATTGCATATAACATACTCGCACACACCCCTTGCATACGCAGTACCTGATCCGACGGTTGTGCCTTCTTCTACCTCACTCAAAAGCCTGGAATGACCTTCCCCTGTGAATGTGTCTCCTCCTCAGTTCTTGAATTCTGCAAGATACTGAAGACGTGGCTATTCACTTAGCCCCGACCCAGGTTCGGCCAATACAGTTTCTGCTTCAGTTCCAGAATATCCTCCCAAGTGAGTTGTGCACTGTACAAATACACACAACATAACATAAGCATATACTAAGCGATGCAAGTTTTGAATAGGCTGAGAACGTACTACCAACTTTGATTGTGGTTCAGATTGCTCTTGGTGTAAATGTACTGAAGAAGACAGCATCCCTTCCGCTTAAAGTTTTACAGGTCCTGCTCATATCACTGTCTGGATAAAACTGTTATAGCAGTAATGCTTTTATGGCATAAACATACAGCACTCTGTTGCCAACCTTACTAGGTTTTACCTATGCCGACGCCTATAGTGAGAAACCTAAACACTTGCCACAACACAAGAATGACTATTAGAGCACATGCAGCAACAAGCACACAACATCCAACAAATACACTGATCCAGACACCCTCCAAACTACTCTCATAACTCCAACACAGCACAGATAATTCTTACAGGTGGCTATTCACAATGCTCATGACAGTACTTTACAACACATCACACACTAACATCTAACAGAACACAATGGGCAGAACTCCTAATACCAGTACAGCCCTGAAATGCCATGGTTAGCTGACACCTTCCCCAACAGCCCTCCCCACCAAGAAAGATCACCCATACAGCCCGATTCACCATGTTGTGGCCATACATATCAGCCTAGAAGATGCATAGGCAATTGACAAAGCCCTCCATCTTTAACCCTTAAACACCAAAATCATACACCCAAAGGTCAATAAATAAGACATAGCCAACTGACAGAGAATATGCCTTGAAATGAATGCATTCCACCTATGGAGCAGTTTTAATATGATTCAAAAAAGCAGACACCTTAAAATTCTGAAATCTAGTCCTGTAGGATTACTTCTATATTTTCAATAGTTTTCCAGCTTTATTATGGATCACAATCAATTTCAGTAGTACACCTGTAAATGTATGACAGTCAGATTTTCAGGAATATTCCAGTTTGTACATTTTACTTATGTGAATTCAACACTTTGGGCCAGATTACGATACCGGTCGGACGAGCGTCCGAACAGCATCGTTACGGTAAAGGGTCCGGCCAACAGGTAGTCGGTGGTCCCGACTGACAAATTAGGATCCTTGAGCCCGTCGGAAGCTGTTGATCAGTCCCTCAAGCAATGCGGTCCGACCAACTGCATCGTAATGAGGCGGTCTGACCGCGGGCATAGATGTCGGTGGGACCGACGGCACGTCAGTGTCAGTCCCACCGACATCGTAATGAGGCCCTTTGTGTCAGAAAGTTTCTTCAGAAGTCAAAGGGTAATTTAATTTCTGGCTTAAAGGTGCAGGTTAACACAGGTGCATAGAAAACAGAGAGCACGATGTAATCTGGGATGTGACGATCATTTGTCACGGCTTCTGCTAACGAGCAAATCCGTGTGACCCAAGGAAGAGAGCAAGGGGACCCTTGTCCTGTTCAAGGCTCATATTGCTGGGCATGTTTTGAGCTTGGTCTATTGGGGACTAAAAGTTAAGCAAAAGAATACTAGGGAAGCAAAATAGTCTCTCTCATGGTGCATGTATGGTCAGTGTAAAGGCGGGGGCGTTTTCGAAGAAGAGAAAGAGAAGCTGATAGGAATTTACCTCACCTGAATAAAAGCTCACTTTTAGGACACCACCACCCTGTTACCCTCAAAGGACACTATCTACATTCTTGATGCCAATAGCACCAATAAACATCAGATGAAAGATAAGGGTCCTTTGTATGTGGAAATTTATTGGATTTTATTTTATTGGCCCTAAATACTTTACTCAGGGGGGCAGGGGGAAAAAGGCTTGTATCCTTACATGCACAATCAATACAAGCTAACACCATCACTCGTATACCCAAAGTCTGGTGAGGGGCCTGCAGCCACCCTTCACTATTGATGGGGGTACACTTGGGTGTAAATCCTAGTCGAGTATAGAACTCTTCTACTGGAAGTAGGATCAGGGAACAAGTTTAGCAATGCCACATGGGCTTAGTCTTCGAGTCCACTAAGTAAAAATATACACATGGCCAGACAGGATGCACAAGATGGAGGTCGAATAACACGGCTCACAATGTCCTATGATGGATGTTCAACCCAATATAGACAAAGGACGTCACAGTTTTATTTAAAGTGCACTGCTATGCAGTTATGTGCCTCCCAAGAGAGCATAGAAACAAAAAGATGTACTGCCTCGCAAGGCCTGGCCTTCCCTGCAGGCCTTGATATGCATTAAAAACACTCAACACTAGGGTCTTCCCTTACCCTAAAGGTCAGTACTGCTAAAATCATCAAACACTCAGCCCCTCCTCAAAACACTCAAACATTTTCTAAGTTTGAGAGTTTTTACAAACATCAGATCTCCATTCTTCATTATGGTGAAATACCATTTTGATTTGTGCATGAGCTGGTACTGATCCAGTCAATTTAGTAGGCTCTTGAGATCCTGTGTGTCAACCACCGCCAATAAATCTAAGGGATGAATGCTACAGGTCAATTAAAGAGAATCGGTACTAATTACCAGTGGCTTCAATGTAAAGATTGCCCCCCAAGAGGGTCTTAGAGAATAAAAACAGAGATAAAGAAACCAAGATGAAAGAGGAATCGTTTCTGCCTGGTAAATGTCTATCCATGGCCGTCAGTGTAACAGGAATTGTTACCCGCTGTGTTTTTCTGTCTTTGTTTGTAATCCTAGCACAGAGTCGCCTCATTAAAGAAAAGAGGCGAACCCTGTAGCTAGTTTTATTTTATTTTCACTCACTTTTTGCACTGCATCCTTCACCACGCCTTTTAGCTCACATTGGGTAATTAGTATATATCCTCCTAGCAACCAAAACATCCCTGAGCTCCTCCGTCTCAGTGAGGGGGTCGAAGCCTGCTCCATGACTAGGTTTCATGGTGCGAGGAGGTTCCCCAATGATGAAGCATGCCACCTCTGGTGGGTGAGGGAAACCGTCCTTTAAAGGGACGCCTTTTGTGGTTTTAGTATTGTTTCCTCTAGCCTTACCTCTTTATCCAGACCCGAGGGTTCTTATGTGTTTGACAGAGTTTCTGCTTCAGCCATACTCTAAGGGGCATATTTACAAGCCCCTATCGCCACGGGAAAGTCACTTTTTATGACATTCCTGTGGCAATAAGGGCTTCGCCTTATTTACAAGGCAGCATTAAGCCACTTAAGTGGCTTAAACCTGCCTTGTAAATAAGGCCCCCTTTCACACTATGCTTAGCATGAAAGGGGAGGGCAATGGGTGTTGCTGTATGCATTCCACTGCAACACCAATTGCTTCTAACACTGCCCCCTATTTATAAGGGAGGCGTAAATAGGAGGCAGCACCAGAATTAAGATCAGGGGAAACCTGGTCTTACCCTGGCACAACGAGGTGAAATGTTTCATTTCTCCTCGTTTTTGCTATTTTCATGTGTGCTGCGTTGTGCAGCACACATGAAAACAGCAAAAGGCCAATGATTGTTTATGTACAGGAAGGTCCCCCTTCCTGCACATAAACAATCATTTTTAAAAAATGCAGTTTTGCAACTTCTGTGTGTGCTGCATTAGGCAGCACACACAAAAGTTACAAACCGGCATTTAAAGATTATTTATGTGCAGGAAGGGGGACCTTCCTGCACATAAACAATCTTCCCCTGCACGCAGACACCCTTGCACTATGGTGCAAGGGTGCCGGCGTTGGCACTAGGCTGCTAAGTGTAGCGTCAGCGCAGGGAGAAATGCAGGGCTGCACCATATTCTTGTAAATATGGTGCAGCCCTGCGTTTCTGAAGTGGCAGAGTGAGGCGTTAAGCCAGGAAGGCTAACGCCTCACTCCGCCACTTCCCTTGTAAATATGCCCCTAAGTAAGGCCCTATGTCCTCAGGCCCTTGCTAGATTAACACTACTATTCAAACTTAAACATGCAATGGAAAATGACCATAACCAGTTCATCATCGATCTTCCTGCTTCAACATGGAAGGGATAGGAGGAATATTCAACTTATTCAATTCTTAGTCATATGCATAATATGACACTAAGCTGGTCAAAAAAGTTGACCAAAAATGGCTTACTTCTTGGTAAATGATGTTTCCATGCCCAGTCGAACGTCTGGCCATGTGTGTTCCTAATTGGCAATGTTTTTTCCGTATCAGTGAGATTTTAAATATTGAATAGGTTTTCTAGTTTCAAGTTTTGTCTCTGTGTTGCAAGGGTTTAATCTTTCTTCTTCCTGGTATCTAGGTTGAACCTTAGGCTGACTCTTTTCCCTTCAGCCTGTGGGTTTGCTGTTGGTTAATGTGCTTTTGGTCTCCCAGGGCTCCAATCGTGTCATTAGTTCTCAAAATTGGTGTTTGGTATTAGACATTCATTGTTGATTTCGGTGTGCACCCTGAATATTGAATCCACAATATCGGATGGGACAGAATATTGAGGACAAAATATTGAAAAAAAGTATTGACAGGTAAATAATTCTAGATTTTTATATCTATCTCCACATCTATGTACCTACTTGGTACATACATCTTCAAGGTATATAAATATGAAGTTAGGAATAATCAATCTATACTTCCCTGTATGCACTTACCTTTTGATATATTGTCCCTCGATATTCTATCCTCGATATTCTTGAATCTCAATATTGCTGGTGTTGATATTTAAGTTAACAACCATTAAATTAATGTGCAGAAACAGTTACCAGTGGCGGTTGGTAAGTTCCAGGGATTTCAGTCACTAACTGACCATGGGACTGGAAACAAAACAAAAATCAATGAGGCATGAACAGTAGCACAATAATAAAGTAAGATTTCAGTTAGCTGATGAGTGAATTACACTAGGCTTCCTAAAAACAACAATATGACATTGAAGACCATTAAATGAAAATTCATTGGAGCTGGAGCAATATTGTTACTTTAAATTTCCAAGAATTTTGCCAGTGTGGGGAACCTATGCCCCTCTGTGGCATCCACACTTTTGTAACAAAAATAAAAATCCCTGATGTATAGTATTGCTTTATTGTAATTCTACTCTGCAAAATAGCGTTCTCCAATATCCAAGGGTCTTACTGACCTATAAACACCATGCTTTATGATCAAAAAATCTTTGCAAACATATTTCTGTTTAGTGTCCAAGCTGGATTAGAAAAAGATAACATCGTCAACAAGATCCAGGTAGGATTTTAAGAGAATATATCCTCAAATTATGACACTATAAACTTGCTTCATCCTGTGAACAAGTAGATTTCCAGGATCAAACAACTCATTGACCACACCTTTCTTGCCTTTTTAAAGGCATTCCATCCAGCGCAGGAATGTTGGCCTCGACTGGAACACCCTCTACGCTAGGATCACCAAACAACTCAATAGAAGACTACAAACCATCCAGAACTCAGCAGCCAGACTCATCCTCAACCACCCACATGGAAAGCACATCGCAGCACACTTCAGGGAGTTCCACTGGCTACCGATACACAAACATACTCATTTCAAACTCCTCATACTCACATTAAAGATTTGCTCAAGTTAGGACTCACATACCTGAACAGTCGCATCTCCTTCCACCAAGCACCCAGACACCTCCACTCCGCAGGACTCCTACTTGCACACATCCCATGCATACACAGAACCAGATCAGAAGGACGACCGTTCTCTTACATCACTCATAAAGCATGGAACGGCCTTCCAATCTACATTAGAGCCTCCTCCATTCGCTTAAATTCTGCAAGAAGCTGAAGACCTCTCTTTTCAACTAACCAACCTACCATAGGCAGGGTGTTATACCTGCTGCTCAGCCAGTATGAGTGTGCTGTGTGGAATGTTGGTGCATGGTGATGCATTGGAATGTTGGGTGCCTGTGAGTGTCAGTTGGAGTACGGGCTGAGCAGCAGGGAGGCTGCTCCTGGTGGGGCTTAACATCTGGCTTATCCTAGAAGCTTACTTTTGGAACTCATTACCTAGAACTAAGATAAATAAACTTTCTCACTTAATCTACACCTTGGAGTATGGACCTTTCATCCCATTATAACACAGGGATGAGGATGTGGTCCGTTGGCTAGACTGCCGACTTTGGTGCTGGAAACCAGGGTTCGAGCCTCGGGGTCGCGTCCACATCCTGTGATTCTGGGCAAATCACTTAATCTCCCTGTGCCTGAATGTGGAATGTAAATACGGTGCTCATGTAAAGTGCTCCAATACCTTCGGGTCGAGTTTGCGCTATATAAATATGCAAAAAAAAAAAGGGATAAGCACACACACCTGCTCAGGGCCTGGATACCCTCCCGGGTGATAGTGTGCTTTACAAATACACATAACAAAATGTCCTTTTTTAGCAAACTGCCAAGAAGGGCATCTGTCAAGAGATGGCTTTCGATGTTCAACAGATTGCTTTCTTTGCCTCCTAACAAAATCTTGTGGTTCTCAGAAATCGGCTGAGAATCCAGGATGCCTGCTCTGGAACTCTTTCAAACCCTATAGAATTACAAATCTTCAGAGGAAAATATCTGACTAGCAGATAAAAAAATCCTCTGAGCACAGGCTGGGAATGCTGGCAAACAGGACCAGAAAAACTAAAGATATTAGCTGATGAGACAAGCAACCCTGGACAGGCTCTGCATGAACAACAATGGAAACAAAGTTGCAACATGCTTTAACCAATCTCAGGCGTGTTTAAATATGAAAGGTTCAGCCCCTGAACTGGAAGGTTTAGGCCATGATGGGTTAGGATTCCCCTGTCCTAAAAAAAGTATTACTTCTCACATGGTAAAAAATGGGCAGTAAGTTGAAGAATAGAAAGCACTTCATACCGGAGCTCACAGAACATTTCATAGATGTGACCGGTCTCCAATAGAATCCACAAACTCAACAATTTTCCAGTGGTAAGTAATTTCACGTTGCAGAACTGCACCAACAACAATAGTCAATCGCATCTCCTTCTTAAGTACAATGGGGCATATCAGCAAGGGCCGGCGATAATTATCGCTAAGCGCACTTAGCGCTAGGATAATTATCGCCGGCTATCGCTGCTTTCTATCGCGGAGATAGCGTGCTATCAGCAACGCTTATCTCCAAAGCGATAGAAATGCAAGCGATAGCTGGAAAACAGTGTGATTATCGCTGGGAAACCAGCGATAATCGCACTGTGACCGGCGATACCTTGCTGATAGGGCAGGGTGGTCTTAGCCATGTAATCCACCTCCCATTGGATTACATGGCTAAGTCAGAATTAAAGCATGCGTAAGGAAAGTAGCGATAACCGTGGTTATCGCTACTTTTCTATCGCTATGCTTGTTAGCGATTCCCTTGATAATAGGAGAAATGTCGCTTAGCAACATTTCGCCCGTTATTCTGGGGGGGGAACGCCCACTTTGCATCTCATTAGAGATGCAAAGCTGGGCGATAAGGAAAGGGCGAAGAAGCATGGATTCACGCGTTAGCGTGTCCTTGCTAATAGGGCGTTAAAATTATCGCCGCTTTTCGTCCGAAAACGGACCCTAAAGCGGCGATAATTTTATCGCCAGCCCTTGTAGATATGCCCCAATAAAACCAGACTAGAGCTCATGAAGAGACCAGTTGAAAGACAAAGTGTAACAGCATTGTAATAGTTGAAATAGAAATTACTCGCCACCCCAACCTCCAGGCTACTATTTTCTCCAGAGAGCAGGGGACTGAACCAATGTGAATGTGATAAGTAAAAAGAAGCTGCTTCTCACCATGGTGTTAATTTGTGTAGTAAGTGGGGTAACACAAACCGATGGGGCTTCACTGCAGAATGTGCTGAGGGGGGGCGAGACTCCTAATGGCACCGAAATGCGTAGGTCTTAGGCAGACTGGAGGGGGGCTAAAGAGTACCTCCAGCTCCTGTGTGCAGTCAATGGGACCTCAGAGTCAAAAAGAATCCCCAGTTCTTCTGATTTTCTTGCTTGCCTCTAGATGGTTTCCACAAAGTATGAGCAGTTTAAGAGCAGTCAGTTTTGGTCTATCATCTATGACTGGATATTCACATACAAGATACATTTAGAAGCTGCTCAGAGAAAGTAGTGCAGTGTAGTACTGCACCTATGAGAATTGTGCCCTTTCAGTTGAAGGAGTCCAATTATCCTTACTATGTTCTATTCACTAAAAAATATGTATACCATCTTGTTGTGCCTTCCGAAGTCCCTTCTACGATGACTGGCTGGCGAACAAATATCTAATGGTCCACGGTGTCAAAAACAACAGACAGATCCAGCAAAGTCAGGCTTGAAGATGGCAGAATATGGTCTACCACAGATCTTAGATGCGCACAGGTAGGATGGTAATAAGTCAGAAGATAGTCACCCCGGAGGGTGATTTAATGCCTTTTTTTTATAATTGGGAATGAATAAGTCTTCTAAAAACATAGTAGGGGGCATACTTTATGGAGAGTATCATCAGGTGGAGTGCTTTATTTGTGCTGGTAGTTGAGGTAGGGGGATCCTCCACTCATTTTTAGCTGCAAGGTTTTCTTTTCATCCTCAGACCTTGAACAAGAGAAAGACAGCGAAAGGAAGTAAAAGGAGATACAATGGAGAAAATGCGGAAAACCAATAGAGGAAAAGGGTGACAACAAAGCAAGAAAGTACCTGCAAGAGGGAGATAAGAAGACAACACGTTTAAGATGAAGGAAGGAGACATGCGGTGAAATCAAGACTAGACTTGGGTGAAATTTTAATTGTAGTGGCGAAATTTGCAAACGTTCTCAACATTTCATATTTTGCAATTTTGCATAACTTATTTTTCCTTAGCACTCACCTTGTGTAAAAAGTCTTGCATGATACCAGAGGAGGATTGGTTCACACAGAAAGTATCACTAAGTGACATTCTCTGTCCGAACCATAGTTCCGCCAGTTTCTTGCAAGACTTTTTTACACATGGACCACACTTGGATAAAAAATAGAAGAGAGGTCCTGCAAATTACATTTCATTGCAAAAGCGTAATTTTGCAAAAGGTTCATGGAATTTTGTGAAATTTCACCAAAAAATACACAGTTTTGCACACCCCTAATTAGGCAGATCTGGAATTCAGCAACCCCGGCATTCTTCAGCGCCAGCAGTGGACTTCCCTCATCTCTTTTACTTCCCCATTCAATTCCTTTCTCTCTTCTTCCACCGCTCCCTTCCCTTTTTGTTAGCTAATCCATTTCTCCACTCCATTTCACTCCACACCACTCCACTCCACTCTCCTGCTGCCTCACTCGGCTCTCTTTATATTTACTCCACTCCAGCTGAGACTCCCTCACCACCAATCCATTCCCTTTACTGCCTTCCAACTCCACCCACTTCCACTCTCCAGTCTCTCCTCTCCACTCTGTTCTCCCACCTGCCTGTTTCACTCTCCTGCCATGAACGGCCTCTGTCATCCACTCAACACCATCCTACTCCCCTCTCTTCCCCAGTCTCGGCTGGTCTAGTGACTCAGGGGATTAATGCATACTCTCCGCGAATCTGTAATCGACCTTCGACCCTGGGCTTGAATGCCTGCAGCTCTGTTCGGTCTTTTTTCAATCCAACATTGATAAAATAAATATCATTGACTTGGGAAACAAACATATGTTATTAACTGCCAAGATGCCCTCAGGGATGAAAGTGCACATAACAAATTCAGATATTGTGTACCCACTCAGCTCCTTCCAAAGGTCTACATTGCCCACGCTTGCCTGCCTCTGACCCCTTTTGCCTCTCCCATGCCTGTTCTCTCTTCTCCTGACTTCTCTCCAACCCTACCCTCCTCACCTCTCCTTCCTTACACCCTCCTCCCATCCCTGCCCTCATCTTTCCTCTCATCTCCTCGTCTCATTACCACTTAATTCTCTTTTCATTTTGCCTCTTCTGCTTTTTTCATTGTCTTCCTCCCTTCCTCTCCACCTTAATCTTCTTTTTTCATTGTCTTTCTCCCTTCCTCTCCACCTCAATCTCCCCACCTGTCTTCTCTTCTCCCCTCGTGATATGCCAGTCACTGTCTCTCTATTGTCTGCGACGCTGCCTCTCCACCGCCTGCCTTTGTGGGTTTGTACCTGGCCTCATTCGGTTGAGGTTTTGTTCAACGTCGACAGGGGAGTCTCTCTGAGGTTTTCGTTTAGGATGAGGACACAGGTGGAAAAGTAACGAGGCAATTGCAAATGGACACTCCTCTCCGTGGTGAAGGCCAGTTTGGCCAAGCCCAAACAAATTCTCTGGCGCTCAGTGGATGTGTGGACCCATGCCCACTGCTCAACAACAGAATGGCTTTGGTTATGGGCAGGTGCTACAAAACCATCACTACATCTGCTTCTTCTGCACATTATTTTTGAGGTCTGTGCTCCTGCCAGAAAGATAGGGCGCAGTCCACACTGCAGCTCCCTTCCTGCCCTGGAGGAGGACGTTCCCATTCTGGTCAGACACAGCAAATCATTTTTAGCCCGATTTTTTAACATCCATACTCAGAACTTACAAACCGATCATTTATCCAAGCTTGTGGGGCTTGGGCCTCTAGGCATTCCTTGAAACTTGGTACTGCTGTTGTCTGAGGAACTGGAGAAGATCTACACTACTGTGAGCTCACTGATTTGTCAAATAAATCCTTTCTAGGTTTCACTTTGGAGGTAAAACAGACTAAACTTACTTTTGATGGGTGAAGCTGAGTGTACCGTCTGGTTCACAGTAAATACTAGTGGGTAAGATACACATGTACGTTTGCTCTTACACTTTTGAGTTACTTTATTACTTTGGGCTTCTCACAAAATCAGAGTGTAAAGACTGATACAGGGGTTAAGTCAAATTTATCAGTGTAAGTTACTACTACCAGAAAGAAACAGTAGTAAGTCCAGCACCACACATAACCAACCACTGATACTGCAAAACACTTACATATAAAATAATGGAGGTGGGGCATTGAAACAAAACCATAAAGGAATCATGTTAAAACAAATTACATTATTTAAAATATTTATATAATTATAAGTTAAAGTAAAAAATAAGCAAAAATAAAAAAGTGTGTTATTTAATTACAAAATATTTTAAGAATGGTTTTAATTTAAAAATTAGCGTAGGGTAATCTTGATTTTTTATGAAAAAAGAATTAATTTACTTCTAATTAATTCTATTCATCACTTTTAATAATCCATTACATTTTGTTTTTACTTTAGATGGGAATTAATTTTTTCTTTTTTAATTTAAAGTTTGGAAAATAATTCATTTTAATATATTTTAAACAATTAAAGATTTAATTCAAAATCAGGTTAATAGTGCTGTAGCATTTATTTTTGTTTTACATTTAAAATAAATATGTAAAATTAATTTACAATACTATTTAAAAAACTTTTTTACAAATTTTTAGAAATAAATACATTTTCTTTACTTTTCCTTATACTTTACCATAGGGAGACTTCCTACATATTTTATCATTATGATTCATTTTATAATTAAATAATGTTGGCCTCATTTATGGGTTTTCTGCAATAGGGTAGCGCAGCAGGCCTTGCTGCTGTGATGCTCTACTGCAAAAGAAAAGGGCAGGAATGCGCACTATCTATTAGATACGGCGCGTTCCTGTTCTTTTCCCCTGCGCTGGCGCACAATGGGCTGCCGTGCGCTAACGCAGGCACCTTTGCATCATGGTGCAAGGGTGCCTGCGTTGCGTGGATGATTATTTTTGTGAAGGAAGGGAAACCTTCCTGCACAAAAACAATCACAAGAGGCTTTTTCCTCTTTCATGTGTGCTGCAGTATGTAGCACACATAGAAAGAAGAAAAACGAAGAGAAATAAAGGTATTTCTCCTCGTTGTGCCTCCCTTACGCCTCCTATGGGGAGGTGTAAGTTTTTGGCGCTGCCTCCGACTTACGTTCCTCGTAAACCTGGGGCAGTGTCAAAAAGCCATGGATGGTGCAGGGAACACTCCCAGCAACACCCATGGAACGCCCCTTTCATGCAGTTTTCTGCGTGAAAGGGGCACATATTTATCAGGCCATGAAAAGCCACATAACGTGGCTTTACATGGCCTTATAAATATGCCAGTGGCACATTGCGCCACTGGAGTGTCAAAAAAGTGACGTTACGGCGGCGCAAAAGTGCCGGTAGGGCCTCATAAATGAGGCTCTAAATGTTTTATGTTTAGTTATTTTTTAACATTAAATTATATTTATGTGTACTTTTAACTATTTTAAACAATTTATTCAATTTAAAATTCTTTCTTATGGGTTCTTTTAAGTCCCCAACTCCATTATTTTCAATGAGAGAATGTTACACTATCAGTGGTTGCCCCTGTATGGTGTCGGACTTACTCCAGCTCTGAGCTGGAATCATTTACTGCTGTTTTGGGTCTCTTTTTGGCTGTAGTAACTTTAGAAGTTCAGTTTGTGAATAGTTATGTGCTTACTTTTTGTGGGTGGGTGCACATCCCTCCTTGAAACCCCTGCATATCCCTTCCTAAACTCCTCCTTACTCCTCCCGAATCCCCTCCCCTTTAGTCATAAGTATTCCCCATTCTCCATTTGCTCCCCTCTGTCATTTACCACTGAAATGTATACTTATGTGTATAGAAACTTCTCTGTCTAGGCGGAGGTCTCTGCACAGAAAAAGATAGGGGAAGGTGGACGTATGTTTGTGAATAGAATTTTGTAGTGCTTTGTAGTACTACTGTAGTAGTAAAAGCCAGCTCCTAATTTGAAAAAAAAAGAAATACCAGTGCCCTAGTCGGACTGGTCACTGCAGCCTACACCACCCATTGTCCCTGTCAGCATTGCCAGTGACAGTACTAACACAGCTACTAACCATCACATTTCTACAAGTATGACATTTTAGACTAATCTAGGTCACCCAAAGCTATAAGAATAGCTTAAGCAGCAGGTATCACCCATGTTTATTGTACCTTTTGATTTACAAAACAACTGTTGTGCTCATTTCAAAATTAAACAGACAGCGCCACCATGTGGCAAATCGTCATAAGTGTTCATGCTGACAATTAAGTGGTGGTGCCCAGCACCGGAAACTACAGGCTCAAATTAAGCACTGCTAAAAATGTATTACAAAATGTAATTTGTGAATAAACAGTGGTATTCTTTTTAGAAAAGAAGTAAGACTGTATTTACATTAAGTAAAAGTGCTTTGTAAAGTCAGGAAGTGTTATAGGACCAATAATTATTTTGAATAATTGTTAGTGGTTATTCTGTAACTATCTCTGTAGTCTTACAAATCTAGCATGCTTTCTTGGCAGAGGTGGGGTTTCAATTGTAAGTTTAATTCGAATAACCAGGGTTCAACTTCTAGTTTGCAGTGTGAATGTGCAGCTTCTTGTTTGCTGTACACAGTCTTGAACAGTCTTACTCAGTTATTGTGCCGATGAAACTTCTACAGACCATGTTTTGGAAACCATGCTGCATGGGCACATTGTCCGTGTCTGGCAAGGGTCTCTCTCCCTCTGGGAAAGCAGTGGTTACTTCTTGACATGGTGGGGAGTGTCTTGTTGGCTTAATCCTTGCACTTGAGGTAAAAAGGCCATTGCAGGTGCTGAGTGTGTTCAGATAACTCTGAAAGCTCAGGCAGCCCACTTGGGTGCAGGTGAGATGTGGTTAGGTTAGCACACGGACTATCTCTTGCCTACTGGCAAGTGCATGCCAAGAGGAGTGTCATCTGAGGGGTGAGCATTGGGGTGTAGAGGATTAATTCCAGCCTTGTTGGGTTAAATTGGTAGGATAATATTCGAGACCGAGGATAAAAAGATCTCTTCTGTTTAAGCTTTCTTTAAAGGGGTTGAGACCTGTAGCGGATCTGATACGTTAGGTTGCTTTTTACGATGGTGGGCACCCAGGTGTGAGCCAAAACTGGAATGGAAGATTTAACAAAGGGTTTTAAGATGTTGAAGTGGTGAAGAGTTTGTGATCTGAGATGCTGGATGGGAGTCTGCACTAAATACTTTTTAGGAAGGAAGCGGCCAACAACGGATTTGCCACCTACCATCTGTCTCTTGTAGATGGATTAGTGGTAGACACTGAGCCAACAGCCCGGTGACAGTAGAGGGAGGTGGCTATGGACGAAGGGACATAGAGCAGAGTAAAATTGAATAGTTGAATGGAGCCGAGGGGGCTATGAGAGAAGCTATTGCATTAGCTTGATTCAGGGGTCTCCAACCTTTTCTATAACAAGAGCTACTTCTGTTAAATAATAACATCCTGAGCTACTAATATTATTAGAGTTGTAATAGTGACCCCATTAGACACGATTAAAAAAATAGTCGCCATATGCAAGATTACCAGCAGTGGTCACCTCAGTTCATCAGACATGAACGCCAGCCATAATGGAAAACATGCTTTGTCAATGTGGAATTCTTCTGCATGGGTAATACATAACAACCATGGCCACAATGCTATTAGCACCAATTTTCTTTTATATTAGTAATAAGTCTTCCTAAGGTTTCACGATTTAACACTGAAATAAATGCTTTAAATATATTTTTGAAATAGAACCATTTTTCTTCACACATCAGCCTGTAAGTTCTGTAAATACGCAAATTTACATCTCAAATACAAACTTTTAAATTTTGTTATAAATTTATTAACTAACCAAGCAAACGTTTCTCAATTAGTAGGCTGGACTGCACAAAGGAAAGCTACGTACAGGTCGCTGGAGAGCTACCAGTAGCTCATGAGCTACTGGTTGGAGAAGCCTGGCTTAATTCATCGAGGAATTTTTATTATGGTTTTGGCTATGTGAAAGATAAGATGGGTAGCAACCTGAAAATGTTTAGAAGTTCGGATTGGCCCGAAAAGGCAATTAAGAGACTGGAGATTGAGAGTGTAGGTTCACTATTAAAATGCACAGTGGTGTTGTGGCTTCAGAGGGTTTAAATTATTGAGTCAGAGAACACAACTCTGGACTTCAGCTGTGGAAGCAGACCTGGGACACAAACCACCATTCAATCATGTTCTAGAAGGGGTGATCCAAAAATGGCTCTGCGTCAACACAAAGGAAATTAACTCATAGGGGCAGATTTACGAGTCCTGGCGCATCCCTGCAAATCAGCAGGGATGCGCCAGGAAACGTGCGACACGCAATGCTATCCTTGCGCCACCACGGATGCGCCGCATTTACAATGCGGCGCGCCGTGGCGCAAGGATAGGCAGATGCGTGTCGCATCTGCCTGCGTAATGTTGGTGCAGTGCTGAAGACGTGTCGCGGGCGCGACGCAACTCCAACACTGTGCCAACCCGGCCTATCTGCAACATGGTGCGTCACGCCTTACGCCTGCTTCAAGCAGGCGCAAGGTTTTGACGCAGCGGCGTCGGAAAAGTGACTGAGTGAAATCTTGTAGATTTCACTCAGGCACTTTTCCGAGGCGTTCCTGTGCCGGAACGCCCACCCTGCGCCGGAACGCCCACATGAAACCTGACGCAGGTTTCATGTGGCGCAGAGCTTTACGACGTGACGCATCTCCCTAGATGCCTCACGTTGTAAATCCGTCGCAGCATGGCGCTAGCTTTACGCCGCCGCTGCGTCACAAAAGTGACGCAACGGCGGCGCAAATGTGGCGCAAGGGGCTTGTAAATCTGCCCCATGGTGATTAACGTTTCTTCTCTCTGCCCTTTCCCTGGTGTGCCCTGTATCCTTAGCCACCTCTCTGACCTCTTTTCCCAGCATGCACACCCATCGGCCAGCTCCTTTCACTTACCCCTCAAGTAAGCACTTTATTAATATTCCTCTCGACAAATAAACATCTCTAAGAGAATCATGCTTCACCCATCAGTATGTGCACACAGCCACAAGCTTCTTATTAGCAGCTGACAGCTAGTTGCGTCGTGACCAGCATAATATTAATGCTGGGGTGTGCTACAAATCTTACATGAACTAACGCAATATAACTGAACACAAAATAAAAGTGTACAACATAACTAAACATCTGGACGTCTTCGGGATAAGGGATCACACCCACCTCCAGGTACATCAAATCGCTCCTCATCCCCCTCAAATGTACTTCTCCTCCTCTCTGCCTGCCTGAATCGCATGTCCCTCAGCCCCTTCTAGCGTCACTTCTCCCTGGGACGTGCTGGTAGATATGGATCTGCAGAGACCCCCCTACAACGCACTCCACAATTTAGGCCTTGTTAATGTACGAGTATCTGCAGGTCCCTGATGCATGGCTTTCCCTATGCAGTCTCTAAATTGCTCCGTTGAAGGTAGTGCAATAAATCATGATGTGCCAGAGCCTGACTTTCCTCCCCAATAAGGTCCCAGATCACTTTGCCAGCCAAGGTTTGGAAAATTAGCTGCAGCAAAATGGCTGTAAATCAATATTAAGTGCCGGTTTGCTTAATTTGTCCAAGAACATGGTTTTAACATCAGTGGCGCTCTCCATATCTTCACACTCGCTCCACTTTCTCTTTCTATCGTCCAACCACGAACAGCCTCGCCTAACAGGCTCCTCGCTCTGTCTCTCTCCCTCTAAATGTCTCGACCCTGCCACGTCTCCCCCTCCCTACAGCTTCCTTGCTATATTACTTCCTATTTGACTGTCTCCTTCTATGTGTCTTTTCTTTCCAGGGTCAGACTGGCCTAAAGGTCAATCTGGCAGTGCCCAAAGGGCTGGTCTGACAGGTCAGTGCGGTGGACTGTTTTTGGGGTCTGTATTAGTGTCCCCTGGGCCAGGTTTTCCGTTGATTTCCATGATAATACTGCAAACATTCCCTGCAGCAAGCACAAATGCATGAAGTCTCTACAGTCTCCCAAACCTTCCAAAACACCTATACAGCGTGTCTTTCTAAGTTAAAACTGCCCTGATGCGCTAACGGGGGCCACTTTCCTTTTAGTGCCCGGTCCTATTTGCTGTTCCATTCTGACCCTCTCTCTCTCTCCCTGTCCCTGTATCTCGCTCTCTCATTGACATCATTCCTACTCTGTCATGTCCTCTCCATGAAGTCTTAGACCTGACATGAGTTTCTTCATCTAAAAGATTCAACACAGCAACGCCTCTTGCCCGCCGAGCTTCTACTCTTCTAGCTGTCTCCTCAGTTTGGGGCATATTTATAAGGAAATGACGGAGTGCAGAGCTGCGGCAAATTTTGCAGCGTCACACACCACCATTTCCAAAACACAGGGATGCACCATATTTACAACAATACGGTGCACCCCTGCATTTTCCCTAGCGCTGGCACTGAAAATATCTGCGTAGTGCCAACGCAGACACCCTTGCGCCATAGTGCAAGGGAATTATTGTTTATGTGCAGGAAGGTGTCCCTTCCTGCACATAAACAATCCATAACGGCTATTTGTTACTTCTATGTGTGCTGCAGAATCACACCTATAAGTAGCAAATCGCTATTATTTAGTGGGTGTTTATGTGCAGGAAGGGACACCTTTGTGCACATAAACAATCATTAATGGCATTTTGCTCTTTCTATGTGTGCTGCAGATTGCACCACATATAGAACAAGCATTGGCATAGCCAATAGGTCTCGCCTTTGGGACCTTATAAGTATTTAGCCATGCAACAGTTGATCTTGTTGCACCAAGGATATTGTGCTGGATAACTAAACACTTATAAGGTCCGAAAGGCGAGACCTATTGGCTATGCCAATGCTTGTTCACTTGAGTGGAGTGGCAAACCGAAATCATCAGTGATGAGGAAACCACTTTTACATCACTACTAATGAAGCCCATCTGTAAAGCTTTACAGATCACTCGCACTAAAATGTAAGTATATCATCCACACACCAATGGATGAGTAAAATAGTTTAAACAGACCTTCAATCAATTGTTAATAAAGGCCATAACCACAGACTATAAAGACTTGGATAAACTATTGCCACTAATCTTAATTACCCTCCAAACGTCTACAGCCTTCAGTCCATTCAAACTCCTCTTCAGATGACAACCATTTATATTACTGAATATGGTGTAAGGCACAATGTCTTGTTATTTCTTCCCAATACAGACCAGAAATTGGTAGTCGTTTTACCATAACTGATTCCATAGCCCCTATACCTACCAAATTGTCCAACCAGATAAGAAACGTACCACACAGGTTTGCCTTATCAACCTATGAAAGAATGGGAAAAACCTGAGACCAGTCACTGTTTACCCTGCATCACCCACCTCTACAAGATACTAATGATGATATGTTCCAAAAAAGAAAATCTATTACTAGGCAGGATTTAACAGTGAATACATTGATCAGAGAAAAAGAAAATCAATCTTTACCTTGTCATGGATAGGACTAAAAAATTACTCTCCACTTTACTAGGAAATACCCCCTCCCCCTTAAAGAATAAGCTGTTGATACTGAGGACGGTGCAAGGGTGCACATCTGCCCATACAAAATCCCAGAAACTAAATGGAAGGCTGGAGGACAAAGATTTAGAAGATATATTAGCCCTAGGGATTACCAAGTCATCCTTCAGTAACTGGTCATCTTCCATAGTAATCATTCCAAGCCATGTCGCTCCATGAGATTTTGTATTTCTTTTCATCTGGTCAAAAGTATCTCAGATTGCAGAGCATACCCAATGCTGGAGCAGCAGACGTTTAGTGTTCCTTGATTTTACTACACTTGTATTAATACGTTTGTTACAGATTTACCTGTGCACTAACACGTAGTAGTATAACGATATAATCGAGCCATACTTTTATAACCAAAGTATTCTCAATGTATTGCTTATGACATAGTTGAGTCCATTTAACTGTGATTTTCTTAACAACAGCTTGACTGAGAGTTGGCTCAAGCCAATTGGAGTATTCCTTTAAGACATGTACTGTTGATTTATCTGTGGCTTCACATCTCTCTTTCCCTTGCAGGTATTTTAACATCCTCATTAGTTAAAAGAACCATTCATTGTTTGTTTTCGAAGTTTTTGTTTTAGTAAATTAAATACTTCTTGAGATTTTCACAGTCTGTACCAGGCATAACGGACTGCTTATATCTACAAGATTATGCAGCTGTGTGAGCCTTTGTCTGGAGATGAGAAAGCAGGGAGTCATCTTGCTCTCAGTAGAGAAGTGGTGAATCCTGATTGATCAATTTGGGGGGAGTTGGTGGGACAAAGTTTCTTGAGAAATCTATTTGATATAGTTGTGTGTTTCTTAAAAGTAGCTAGCAGATTCCTGTTCTGACTTCACCAAGGGAAGACCTCTCCCTAACTCTGCTATATCCCCTATCTCTGGTTTATGAGCTCCTCTCTTGAACGATTATGCCCATTTCCTTGCACCTTAATTTGGTTCATTTGAGACTGACACCTTCTGCCTAGAATTTCTCCTTTGCCATTGATGATGCTTTATTTAGCTTAGGGAAGTTCCTTTATGGAACTGATGTATTCTCTGTTCTGCATCTTCTATTTGATTATGATTTACCTTTTAATTTACATAATGCACAACTTCAGATTGAATAACCAAATTGATAAATATGCTTGTCTGGTAATCTGTTTTATTGATTGACTCATGCTCATAACTTTGACTAATTTGCTAATAAACGTTTATTGTTTGGGCATTCATCCACTCTGTCATTCTTGTGGCGCCAAATTGGTTTCGCTGTAATTTACAATTTGGTGCTGATGCTAGTTCCTTTCATACACTTCCAGTATGTCAATAACAAAAGGTCCATACGACCAGTGGCGCAACTTATTTGACAATTACACCAGAGCCTTTAGTTATAAGGAAGTACACTGGATCAGTGCCTTATGTAGATGAATTGATTGTTAGAAGAACTAGAGAAGGCCCCATTCATTAGCACCCTGGATCTGATGAAGGGCTACTGGCAAGTACCATTATGGGAAAAAGCAAATAGAAAAATATTTTTCCACCCAAAAGGACCTCTTCTAATTGTAGGTATAATCTTTTGGGTTACACTGAGCCCCTACCACTTTAATTAGATTATTGGATATAATCCTAAAACTCCATTGTTCTGCCACATCTATACCTTGTGAGATCATTTCCATCACCTTTAAGCAGTACGTACAGCTCTACAAACTGCAGGCATTACAGCCAATATGGATAATCATATGCTTGCTGACCTACAAGACAAAGACTTGTCGGTATACATTGAATATTTCTACATTTCCCAAGAGAAAAGACAGACATTCTTCATCAGATCTCTATCTCAAAACCAATAAAGAAGCGTGGGCCTTTTGGGAATTCACTGAGTATTGCAGATGTTTCTTTCCTCTTTTCCCTTCACTAGCTGCCCTGGTACATGGGAAGAAGACACTTTTCATACCTGATAGTGGAACTTTAGACCATCTCTTATGGTCCCTAGATTTTAGACACTGGGACAATGCATGGGAATAGTGAGAGGGTGCACTGGAACACATGGGGCCTCAGGCAGTGCTCAGAGACACTCACTGCACATGAACCATTAGACATTGCACCGGAAAACTCAGTCAGTGCTGAGGAGGGCTCAGACAGTGCACAAGGACACTTAAGCTATCATATGAATACTCGGAAATGCACAGAAACACCCAGAGAGTGCACAGGAAAACGAACTGCACAGGAAGCCTGAGACAGTCACAGGAACCCTTACTCTGTGCACGACTGTACTTAGTGTACAGGAACACTCGCAGAGCGCACGGGAAGACTCCAACAGCACACAGTAATCCTTAGACGGTGCACAGGAACCCTAAGAGAGTGCACAGAACAATTAATTGCACAGAAGCGATCAGCCAATGGACATACATAGTCAGTGGACAGGAAAGCTCAAGGCACTGGAACCCTCAGACAGCCACTGAACACTCAGTGAATGCACAATAAGACTCAGAGAGTGTGCAAAAAAAACTCAGTACACATAAGCCATCAACCAGTTCACAGGAGCACTTAGGGGCTTATTTACAATGATTCCCCATATTAAAAGTGATGCACGGGCGGTGCAAGGGGCTTGTAAATAAGCCACTTAGTGCACAGCAACCCTCAAACAGTCACGGACTCACGGACGCCTATCCACTCCGGCAGTGAACACTGAGCGAGTTCATCGGAGCAATCCGACAGCACAAAGGAACACTCAATCAGTGCGCGTGAACCCTCAGAAATTCAAGGCGGCGCTGTAATACTCAGTGCACAGGAATCTCCAGACAGTGGTCAGTGGTGTGAAAACTCGCAGAAAGCGAGAGGTCACTCAGACAGCGTACATGACACTTCAGTGCACAGGAACCCTCAGACAGCCACCGCAACACTCGGCCAGAGCACGGGAACCAATGTTTGGGAACACTTGTGTGCACAACCCCAGACAATTCTCCGTAATACTCCGTGCATGGGAACTCTCAGACCTCGCACAGGAGGACTCCGACAGCGCACGTGAGCAATCAGGTGGCGCCTGTGAATACTCTATACTCGGTATTAAACTGTGTATGGATTATGGAACCCCGACGGTGCACGGGCACACTCATATGATGCAGGTTCATGCTTCGAGTATAGAAACACTGAAGCACTGAGATTGCATGGAAACAGACAGTGCACACGCAGGAACATTCAGGTGGTGGGGCAGGGAACACTCCGAAAGTGCTCGGAACACTAACAAGGTAGACGGACTCATCGAGACATCACACCACTCAGACACTGCACATAGGCACTGACAGTGCATCGAAAGAAAGGGACACGCGCATGTGGGCACTCCGCCAGTGCACAGGTACACTCAGAGAGTACTCGGAACGCTCAGAAAATGTACAGGTATACTCAGTACTGTAGAGTACCCATAGAGTGTAGGAAACAACCCGTCCCCGATATGAAAGGGAACGTTCTCAGACACTACAGCGAATGCAGGATGTTTAGAATGGTACATTCCCAGTCAATAATGGGGACGGGAGGGCAACTATTCTCTTCATAAGGCTGGGGGACAGTCATTGGCATGGCCGTGCCTTTCCCAAGAAGGGTGTTGAAGTCGCAGTGAGTGTCTCACGCCCAGAGCTGCGACGGGCTTCTCTCAGAATCCCGGCTGTGTCTAGCTGAGGGTCTGGGTGGGAGGGTGGCAACCACTTGAAGCAGCTCACTGCTGAGGTGTGAGAGAGCGGCCGCCGTTGGGAGCTCAGAGCAGCAGCAGAGCCCTCCTCAGACGGACCAGATGAAGGCGCGTGCACACAGCGGCGGCGCGCAGTACTGAGTCTTGTGAGCAGTGGGAGTCGAACCCCCTGGCACTACTTTCGGGAACAGACTTTACTTTACACAACAAGCAGGGCACAAGTCCTAAACAAGGACAACAATGGAGGAGCGGGGGCGAGCGAGCGCGGCAGCCTGCTCAGCTGACCAGACGCTCGTGCGTCATGGCCTTTTCCCGGCATGTGTTTCCAATTATCGCGCCCGCGTCAGGGCATGATAATGGGAAACAGATGTCGGCCGCGCGGGTAACCGCCCGAAAAAGGCCATGACGCACGAGCGTCTGGTCAGCTTTGAAAACCCCCTACATAATGCTTCGCCAGAAGCAGCGCTTGCGCGCTACTCTAGGCTCAACCTAAAAAGCAAAAACGACGAGAAATAAAAGGCTTTCTCCTCGGTGCGCCATTCTAACGCCTGCTATTGCATGGCATTAGTTTTTGGCACTGCCTCAGATTTACAGCTCCTTGTAAAGCTGGGGCAGCGTCAAAAAGTAATGGGTGTTGCGGTAGAATACCCACAGCAACACTCATTGAATGCCCCTTTCAACCAGATACCTGCGTGAAAAGGTACCTTATTTACAAAGCAGCGTTAAGCCACAAAAAAGTGGTTTAACGCCACTTTGTAAATGTGGTGCAGGACATTGTGCGACCGGAACGTAAAAGAAAAGTGAGGTTCCAGTGGCGCAATCCGCTTGTATATATATGCCCGTTTGTCTTTCTATTCTACCTATCTCGACTCCGCTGTATCTCCAGCATTCTGATAGTCTCTTTGATTTTTCACTCCCCATTTGGGGGTCTCCCTTCTAAGGGCCTATTTACGAGTCAGTTTTTTTTTTCTGACTCTTGCATAAACCCCATGTTTTCGCACTGGTCGGAATTACAAGTTGGGTGTTAAATACCTAAACATTTGTTGCATTTTGAAAGGGGAAAAACCATACGGTAATTACCGTATCATGCAGATGTTGGTGTGTTAAACACAATAATCCACATTATTCCCAAGAAACTCATAATAAACACTATTTTTCGCACCTGATAAATAAGGAACCCGTGATATTGTTATTTACCAGGTGCGATAAATAGCTCCTATACTTGTAAACAGGCTCTTTCTTTCTCTCTCTCTCTCTCTCCTGCTCTCTATCTCAGGTTCACTTTCTCTTTTGGATGGTCTCAGCCCTACCACTCTGTGTAAGTCTCAACCCAGCAATAGCTCTCCCTCCCTCCCTCCCTCCCTCTCTCTCTCTCTCTCTCTCTCTCTCCTTATTTGGACGTGAGCACTGAGTTTAATTGCTTTTAATAAATATTTTTTACATGCAGACCACCATCGCCTGTTCACTTTTTTGTGATCTGTCAATAAATCGTTGTGTCCCCTTCGCTTAGTACCTTCCTCCTCCTCATTCTTTCTGGCTCAAACCCCGCCCCCTCAAATGTAATTTGGCTCAGGGCACAAATTTGCTTTTCGCTCAAGGTGCTATAGGAGCAAACTCTGGTCTTGTCGGTACAACCAGAGCACAAGTCGAGGGTACACGTGGTTAGACGGCGCCTACGCACCTTTTTCACAGGGTGGACGCCTTCTCCCTTGCAAGAAGTTGGGCCCCCAGAAATATGCTGAACTGGTCCCAGTGTAATTTTCAAACACCAGGACACATTCAGAAACTCCTGCACGTGTTCTGCTTTCATTCTAAGCAGCAAGGTGCAGGCGGGGAGTGGTCTTTCATATTGCAGACTCCCAATGGGCCCATAACAAAGGCTGAAGTTAAGCGATTGATTGAGTATCCTGGCTAGGAGCTATCAGGAGCCTCACACCTAAATGTAATGAAGGGGAAACAAAGGCACACAGCTTATCACTTCACAGGTAATTAAGAGAGGCATGCTTTTGACTTTATTCAGTCCCTTTATACAAGAGATATGCATGCACTATAAGTATGGCAAATGTGTTGGTCTGTCTCAGTATTTACACAAATAACAATTTAAATGCCACTATTTTGTTTAATTTCTTATATAGTGCTACTCATCCCAGTCCAGGGTGTTAGAGCGCTTTACATCACATGTACACATTATACACTTACAATAAATCATACGTGTGTAAATCAATGTACAAGATGTGTTACATAAGACAGTGAGGGTTACAAGGTATAGGAGCCACATGTCCTTCATAGCTCACTGTGCTATATTAGAAGGATTACAATTTATGAACTGCAAATAAAAGGATCTCGGTGTTAAAAGCAGTAACCCACTTACCCATCAACATAAAATAAAAAACCTGTCATCTGCTTGTCACATGATGTGCTGTGCAGAAGACACATTAACCCTCTTTGCTACTTTGATTCAGAACTGGGACTAAAAAACACAGATCTCTCCAGCAAGTGCATTAACCTCCAGTTATCTTACCATTATAATTATTCCCTGAGATTTACTGGGCACACAAATATCTATGCAGCAGGTGCCTTACCCCATAATATATTTAAAAATGCAGATTTTGCAACCAATTAATCAGAACAGATATACTGCCATGTTCCTCCTTGTTGCCAATTTCTTTGTGGCCGAGTTTAAAAAAATTAATGTATAAGTTGATGCCCAGAGTTTGCATAGGGGTTGCATCACTTTTATGTCACAGCCTCAACACAAAATGTAATTTGTTAAATATTGTAATCTGCTCAAATGTACTGCTAAATAGATACGTGAGGTCTTAAGATCCAATGTCCAGTCGCGGCCGGCATGACTCGCGGGTGGGGGGGCGGGGGGTCGTGCAGGGAGGGGGTCGCTCGCGGGGGGGGGTTCATTTAATAAAAAAATTAAAAACTTACCTTCGCCTCCGGTCCCGGACTCCCGCGTCGCGTCTCCAGCTCAGTGCTCACAGGAAACAGAAGCAGGCAGCCTCCCTCTCCTCCCCTAAGCCAATCACAACGCTGCAATGGCAGCGTTGTGATTGGCTAGGACACCGCCCGTACAGGCTTCTATGGGGAGGCCGTTCTCTCCATGCAGGCTGCATGCAGCCTACATGGAGAAAACGGGAGAGTGCTCATGACTGGTTTGGTCGGCCCTGGGGCCGACCAAACAGTCAGCGCCCATAACATTGGGCTAGCCACTCCTCCCCGACCTGCCCACCCGCCCGCCCCCAACCAGGCATACCCTTCTTCTGTTTTCTCGCAGTGCGAGAAGCTGAAACATAAAATGGTATTTATACCATTTTACGTTTCTGCTTCTCGCACTGCGAGAAAGCAGTGGGGCGACGCTCCGACGCCCACGTGGAGGAGCCGCCCCTGCCACTTCTTCTGATGTCATTTTCGGTGAGAGCAGAAAGTATAGTTGATGGACAGAATGCTGAACAAATCAAACATTCACCCCCACTCACAGATCTGGGATTAATCCATTGTTTTTTTGCTCACCACGCCACCCCAGTTTGGACCCAGCCATATGCAGATCAGTCTTGACCCTGCTCCCCATGGGAACAGCCCAGCCCAAACTGCCAGGCCAGGTCCTCCCTGGACCGGAAACAAGCATCCTGGGACTGGTTTTGGAGTACCACCCGTCATCAACCAGGCTAGCTTGAATCCAGTGGCACAGCGAGCACTGGACCCACGTCTGGGCATACCTTTCTCACTTAGGATGGCAAAAGTAAAAAGAATAGATGATGGACAGAATGCTGAGCAAATCAAACATTCACCCCAGTAACAGATCTGGGTTTAATCTATTGTTTTCTGTGAGGTCTCGGGTTGTGATGCCACTTTCTGTGATGACCTGTGGGATATCACGCTCCATGAAGTCACGTGCTGCGATGTCACGTGCCATGATGTCACTTATACACTGCCTAAATTGGTTAGTCCCCCCACTTCTTGTTTTTTAGGACTTGTGTCCTGAGTACAACTGAATGTAAATCAGGAGAAAGTTCAACACAGATATTTGGGCTTGGCCCTTTCATTGCATCCGAGGTTGGAATATAGCCTGACTTCAAAATCCTTCCTGACATATTTAGAAATAATACTTTTAAAGTTACATCCCCAGGCTTCCATCTGAACGAAATACGTCGTTTTTTGCCATCATCGCGTCGGCTAACTGGGTACGCTAATCCTTGTACCACAGTCAGTGAGGATTTATCATTCGATTTCCCTATCAACAATCACTTTTTCTCTTGGATAATCCATAATCCCTCCTCTGCGATTTTATCCAAACGCAATATGTCGTGCTGTTGAAATATCGTTTTTTAGCACCGGGTACGCCCATCTTTGTACTGCAATACGCGAAGATCGATGACCGCCTAATTCTCGTAATGTAATCGCTCATTCTTATTGAGTATCGCTTCCATGAAGTTCGTATCGTAGATCTGAGCTTGCTCGTTGGTAACCTCGCATCATTTAAAGGTTGTTCTATTTATTTCCAACCAAGAATCTGTTTGTGGCTTTCCTGATGCAGGCGCAGATTGCGCCGAAACGCGCGTAGAAGATCCATCGCATAGCCACCGTCTTTGTCTTTTACTGTTCTTGGTCCTTTGTTAAAATTAACAATTCATTTAACTGTCGTGTTCCGTGTATATTGTCAATTTGTAATTTATATGTTGTCTATTTTTGATAATTTGTTTTTTATATCTCACATGTATTTGTCATATGCACTTCCAAAAATGTTTTTAAAAAAAGATAATAATAAAAAGATGAGATTTTAATATAATTCTTAGTGACACTGAGTTTACTATATCATGTTTGTCTTTGCATTGAGTTGGTGATTATTGTCTGACCTTTTCGATTGCCTGGGGATTTAACTTCAAAAGTATTATTGCCCTGCCCTAGGAATTGGAAGTACCGACAGGGCGTCCTTATTATTTACATTGATATTTAGAAATAATTACACAGTGCAGTGCAGCTCAAAAAACAGCTGAACAACACTACACAATAGACAAAAATTGCACAGTATTGCATTTACGTGTCGCATGCTGATGATGTCATTGGCCAGGCAAATAGAGAGGTGCTTATGTAATTTAGCGTGCATCGTGATGCAAAGGCTAAGGAGAGGTATATTTCATGACTATTGTATTTGAGGCATACCTCTGAGTAAAGTTTTTTCAAAGACAACTCCTCAAGGGTAAATAATTTTGAAGATTACTACAAATACTACTGCTCTGACTAATACTAATACTTTGACAACATTTGCACAACCTCTCTCAGAACATCTTTTGCGCATTGTTTGCGCCTGTTTCATTTGGCACTAGTATTCACACAACACTATGCTGCACTACCTAGCTTGACTTCAGAAGGTACAGGTTTGACTCCTATGTTTTGTTTATGCAGTTTGTGGCTACGCCTACTTTGCATACATTTTGTGCTTCGCTCATGGAGACTTTTACTACAAAAAACTTTATGCAGACGAAAGTTGATCAACATTATTATTTGCATTGCCTTGTATGGTGAAAAACATTAGCAAATCCGGAACTTCGAGAACAATTAATCATGAATGATCAACTTTGAGGGGCCTAACCAAAGTACACTTTGCACTTAAGGCTTATAAGGCAGCCCTTAATCCTCTCAGTTCCCCTATTAAAAAAATCTTAATTTCACTTTTTGGTTACTACTCTTATATCTATGTACTAGGCCGTCATGAAACAACGGGGCATATGTATCAGCAAGTGGCGGAGCGCGGGTTAGCTACAAAATTGCTAACACTGCGCTCTGTCACTTTGGATATGCAGGGATACGCCGTATTTACAATACTACTGTGCACCCCCACGTTTCTCCCTGCGCTAACGCTAAATTTAGCCGCCTGGCACCAACCGCACCACCGCAGGCACCCTTGCACTAAGGGTGCAAGCGTTGAGGGAATGATTGTTTATGTGCAGGAAGGGACACCTTCCTGCACATAAACAATCCACAATGGAGATTTGCTGTTTCTATGTATGCTGCACGATGCAGCACACAAAGAAGCAGCAAAAACTAGGAGAAAAAAATATTTCCTCTCGTTTCATCATGTTAAGACCAGGTTTTCCTTGGTCTCAATTTTGACGCTGCCAACTATTTACGCCACCCTTGTAAATAGAGAGTAGCATTAAAATTAATGCATGTAGCGGTGGAACGCCCACCATAACACCCACTGCAAAACCCTTTCACACTAGGTGTTTCACACGTTAAGTGGCTTAACGCTGCCTTGTAAATAAGGCGAAGGGTTTATCGCCACATGAACGTCACTAAAAGTGACGTTCCTGTGGCTATAGGAGCTTATAAATATGCACCAACATTTCCAACTTCCTTTCTTTGGTAGAGGTGTTTGCCACGTTTGTCACAGACACATTTTGGTGCTTAAAAGAGCCTTATTGCTACTTGAGGGGTTTGATAACACTACACCAAGATGCTGGACATTTCTTGAACTGGAATCAGCAAAAGATTCTTCCTCTCCCTCTCCTCTCTAAATTCATCTCGTTCATAGGGGATTTAGCCCCAAGCCAATCTCAGTGGGCTCTGCTCTTCTAACCCCAGCAAAAGTGTTTCATCAACAAATTGTTGAGGTGGGCTGGTGACACTGCTGCATTCTTTACCCTGATTGGTATTCCAAATTGGGGACAACTGAAGCTAAAATGAAGCCTTTGTCTAGATCAATTTCCTAGCTAAGTCTCAGTCTTTGCTTGAAATGGGAGGTTCAAAGTACAGGTCACTGACCTTGGAACTGGCTCTGTCTCTCTACCTGTATGTCTTAGCCGATGCAGAGAGAAAGAATGGTCTTTTTGATCCCAGGAATACTTGGGTCTCATAAGGTTGCCACTGTAAGACGAAGGAATAATGAAAGAGGGGAAAGCTTAGGGCTTTGAACCTTTATGAGGAATATTTCAGTGGAAGCTGACAGCCAGGTGTGATCCTGGGTTACTCTCTTGGCCTGTGTTTTGGTTCAATCAAAACTAGATTCACTTCTGCTCTGGCAGACTGCCCTTTCGACAAAGGACAGAGCAGTGGAGGGGCACATCAAAGAAATCGCCACCCACAATGTGAATATGTAAGATCCAAACGCTAAATTACATCCGTGTCTGGATTTGGACTATGAAGGTGGGAGCATAAGTCCCACAAGTTGTTTAACAGCACTGTTCTATAGCTATGTCCAACTGGAGAGAAGTTCACCAAGACTTCTAGTTGCTGGAACCAGGATTGGGACCACGGTCTGCTAGTCTCCCTGCTAGGTGAAGGGCCATCACCCAAGAAGTCAAGACCACTTGCCCTCAGCCTGGAGCATCAGCCTTCTGCCTGCCTGCCAAGACCATTGATTCCTGTGTGGAGGAGGAAAGTACCTGGAGGGAGTGAGACCGAGCGGTGAACCTGTTGAGTGGATCCCGGTGAGCATAGTGAAAAATGCCCTGTCCGGTTAGCATGTGGGCGCAGGCTGTCTGGCTGCTCTTGCTGAATCTAGGACCATCATGCTTGTGGGAGCTGTGTTTGGAGACTCCTGTGTGCCAGGAGGGGGGCACCATGAAGCTAGGGCTGTCACCCTTGTGAGAGCTGAGATCAACAACACCGTGTGCCAGGAGGGGTCCACCATGAAGCTAGGGCTGTCACCCTTGTGAGAGCTGAGATCAACAACACCGTGTGCCAGGAGGGGTCCACCATGAAGCTAGGGCTGTCGCCCTTGTGAAAGCTGAGATCAGGGACCCAGTGGGCCGGGGGGCACTGTGAAGCTATGGCTGTCGCCCTTGTTGTAGCTGAGATTGTCGACCCCCTTGGGTCAGGAAGGGGCTACCATGAAGTGAAGTGAAGGCCAATCCCTGTGAGCGCACTGAATTCAATGACACCCGTGTGACCCGTAGGGAGGGCTACCATGCAGAATTGGTCATCACATGTGCTAGCCAAAGTGGGAGTCCACAGTGTGACCATGAGGGGTGCCACCTGAAGATAAGGCCAGCCCCTGTATGAGAGCCGATGTCGGCGACCCCCGTGCGCTTGGAGGGGACCACCATGAAGTCAGGGCCGTCGCCCTGGATCGTCATGCCAAGATGCTGGGAAGAACACTTGGATTGCCACAGGAGCCAAGCGAGGATGCCTAACTGACACGGACCATCCAAAGACTGAGGAGGCCTAAAATATAATCAGGGAAAGACCATAAGAGGTCACAGTCCCTCAGCAATGAGAGACTGGAGTCTGCAAAAAAGCACCCTTCTCCCTGTGCTTGCTGCCTGCCATTGGGTTATGGAAGACTGTTCTAGACCATCAGGCCTACAGGGTACTTGCATGAACTAAGCACCTAGTGCTGCTACCATTAAGTCTTAAAGTCAAACTTAGACTTTGTCACCTGGGAACTAGCATGGGCCACATCTGGGAGTCACATCCTTTATTTAATGGAAAATAACCAACCCCACTAGAAGGAAAAGAAAACCTGTGGGATTCTGCCCAGGACGATGCTAGCACACCAACCCTAAGAGACTGTGGGGATTATTTACTGTGTTGTTTCTGTGCTTTGTGTGTTTACAGTAAAACACTCGTTTTTTCATAAAGCAAGTATTTGAATGGACATTCAGCTTCTTGCCTTTATTGTTTATACTTTGAATCTTGTGTGTTTATATGCCTTACACCTACCTCCCCCTCGAAGAGCCTTGGACTGCTGGACCCATGCTACCACTGAAAGTCAAGTGCTGTAAGGGGTAGTACTTGGCCCAGTTACTCAGGATACATAGTAGGTTGGGCCCTGGGAGTAAAAGGCCGCAGCACCCATGTTTCGGCCCAGCAACCCTGATTGACCCAAGGCCCTAGTAAACAGATTCTGACATCATATGATACTCAGTATTGGGTTGGCAGGCCCAGGGCCGGACTGGGAACCGAAACCGGCCCTGGCAAACTGCTCGGCTGGCCCCCCTGGGGGAAGGGGGGTGCGGCCGAGCTGTTTGCTAGAGCCGGTTTAGGCTGATTTTGTTACAGGGGGCCGATATTGCCGGCCCTCGGTAATAAAAACGCCCCCCAGGGCCCAAAACCGGCCCCCACCCTGGCGGCCCACCATGGAAACACCCAGTGCCCGCTACGGCCAGTCCGGCCCTGGGCAGGCCTGCTTTTCAAAACAGCAGACTACACATCCTTTAAAGCCGCCACCAGGCACCAGCTGGTAGGTCCATGAGATGTTTCCTGAACCAGAGCAGAAGGATGCTGACAGCCAGTGCAAACAATTATGGAAAGGTACAACAGATTGCCGATTTACGCAAACCACAGTGGCGGCATTATAATGATGAAAGCAATGCGTCTGTTGCAAGACCACCTTTGTTCCAAGGGCAACTCTTACAGGTGTAATTGCTGAAGTACAGTTAAGAGGCTTTTACAGATGCTTGTGGTACCCCACTTCACTGTGGTTGGCAAGCACTGTTGCATAGTTCTGGTATTGAGAATCTGCTTTCGGCTTGCCAGCATCTCTTTTAACCTTGCCCTGCAACAGAGCTAGAGCATGGCCAATGTAGCTTCCTTCTCCACTCCACTCTATATCACCCAAACGCCTCTACCTGCAGAAGCCAATTGGGGAAACATTTATGTGTTGAGCACCGAGGTAGCATGAGACAAATTTAAGGGAACTCCCAGGCTTGTAAGTAGGCCTGAGAGGAATTTCAATTATGCCGGAGTAATTTGAGTAATTTTGGTAATTCCACATTACTGTTTGACAAGGAATCACCAATAAAAATGCGATTATGCCCGCTTGCATAACTGAGAGTAATTTTGGGGGAAAAACCCTACCGCAATAGCACATTTGGTGAGCACGAGCAGCTGCTCGTGCTCGCTATTCGTGTTCTGATGTTTTTGGTCCTATTTCTTAGCACAAAATGCATCCTTCTGTTCTTTTTGGACACAAGAGGGCATTTTGACTCTGAGAAAATAGTGCTAGATGCAGAATTACTCTTCTTGAGTAATTCCGCATAATCTCGTTTAATTTTTGTCAAAATCAGGGTAATACCTCTATACGGAATGATGCAAGCTACGCCCTCCTCTACTCCTAAGTAAGGATCAGAGTCCAAAGAATACTAAGCCACACTGCAGAATCAACCAAACTCATCGCAGCCATTCCAGCCCCATATGCGCCACAAGGCAGCTCTTGGTGTCAAACCTGCATTGGCAAGAGGCAATGGACCCTTACAACGTTTCAATAAAAATAGTTGAAATCCAGGTATAAATGTTGCCCAACGCCTCTAATTAGATTCCAGGGTAAACTCATTTGTGTCTTCTCCTAACGTCGTTCCCAAGGAACTGGACAGGATATATCATTTCTGAGGAAAGAAATAAGTCAACTGCTGTTTTATGGGCCTGCACTATTGCAATGTGGTATATCTGGAACTACTTGCTTTTCTTCAAAATAAATTGTAGGTAGCTACGAACAATGCAGCTGACGTCTATATTTAGTCTCACCTCTGCTCATGGCCCTCCATAGGCTGCCTATTTCGGCAAGAGTAGATTTTTAAGTACTATGGGGAACATTTAATATTTTTTCATGCAACGCGGCACAGCAAGGGAACTTTGCTGACTTGCATTGCGTGAAAGGGAAAAAGCAGAAATGCTACAGATTTACAAAGATATGGAGCATTTCTGCTCTCTCCCTGCACTGGCGCGCTTTGTACTGCCTAGTGCCAATCCAGGTACCCTTGTACCATAGTGCTAGAGTGCCTGTGTTATTGGCAGGATTGTTTTTGTGCAGGAAGGGGCGCCTTCCTACACAAAAGCAATCCTTAGAGACATATTCCTTTTTTCCATGTGTGCTGCAGATAGATGCACCATTTTGTTGGATAGGCACACTATTTTGACGCAAAGCCATTTTTACATGTCTTTGTAAACCTGGATTTGCTTCAAAATACATGGGTGGTTGCATAGGAATGCACATGCTCTACCCACCTAATGCCTACTTGATGCAAAGTAATGCAAGGCAGCACTATGCACTGGCTTGTGTTACTCTGTATCTACTTTGCGTGATTTAGTAAATCCCCAAAAGGATTTTGCATCAGAGCTGCTTCTCAAAATGGTTTTCAACCCAGACGCAAAACCATAGTAAATCTTGACCTATTGTTAATACATAAAGCCATTTTTAGCCATTCGCCTTATTTCCCTCATTGACATTTCATGGCTTACCACCCCAGAAGAACTCTAAGTGCCTCTTTAGCTAATCTGTTCTCAGATCCTTGGTAAAAAATTAGTTTGTATGGGCAGCTGATCATTCTCGGTTCTGGCCCCACATTATGGAATTCTCTATCAACTGAAACAGACATAGTTCTAACATACTACACTTTCAAGGTCTATAAATCCTGAAGTGTACAGGGACTATATATATGGGGCTCAGTTGAGGGTCCTGTCCCTTCCTTTCAGCTCCGAGGGACCATTTGGGTGGTTTGTGCACTCAATTAAAAGTGGTTTACAGAACACTAAGAGGAGTAGCTTCCGTTGGTGCAGCATGTTCAGTGACAGCGGGGCCCATAAGCCTGAGGAGCCCACTGAACCCTGGTTATTGCTGTGTTTTGTAATTCAAACAGCAGCGAGGGGGGCCATTACCTTCCCTGCACTATGGTCCATGCCCCACTGCCTACTCTGACGGTTACAGTTGGTGTTCAGCTGTGCAGTCGAGGACAGTTCTCCCTTTAATCAACGTTAACAACAGGGGCTTGGGGGGCAGCCAACAGGAGGGAGGTCTGCCCCCCCCCGGCCAGATTGGGAGGGTGGGGCAGTCCGGCGGACTGCCATTTTGTATAGTTTTGGGCTACATCTGTGTAGCCCAATGTAGCCCAAAGGGTATTTAGCCTAGGGGTTTTGGGCTCCATGCCACCATTTTAGGTTTGGTGACCTGGTGGCTGGTGGCAGAGAATAGGGTTAGCAGAAGTTTTTGGAAGTTTCGAATAGGATTAGCAGTAGTTTGGGAGTTTTTGTGTCAGTAGGTTAGGAAGTTTAGCAAGCTTAATCAGCCTACCTAATGATGGAGGACGATCGAGTCCGTGAGGCGATGCGCCTCTTGAAGGAGGCGGGGAGGCTCAACTTAGTGGTGTCAGAGGCTGCAAGATCGGCACGCCCAGAGCATCAAGCATCGGCGGGGTGGCCGCGGGAATCGCAGTGTGCTCCCCGCTGCAGAAATGGAAGGCCTCCAGCATGGACCCTGCGTTCAGGGTAAGTGAGAGGGGCCGCTCATATGCCAGGAGAGTGGCCCCTCGGGGCATCCAGCAGGCTGGGGCCAGCACGCTGCCTGCGGTGCCGGCTATGTTTGAGGAGGCGGGGCGTGGCCGGCCAGTCGCAGGAAATGGTAGAGGCCACGCCCTACTTGGGGGCCAGGGAAACAAGTAGCACAGCCCCGGGGCGAGAGAAGCATGAGCTCGGGCCACGGTAAAAGGGCAGGCTGTGGCAGCAGCGAAGGGCCGAAGTGGGTCTCAGAGGGGGAGGGGAAAGGCTCAGCGAGCGGCCTCGTGGAAGGGGTTGCTGAGCAGGGAATACGCCAACAGGAGGAGGGGAGGGAGTGTAGGGAGGGTATTTTGGCATCTACTGGGGTCTCAGACCGAGGGGAAAAGGCACTGCCAAGTGAGGGATTCATGGAATGGGAAGGTAGGGGAATAAGGGACATGGTGCCAGAGGAGGGGCCTGGGCAGGATTTTTGGCTGGGCCCTAGTTGGAGCGGGGATGAATGGAACAGGGAGCAGGAAGGGGAGGATTAGGAGGGAGATGAGGTTCCTGGGGAACAAGAGCCAGCTTGAGCCCACAGGCATGGGAGGGATTAGATATATTCAAGTCATGGGGCGAAGAGGTGAGAGGGGTAGACAGGGTAGCACAAGTTGACGCTTATTTAGCGAAGGGAGGGTCACTACAAAGAGACAGAGGAGCACCGGGACAGAAGAGGGGGTGCCGGGGAGGGGCAGGAATCACAGGTTTCAAGACACAGGTGAGGGATAGGACAGACGTAGTCCAGGGGCCAGCGTCTACGCTTGTCGCAGCAATGCTGGAATGGAGTGGGGAGGAGGAGGGAGGGGAGGAGGAAGAGGAAACGGTAATGGAGCTGGGGGGGAATTAAGTGGCGCAAAGGGATAAAGGGCAGAGTAGGAAGAGGAGGGCAGAGCAGGTAGGTTGGTGGCAGGGACCCAGCACACCAGACCTGCTGTTTGTTTTACAGGGCGACAAGTGGCGCAGCGCACCCTACTCGGCAGAGCTGGGAGCGGCTCGGTGGCGCCGAGGAGAAGAGAGGGCTAAGCCCAGAACGGCATGCCCGATACCGGCGGGGGAGCCTCTCGCGGCCAGCACAAGTAGGCCCAGAATGACCTCGCTGGCCCCAACACCCGGTGGGTCTCGCTTGACTTCCGGGACAAAGGTGAAGGACAATTGGCATGGGGGGTGCCAGAAGAGCACCGAAGAGTACAGTCGCCACCCCCCCCAGATAACCAGAGGGGCCCTCGAGGTGGAAGGGTCACTAGGGCCCTGCCAGGGGTGATGTGTAGGGGCCACGAATGGCCACATGAGTCTTTTCAGGGCAACGAAGTATTGGGTTTTGATGAAGCGAGCCTTGAAGAAGGTGAGTTAAGGGAGGAGGATGAGAGGGATGGGGGGGCTACTCTAATGTTTCACAGAGTGTGTTACAGGCGCCAGCAGAGAAGCCAGCAAGGGCGTCGTGGCCTGTGGCAGGGCCAGCAAGAGCAACGGAAGGGATGGGGCCACTGGCAAGGCGAACTGCAACATTACGGGCATCCTCCTTGGAGCCAGGTAAGGTCAGAGGCACAAAGGGGAAACCTATCATGGTCTCCATCGGGATAGGCGATAGGGAGCTACCGTCAGAGAGCTTCCCAAAAGGCCCTTTAAAAGTCAGCTGTAAGCGCTTTCACAGCTGACTTTTAAAGGGCCTTTTGGGAAGCTTCCTATTTCGTGTTGCCGAGTCACTATCCCTGAACATTAGAAGTAAGCACATTCAGAATTTGGACAATTGCGCCTGGAGAGAGAGAGACAGAGAGACATAGAGACAGACAGAGATAGATAGCGATAGATAGATAGAGATAGATAGATAGAGATAGATAGAGATAGATAGATAGAGATAAGATAGATAGATAGAGATCCAGAGATCGAGATAGAGATAGCGAGAGATAGATAGATAGAGATAGATAGTTAGATAGATAGATAGATAGATAGAGAAAGATAGCTAGAGACAGAGATAGATAGAGAGAGATAGAGAGATAGATAGATAGACAGATAGATAGAGATAGATAGAGACAGATAGATAGATAGATAGATAGAGACAGACAGACAGACAGACAGACAGACAGACAGACAGACAGACAGACAGACAGATAGATAGATAGATAGATAGATAGATAGATAGATAGATAGATAGATAGATAGATGGATAGTTGTGTGTATGCCCGGTCTGGTGGCTCAGTGGACTAATGCGTTCACTACAGGGGCCTGTGTTTGACCTCATGGTCACAGGTTTTTTTTTTACTCTATCCCTGCCACCCCACTGACCCCGCCCCCACCGGTGCGGCCCTCGGCCACAAACCACACTGTAAATTTGGCCCCCGAGAGAAAGTTTGTGAGTACCCATGGTGTAGCCCAATGTAGCCCAAAGGGTATTTAGCATAGGGGTTTTGGGCTTCCTGCCACCATTTTAGGTTTGGTGACCTGGTGGCTGGTGGCAGGGAGTAGGGTTAGCAGAAGTTTTTGTCTGTCATCCCGTCCCAAAAATATTAGAGTTTGGTGGGGGGTTTTTTTTGTACTCGAGGAGGATGTAACCCCCTGTTTTTGGTGGCCTTTTTTAATTGGGACAGGTGCGCAAGGGGTAAGTTGTAGTTGTCGTTTAGAACAGGTGCTCGGCGGGGGCATGCAAAGTTTGCCAGGGGTTAACAGAAGTTTGGTTGGCTTTGAAAGTTAGGATCCATAGGCAGGGAAAGGGTAGGCAGGTAGTTCAAGGTTCAGTTTTGGACGTTTGGCTATTTACAGTTTTATATTTGCAGGCGTAGGATATAGGTTTAATAGAATTGTGTATTTTTAATTGCAATACATGGTAATGTTTGGAATGTGTTATTTCCAGGCTGGGATAGGTGGGGGGGGGAGGGGATCGTAGAGGGTGGGACCAGGTCGAAGGTTGTCGCATGTATAGCGAGGTGTTAGTTTTGTAAGGCAGTTGCCAGGTTAATTGGTTGTAATGTGCACCTGTTTCAATAAAGCGGCCTTTTACACACAAAAGGTGGTCAGTGTCGTGGCTGCACCCTCTGGGGCAGATTTACGTTGAACTAACGCAGCGGGGTACAGCAAGTCATTTTGCCGCGCTGCGTTAGTTTTGAAGCACAGGGATGCAACATATTTACAAGAATATGTCGCATCCTTGTGCTTCCCCCTGCGCTGGCGCACAAACTGCAGCCATGCGCCGGCGCAGGCACCCTTGCACCATGGTGCAAGGATGCCTGCGTGCTGGGGAGATTGTTTTTGTGCAGGAAGGGGAACCTTCCTGCACAAAAACAATCACTACAACCATTTTCCTCTTTCAATGCGTGCTGCAGAATGCAGCACGCATTGAAAGAGGAAAAACGAGGAGAAATGAAAATATTTCTCCTCGGTGCGCCTCGCTACGCCACCTCTAGGGTGGCGTAGCTTTCAGACGCATCTCCAGAGTTACGATTTCTCGTAATTCTGGAGATGTGTCTTGTTCCATGAGTGTTGCGTGGGAACACCCACAGCAACACCCGTGGAACGCCCCTTCACCGCAAAGTGCTGCGTGTGAAGGGGCCGTATTTACAAGGAGAGGAAAAGTCACGCAGGGTGGCTTTTCCTCTCCTTGTAAATATGGAGCAGCCCCCTGCGCCACCAGTACGTCACGAAAAGTGACGTACTGGTGGCGCAGGGGGCTCGTAAATCTGCCCCTCTCTCCGAACATGCCAGGGACGCCAGGTCTTCTCTCCCTTCTGTCACAGGAGTCACTCCGCTCTCCTTAGCTACGATTTTATTCTTACTCCGCTCAAAAATAACAAGGACATTCACCCCAGCAAAAGCCAGACGGCATGCTTATGGACACAGAGACAAGCTGGCAACAGTTGAAAGTGCCAATGAATGTGTTTGGAATAAGCTCCGGGATGCAGGTAGGTGTGTTACCTCGTCTGGGACTGGAGCCTGGCAACGCCGGAATCATTACTGCGTCACTTCTCGCTGAGTACCCTTGGAAGGCGACGGAGGGACATGGCGCGGACGTGTGTCAGCACGGGCTAATTACACATCCTATCTGTCACCTTCCCAGGGTCACTGGCAGCTCTCTCTCTCAGGGGTCAGCACTGCAGCAATTATTTACTCTCACAGGACGGCCTCGTGTCTGCACTGTGCTGTCCCCGTTTATTGACACAAGAGGCTCAGCCGCGGTGTCACCTCCAAGGCCACCGCAGATCAATGAAGGAATGAAGACATCAGCCCATTAAAGTCACAGGCAGTGACGGTGGCAGAGGTATTTATCCTTCACAGGGCAAGGTGTCTGCGGCTCACCGCCACTAACAGCTGCATGAACAGCACATGAAAAACACGCACCGACGCTTTGCCCATCAGGCTCTCCTAAAGACACTCCCACGAGCAATAGCACGCACATATACGGGCACAAACTGGTCTCAGATAAGCAGTCATACTCATGAACGCACACTTTCCAATCGACATCACCACGAACCGTGATACACACATAAACATCACAAAAAGCACGCGCACCATCACACAGCTATGTACGCGATCCCACTGGCACTGGCAGTGACACAAAGCAAATCGACACCTGCACCAATAAATAACCACATGCACACGCATGCGCGCGCACACCGACACATGCATGAATATAGGTATACACCAGTACACCCAACTACAAACATTTAGGCACATCCTTACCGGCAGTGACATGAGCAGTGGTACCTACATGCAATAATAATATTTGAACAAACAGTCGTGCACATCTATCCACATATACCCACCCCAGGAGTGAGACCTTGGTACCTCAGCACATGCAACTACACGCAGATAGGCTCAGCCCTACACAGACGCCAGAATAAGTATTGTTACACACACATACACACACACATACATATATACACACAAACTGCATGTATCAACACATGACCACACATCAACAGCCAGCAAAAATATTGAAACACTGATACACATACAGAAGCTCATGAAACACCACACAAATATACCCAGAATTTCAAATATGCGTAAACATGCAGTGGTTGCACTCACATATTCCTAATAAAATGCTCCATGAAAGCAAAGGCACAATCAATGAAACAAAAGGAGTGATACACACACTTTGTCATCTTCTGCGAATAAAGTCCTTTTTCCCAGGTACAAGGGTTGAACTATCACTGGGTCTGAGGATGCATATTTAATTGAGCAGAGGGATGGGTCTATGGCATCATTCACTGACCCTCCCCTCGGAGCAGACTGGCTGTGTATCAGTCTGAACTCACTCTGCTTCTTCTTAGGTGCAATGCCGGGCAGGGGGCACACAAGGTCTCAAATGGTTCTGAATCAGAAAGACCTGCGACCCTAACCAGGACCGGCTCCTTATAAAATGCTCTCCATGTCTCTTCCTTGTTTGCCACTAAACGGTTTCTGTTTACTGTTTCTTGTGAATGGTTCCCTTTCAACTTCAAAGGTAGGGTTTCTGAAACTGTGGTGAAAAATGCATGTTGCATTTGCGGGTAACAGCATAGCGAAGAGCAGAACATGAAGGTTAACAGGAGGCAATGCCTCCGTTTTCATCTGGCCCTGAATATTATTTCTGTTCTCCTTTGCCTTTTGACATCTTAAAGGATTTTAATCTGGGTGAGAAGGCAGCCATCAGAAGATGCAGACTGGGTGATACATTTTTATGTGATTTCTTGTTTCTTGGCTCAAAAGTCTCTCAAAAGTGTTGACTGGCTTAATGGGAAAGTTGGGCATGCCCTTCGCAATACAGGAGACCGCTGCCCCGCCTTAGGGGCATATTCACAAGGACCTACCGCCGATTTATCCCCACCTTAACCCATCAAAAGTGGCAATAGATTTAACACCCCATCCTCAAGCGGGTGCAAACTGCAGACATCGCCAGTATTCCAGCGACAACTGCCCCAAAATTTAACACCACGGTGGACACCACCAACTAACCCTAATGAGATGCAGAGTAGGCGTTCCCGTGCAAAAACACACGAAAAAACCGCAACACCACTTTCACAACGAACTGCCAGATCTGCGAAGCGAACCAAAAACAGGCGATAAGCTGCGGTAGCACCAGTGATTTAACACCTGCCTTTTGCTGGTGTTATGCAGGACGACTACCTGCAGCATGAAAGGGAGCCCAGCCGAGATCCACACCCGAAGATCCACAGATGCCATGGAGACAAACATCAGGCATCCCGGATACGCATGAGGGCCACAACACCCACCGCCACCACACCCAGCACCCCCCCCGCCCACGCCCCGCTCCCGGACATACACATACCGTGCACGACACAAGAGCCACCAAAAGCGCATGATGACGCACATTGTCAAAAAATAACACACGTGTGCCCAGAAGAACGAGAAACAGTCACACAGCACTGAAGTAACAACCAAAAACGTTATTGAAACACAACACAAAACACCAATGCGGCAGACTCCTGTCGGGTCCGTCCGGGACAATCACGATGTCACAGCCTGGAAAATAAAGCACAAAATCAGAACGTGTGCCATGCGCACATCTAAGGAGCGAGACACAGAGAAATAGAGAATGAAAGAAAGGCAGAGAGAGAAAGAGAGAGAGGGAAGGAAGGGAGAGAGAGAGAGTGAGAGAGAGGGAAGGAAAGGAGAGAGAGTGAGTGAGAGAGAGGGAAGGAAGGGAGAGAGAGAGAGTGAGAGAGAGAGGGAAGTAAAGGAGAGAGAGAGAGAGACACCGCCGCCCCTGCGCACCCAGACCCCACTGTTCACCTGCTGCCACCGGTGAGTCTCCAACCACGTGCCGGGATACACTGCAAGCCACCAGGACTGCAATCTGTAATCAAGGCCAGAGTCAATCATGGCAGAGTCCATCTCACAGCACACGGCAACAACGCATGTCCGTCCCTGCGCACGCATGCAGCCGCACCCCACCCCACCCCCTCCCGCCAGCCAGCGCTGGCTGTCCGCACTTGCGCACCCCGGGCCCACTGCTCACCTGCCGCCAACGGTGTGTCCACCAGTGGGCACACCACGTGCCCGTGCAAGCTCCAGGCTCCGGTCCCGCCACCATGGCATGGTCCACATCATGCGGACACGCCCCGCGGCCCAGCAGGTCCCACACATGTCGCTGAGTCCTGAGGCATCAATGGCAGAGACCACATCAGTGCACACGTCATCATCGCAGGCTGCACACCCGCTCAGCTCTTCCGGTGCCACTAACCCTGTGCAACCCCAGTCAGCGCCACGTGGTGGTAGGCCCATGATGGCCGCAAGGCCTCGGGTGCCACTAACCCTGTGCAACCCCAGTCAGCGCCACGTGGTGGTAGGCCTGTGACGGGCGCAAGGCCTCGGGTGCCACTAACCCTGTGCAACCCCAGTCAGCGCCACGTGGTGGTAGGCCCGTGACGACCGCAGGGCCTCGGGTGCGACAAACCCAGTGCGTCACAACTCATGGGCCCTTTATGATTGAGAACCGTGGAGCGTCCGTCATACAGTCACCACCGGCAGTGTGGGATGTGACGTCGTCGGCCCCTTATATTTGCGGGGTCACATGGCCTGTGACGCCTGTGCCTGATGGGTGTGGTGTGTGTGCAGACCTGCCCTCAGGGAGTGGCCGTGACATGCTGACAACTAGACCAGTTACCTGCATACCACCAGCGAGTACGCCTGCGACATGTAGCTATGTGGGCCCCCCCTCGGAGCGTAAGCGGAGTGGTCTGGCCTGGCGTACGCCGGACCAGCGCAGGGCTTGCAACAATGACTCGGGTGCTCTGGGCGTGGTTCAGTCAATGTCCGGACAAGGGAGTGACTATTGCGTGTGTCCCTGTTGTAGTGTCCATGGCAAGCGGAACACAATAGGTAATGTAGCACACTGTGACTGGCATCCCACTAGATGAGCATCATTGACGTGAGGGAAATCACTGTCCCTACATTCATCCACACATTCATATATGAATGATGAAAGACATGACACAGCAGTGCGTTTCTGGATGTTTATTGCACATCCAGTGGAGTTTTGCAGCTGGAGCGGTACAGGGCCATGCCAAGCACACTACACAATATGGGCCCGTGGAGGGCCAGCCAGAGTCCATCTGGGGAAGACAAGTACTGGGGAAGAGGAAGGGAACAGTCCGCAGTCTGGTCGCCGTGTCATTGGTCATCAAACAGGATATGGCAGCCGAGTGTATCAGGGGTCAGTGGCAGGTCATGGGGCCATGTGCGGCACCAGGCAGAAACAGGCAAGGTGGCGGACATGAATGCTAGTACCTCCTTCTGAACCCAAGCCAGTCCACGTCCTCGGATGTGTGCTCTGCCCCACCTGTGGGTGGTGCAGTACCGGCTGCGGTACTGTGTGCCACTGACACATCAGGGGCCGGAGAAGGATTGTCGGCCGCACTGTGTGGCAGTGACACATCAGGTGCCGGAGTGGATACGCCTGCCTCACTGCGAGGCACTGACACACCAGGCGGCGGAGATGTGGATGGTGTGGGGGCAGCAGCATTCATCATCGCCACGCCTTGTGGCAGCAATGCCATGATGAGGACATGCAGGGCATGGTAGGTCCCAGCTACATTTCGCTGATGTGCAGCGGTGGCTGCCATCCTTTCTGCCTCCATCCACACCAGGTCCTCCATGAGCCTCCTCATGTGTGCCAGCTCACGGCTGGGATCGCTGCCACTCTGAGCGGACAGGTGTTCTTGTCTCCGAGTCAGGACTCCAGCGATGTCAGTCATGGCTGGTTGGAGACCATGGAGTGGGCCGTGGGTGTCCGTTAGGGACTGGAGCTGGTCCCTGATGGGACCTAGACACCCATGGATGGCATCCAGTTTGGTAGCCATGAGGTCGAACCCCACCCACACCTGCTCAGCCGTCTCCCTCTGGCCCTCCAGCACACGGCATTGGAAGGCCATGTGTTGTTCCTGGGGGTCTTTGGAGACTGCCTGGGCTGTGGGTGCCTCCTGCTGGGTGTTTTGTGGAGTGGGTGGGGTCTCCTCGATGCAGCTGGGCTGCCCTGGTCCTGGAGGTGATTGGCGGATGAGTTCAATGATGTCTTGGAGGGCTTGGGTGTCGATGCTGGTGGTGTCCTCCTCATCATCAGTGAAGAGTGGCTGGGACTGCTCTGCAGGAGGTGTTGACGGTGCCCCTGCAATGTGAAGGGGAGATGGTGTATTACAATGTGTCCGCATGTATGTAGCCGCATGGTACAGGTTCACATTCAGACAGCATGGCATTGTACATTGTGACAGTCTGTGGATCAGGGCCATGATCCAGAGTTATTGTGGGTGTGCACTGTGCTCTGCTTGATTGTGCATGTGTGCCATTGTGGCCATCTCTCCCCGTCCACCCAGTACCTGGTGGTCACTCACCCTGTTGCGGTTGTGTTGTGTCCTGTCGAGCAGTGTCCGGTCCCACGACTCCTGCCACGGTCTCCACACTGATGACTGTCGACACCAGCTCCTCCATGTCATCCAGCTCCTGCTGTGGCGCATGGCTCCCACCTCCAGTCTGCATTGCTGCCTTCTGGTTGTCTGCGAGTTTCTCCTTGGTCTTGCGCTTGATGTCAAACCATCGCCTCTTGACCTCGTCCATTGACCTCTTGTGCTCTCCGATGGCATTCACCTTGTCCACGATGTCCCGCCATATTCCATTTTTTGTGCCCAATGACACGTTGGAGGTGACGAACAGTTGTTGATGGTGTTCCATCACCTCAGTGACCAGGAGCCTATTCTCATGCAGACTGAACTTCGTCTTCCTCTTCTTCTTGTCCTTGCCCTTCCCTGTCCCCAAGGTCCGAGGCTGCTCATCCGGGGTGCTTGTGGGGTTGCGCTCATCCTCTGCGCCTGCTCCGGATGCCTCCATGGTGCTTGGGTGTTGGTGATTTTGTGTTTGTGTGTTTTTTATACTTTTATACTGGTTTTTCCCGCCTGACATGTGTGTATTGCAGGCCTGGCACTGCTTGTTGCTGATTTCCTCATCGCGCTTTGGCCCATCGCATGTTTTTTCGCGTTGAGGTTTGTGTTTTTATCACGGTCGCGGATGTTGTATCGCGGACATTGTCCGCGTTTTCGGGGAACTATCGCGTGGTACCGCCGTGTTGTGAATTCCAGGTTAACACGGTGTTATTTTCCCGCAATGGGCTGCGATGTGTGAAGTTGCGTTAACATTTTTTGGAGATGTTTAGCACACGTTCTTGTGAATATACCCCTTAGTGTTTCTGAGTACTGATATAGACAGAGTTGGTGAAGTTTGACAGTTGTCACACAACAAAGTTATAGCATTTAAGGCATCAGCCTAATTCTGGCTGGACCCACCTAAGAGTTCAGTGCACCAACTTCAGTTTTTTGGGGGCAACTAAACTTTCCCAGTTGCTTCTTTCCAGTGAGTTGGGCCTTTTCAATATGAACTCACCGAGCTAGACTCTGCTGAGGATTTAGCAGGATTTAGCCATTTGGTCTTACATGAATTGCTTTAATGGCAGCGTGAGTTGTCTGCCACCCAAAGCATTGAGTCAGGAGATGATCCTGTTCACTGATGCAGCGAGGATCATGGATATTAGTGACTTATTGACTCTGAATACTATGGCCAGAAATGTCTTCAAAGCTGAGATGGACTAGTCTGAGACCGCAGTGCCAGTGGTTGTGTTTTTAAAGTAAAGAGAAAGCAGCGGGCAGACTGGAGACCGGAATGGAAGGGGCAGAGGGAGGCGGCTCGGGGGTCTGCACTGCTCTTTCGGGTTGCATGCTGTCCTTAGTGCTGGCTAAGCAAGCTGAAGGCAGGAGGCAGAGCCAGGTCTGTGAGCAAAGAGCAGTCAGGAAGTGACGTTCTCCACCCACTACCCCATGGATCCGTCTACCTTAGGGTACAGCGTTTTCTTGAGTGTTTGGTAAATTCCTCTGAATGTGACGTGCTAACCTGTCTCGCCGTCAGTCCCAAAACACCACTTAGTTCTTTAACTTGTGCAATGGTGTGCGCAGGCGCAGCTTCGTCGTGGCAGAATTCATTCAGTTTAATCATTTTGGAGTCTGACTCTGCCCTCCACCCCCGCCCAGACAGTTTTAACAGAAACAGGTCCTAAACACCCCACCTGCTCAGTGTACCCCCTAGGCAAGGGTAGTGCGGTTTAGGGCAGGTACACAGGCTTCTGTGACAACCTCCCCCCAGCCACTGTGAAAGTGTGCAGTGAGTGAACCCGAAGAGTGTGCAACAGATTTGAGAGGGAAGCAGCCACCAGGGGGTAGGGGTGTGCCGATAGATGTCTGTGTCCCGGGTATTGCATTGCTCCTGTATAGGTGCTTTAGAAACAGATGATGGAGGGGTGACACCCAGGAGCTGACAAAATATGGGGTGTGTTGACAGATGATGGGTGATTGGTTGTGGTGTGCGAGGGCTCTGTTCTCCAGTGTGGCGATATTGTGCTCCCAGGTGTGCATCTGGAGCTAAGAAAAGTGAGTCGTAGGGTTTCTATGGTGTGTCGATGAGCAGTTAAACTCTCCACTGCTGCTGAAGCTAAAGAGTGCTGACAGTTCTGTTAAAGACAATCTTGCGACTCCAGTGCTGTTAATTGCATTTCTTTGAAAAAATGTCTGACGCACTCTTCAACATTTAAAGCCTCTCCACAGAAAACATGAGCCTGAATCTGATGATGGCTTACAACTTCAACAAGCATTTGCAATGCAATAGACAACATATCACAAACATACACTGATTAATACAAAGATATAAAACAATACCATTAGCAAAGCAAATTGCTTTAACTTGAACAAAGGCGAGACCTATTGCATTTCCAATGCTTGTTGAAATTGTTCCCAATCCTTGTGGCGATGCTTGTTTGGACTGATCGCTTCCAGAATTGGTTGAGAATTTGTTGGTCTCACAGTGTGTCCACGCTTGAGTCAATTAATTTGCAGTGTGCTACATATAATATGGTATTAAGATTGCTGGAACTGGTTGTGCTCATCAGCTGTAAGAATAACATCATATTTAGAGTAAACATATTTAGAATGCACTGAATAATGCAGCTGAGGTTTTGTCTTGTTTTAAGATGCAGGAGATCAGTTGTTTCCATCCAGGGGAACCCAAAAATGTCACCCTATGCCCCACATATATCTGGAGACTCGGTGCAAAGCACTGACAAAACTCGTGCCCACCAGTTTGGCTGCTGAAACCAGCAGGGCATATGAAGGGGCATTTGGGCACTGCTTGAGCTGCATTGGGGGATCTGCGAATCAAGAGTTATTCTCACTGGAGTCATGGATTAACTCACTTTTGCATCTTCGGGGTGAGAGGAGGTCTTCAGCCTATGCAGTCGGGCGCATTGTGGCCATGGCTTTCTTTGCCAGGGTGACGGGTGAATGATTTTGCTAATTCCTTTTTTATCAAGAAGACTTTAAGGGCCGGAGAAACTCTAGCGGTATCAACAGGACCTTAGAAGGCTGGTCAAGTGATCAATTGCCTCCCATCTACCTACATCTCTACTTAAGAGGCTGTGCTGTTTAAATCATCTTTCTGTCCTGCATTTTACAGGGCATTCAGGGTTGGTAAATTGCTGGCTAGTTCAAAATCAGAATTAAGTGGCCAGTTACAATTCACCCACGTTCGGTTGTCTGATGATTCTTTATCTATTACCCAGCCATTTTCTGAGATCAACCAGCTACAGAGAGGGACTACCTAGTCTTCAGTAAACAGCTGGGTCATCCTTGCTTTCTGTTGGCAGCTTTGGCCGATTTCGCGCATGTGCGGCTGGTATGACAAGCCTCTGCTCTACTTGTTCACAGTAATGTGGTCCCTGTTTTAAATGTAATATGGGAATGTACTGGGTCAGTCAGGTCTGGTGGCTCAATGGACTAATGCATCACCGCAGGGACCTGTGTTTAAAGCCATGGTAACAGTTTCAAATCTCATTAAGCCCACTTAGCCTTCCATACTTCCGAGGTTGATAGATTTGGTACCATTGAGTTGAATTACAATAAACATCTGTTATTCAGCACCAATACTCCAAAGTAAATGTGCACTTTACAGATATGTTCAAACATTTGACATGGGGCCTGGATTGCCGAAGGGGGTAGGGTATGCAATGTGGAGCAGAGCGGTTGAGAAATCAACCATCAAGCTACTAATAATTTTGCAAAAGGTTCTGCAAATGTGCTAATGTCTGAATATTTCCCTGTATATACGTTTTGCACGTCCAAAGAGATCTGTAACTGCTGATTGTGAAATGTAAACTTGTTCTGGCTTTCACATACCATAAGTACTGTCTTGGTGTCGAGTCTTTTTTTCTTGTTGGTCCTGTCTCTGAAACCTCTTCTACTCAGCTGTCCCCCTCTTAATAGGTAACCAGTTACTCGCACAAACATAAAATGAAATGAATTAGATAAAATGAATTGCTGATGAATAGAAAATGTTTAACTAAGTGGTAAATTGGAACTTTGAAAGTGGAAGAAAACTATCATGAGAAACTTTTCAGGGTGATTCTATGTATAATGATACTTTCAAAACTTCAAAAATATAAATTTTTCTGTATATTTTCACGATGTATAAACAGTATTGTACTCTGGATCGACTGCAACAAGTCAGCTCGTAGATCTTAAGGCTGCCGCTAACAGCTCCATGAAGGTGCATCAGTCTGGGCCGTACAACCTCAGCGGAATGGGGTCACCGTTCCTTTAAAGACAGCTTGCCAGGTCTTCCCCCTGTCAAGGAACTTATCTGCATTGTTTTTGTGCATAGGGTCACGCTCTAGTGTGTGAGTGGCATTGATTTCACACCCACTAGTCGCTGCTTTAAATAATTAGATCAACAAAATGTTATTTTATACTTAAAAACCCATCCCAGTCACTGGATAGACTTCTGTACTTCCAAATTGCACCAGAAGCGACAGACATGGCTGGTTTAGCCATATACGCCTCTAAGTGCATTTTCTTTAGCAGGCCTCTGAAGCTATTATTACATTGGATAAAACGTCTAGCCACATAATATTTATATTGGCTGGTCATCTGCTATTGTTTGTTGTTGTTGAAGAAGGGTTTGCCTCACATTGCAGTGAAAGTCACCACTTTTTCTGCAGTTCACGGCAGAAATGTGATAGTAATACTCTGCCATGTCCCCAGTTACTCCATCTGAGGGGCAGATTTACAAGCCCCTTGCGCCATCAGTGCGTCACTTTTCGTGACGCACTGGCGACGCATTTCAATACCCTATATTTACAAGGACAGGAAAAGCCACCCTGCGTGACTTTTCCTGTCCTTGCAAATACGATCCCTTTACACGCAACACTTTGCGTGAAAGGGGCGTTCCATGGGTGTTGCTGTGGGTGTTCCCACGCAACACCCATGGAACCAGACACATTTCCAGATTTACGAGAAATCGTAAACCTGGAAATGCTTCAGAATGCTACGCCACCCTAGGGTTGGGGTAGCCAGGTGCAACGAGGAGAAATGTTTTCATTTCTCCTCGATTTTTTCCTCTTTCAATGGGGCGTATTCTCAAGGACTTATCGCCGATTTATTGGCACTTTAGCGCTGCAAAAGTGGCGATAGACTCATCGCCCCATTCTCAAGCTGGTGCAAACTGCCGATATCGGCAGTTTACCAGCGATAGCTGCCGCAAAAAACATCGCCACGGATGAGTGCGACAACTAACGCTAATGATATGCAGAGTAGGCGTTCCCGTGCACAAACTCACGAAAACACCACTTCGCGAGATTCTCAACGACCAGCCAGATCTGCGATGTGAACCAAGAACAGGCGATAAGGCACGTTAGCAGCAGGGATTTAACACCTGCCTTTTGCTGGTGTTAAGCAGGACGACTACCTGCAGTATGAAAGGGAGCCCAGCCCAGAGCCACATCTGAAGACCAACACATGTCATGGAGCCAATTATCATGCAGATCGGAGAACCAAGAGAGCCACAACACCCACCGCCACCACTCCCAGGTCCCCCCCTCCCCCGGACCACTCCCCGGATTACCACCTAGGCAGTGCAGGACAGTGGACGACCCTAAAACGCACCAGCCCCAGAGACTCAACGCCAGAGGAAGCCATTGGCCAACACAGGCTCAAAAGGACAACCATCCACCGCATCCTGACCCACATTGCCCACAGGCTGATGGTACCAACACAGCAGACAACCCACATCCCCCCACAGACAAAGCTACAGGCTGTGCTGCACCTGTTGGCCCCTGGTACCTTCCAACCAACAACTGCCGGAGTCGGAGGAGTCTCACAGCCAGCCCCATCAAACTCCCTCACACATGTCATGGATGCATGTCCACAAAAGCAACGGTGGGCCCCTGTAACCGCAGCACACGATAGTTCCAATTCGTACTGCACCTGCGCAACCAACCCCAACGCCAGCCGTGCAAGACGCCTCCGTGCCCCATGCCCAAGATCGTACTAACCGAAATGTGGGTGCACCAAGTCATGAAGTCCAGTAGTCAACAGTAGTGTAAAAACAGAACTTTATTACAAATACACAAACAAACAAAACGAAAAGCTCAGCCAACGCGTTCCATTCCCAACGGGGAACTTCAACAGGGCAACGTGTCTTCAGAAACCTGTGGGAGAAATGGTGACAATGGTCAAACTTCCGTAAAGTCACATGCCTAATCTGGAACAGTGTTCTGCACTTGGACAAACCGGAATGCTCACAGGCATGATAAACCATGCATGAGAAGACCGTAACAGAACTTCGTGTGGCCGTAACCATCGTAGGAATGAAGAGGAAGGTAACGACCACACGAACTGCTGTTACGGTCACATCATGCAGGACTCATCATACCTGAAAGCAGCACGGTGTGTGTCAGCTCGATACCCCTGCCCCTCACTCCCCCCACACTGCGCAGGAACATCTTGAGACCATGCAAGGGAACTACGCCATAGCTGGCGTCACGCACGTGTTGGGGGCAATTCACAGCACACGTGTATGACTTGTGCCCCCTGCCGACACTGCTCACAACCACCCCAACAGCAACCACACGCATGCCATCACTGTGCATACAGAAGTGGACCACCGTGGCCTGTCCACCAATGTCGTCGCAAACTCCCCAGGCAGTGTGCATGATCCCCACATATCTGCAAGTCCGCCACCAACCAGCGCTTTGAGGATGGCCCCCATGGAAATGCACTGCCCATCGGCAAGTACCAACTGAACACACCACACACCTCAACTCCACAATCCCCCAAATCACAACTGTGGGAATGCACACGTCACCAATCCACCACCAAAGTGACTACTGGATGTGTCACAGTCTGCGCCACAACCTGCCCATAGGCCTACACACACGTGGCTGACCACCTTCAATGTGCACATTCACACTGGAGACGAGGTGGCTACGTCCCAAACCAACCCACGCACATCACGTCATCGCATGCAGGGTCGTATCAGCAAGGGCGGCGCCCCCCACCCAGCCACAAGTCCGCCGCCGTGACCGGTGGTGCCTGCGCGATCCTGTGCGCCTGCTGCACCCCAGCCCTGGTCCCCAGACCGGTCCTCTGCCCAGCGATGACTGGCCGCCCCTGTGCACCCAGGCCTCAATGCTCACCTGTCGCCACCGGCGTGTCTCCAAGAGGGCCCACCACGTGCAGGTGCATCCTCCTCAGCCGATCGCTGGATTCCGCGCCACAGGCCCCCAGCGCACCCTGCGGCACCGCACTGCGGAGTCATGTGTGTGCTGACTGCTGCCTGCGCGTACACTGCGGTCCAGCAGGGCACACTGTTCAATTTGAGTCTTGATTCGCTGGACGCCGTATCGAGGCCAACGCATCATCGCAGGCTGCACACCCGCTCAGCTCTTCAGGTGCCACTAACCCTGTGCAACGCAAGTCATCATCACATGGTTGTAGGCCCCTGCCAGCCGCAGTGCAGCGGGTGCCACTGACCCAGTGCAACGCAAGTCATCACCACGTGGCGGTAGGCCCGTGCGGGCCGCAGTGCAGCGGGTGCCACCAACTCAGTGCACCGCAAGTCATCATCCCGTGGCGGTAGGCCCATGTGGGCCGTAGTGCAGCGGGTGCCACCAACTTAGTGCGCCACAAGTCATGGACCCTTCATGATTGGGTCGCGTGGTGCGGACGCCATCATGTCGTCTCCGGCAGTGGGGAATGTGACGTGCTAGGCCCCTTTTATTGGCAGGGTCACATGTCCTGTGACGCCTGTGCTGGATGGGTGTGGTGTGGGTGTGAACCAGCCCTCAGGGAGTGGCTGTGGCATGCTGACAACTAGACCAGTGATCATCAGATCACTACAGGGAAGACCTGGGACATGTAGCTTTGTTGTCCCCCCTCTGAGCGTAAGCAGAGTGGACTGGCCTGGCGTATGGCAGGCCAGCGTAGGGGTGAGAACAATGAGCCCGGGGCTCTGGGCGTGCTTCAGTTCTGGGATGGACATGGAAGTAACTGATGCTTGTGTCTCGTTTGTAGTGTCTACGCCACCCGGAACGCAATCAGCAATGTTGCACCCTGTGACTCAAGTCCCACGACATGAGCAACATGGGCGTAAGGGGGAATCACTGACCCTACATTCATCCATACTCTCATACTTGAATGATCAAAGGCATGACACATCTGTGCGATTCTGAATGTTTAATTCACATCCAGTGGAGTGTTGCAGCTGGAGCAGTACAGGGCCATGCAAACCCCACTTCACATTATTGGCCCGTGGAGGGCCAGCCAGAGTCCTTCAGGGAATGACAAGTAAATCGGAAGAGGAAGAGTTCAGTCCGCAGTCTGATCGCTGTGTCATTGGTAACCAAACAGAAACTGGCAGTCCATGTCGAGGTCCAAGGTGAGTGTCGTAGAGTGTATCGGGGGACAGTGGAAGGTGATGTTGCAAAGGGCAGAACCAAGCAGAAACAGGACATATGGCGGAGATGAATGCTACTGCCTCCTCCTTACCAGTAAGGTTGATTCACCAGCATCTTTGTCCTCTGATGTCACATGTGCCTCACACGTGGGTGGTGGTGGATTGCCTGCCGTACTGTGATGCACTGACACATCAGGGGCGGAGATGTGGATGTAGAAGCAGCAGCAGCATTCATCTGCGCAAGGCCTTGAGGCAGCAATGCCATGACGATGTGCTGCAGGGCATGGAAGGTCCCAGCCACATCTCACTGGTGTGCAGCCGTGGCAGCCATTCTTTCCGCCGTCATCCGCTCCATGTTCTCCATGAGCCCCCGCATCTGTCCCAACTTCTGGCTGACATCGCTGGAGCCACTCTGACTGGACAGTTGTTCTTGTCTCAGTATCATGACTCCAGCGATGTCAGCCATGGATCGTTGGAGAGCATGGAGCGGACTGAGGGTGTCCGTTAGGGACTGTAAGTGGTCCCTGATGGTACTCAGACACCCATGTATGGCATCAAGTTTGGCTGCCATGAGGTCGAACCCCACCCGCACCTGATCAGCCATCTTCTCCTGGACCTCTAACACACGGCGTTGGAAGGCCATGTGTTGTCCGTGGGGGTACTGGGAGTCAGCCGGGGTGGTAGGTGCTTCCTACTGTGTGGTCTGTGCAGGGGGTGGGGTCTCCTCGATGCAGCTGGGCTGCCCTGCTCCTGGAGGTGAGGTGCCGTAGCTGTCCATGAACTCTTGGAGGGCGTCGGTGTCGAAGGTGTGGAGGTCCTCTTCGTCATCAGTGAAGAGCTGTTGGGTCTGCTCTGCAGGAGGTGTTGGTTCTCCCTCTGCAATGTGAAGGGGAGGTGCAGTTTGACATTGTGTTCACATGTATGTTGACGCATTGTACAAGTTTACATACAAACTGCATGACAATGTACATTGTGACTGTTTGGGAGGAGCTGCCTATTTGATGCGGGACAGTGGACATTTCGACAACATCACGGATGTGTGTTTGTACTTGTACATTATCATCTCACATTTCCCTGCTATGCTAAATGTGATTGACCAGTTTCTACACACAAGCTGCACCAGTTGTGTCCTCTGTTCTGTTGTGAACGTGTTGCAGTTTGTACCACATTGTTGTCAATGTTGATGTGCTCTGAATGTCATGTGTGTGTGCTGCATTTTGGGAGAGTCGCCCCAGCAGCTCTGATTTGGTTGGCCCTTATCCCTTTCAGGCGGTGTGCCTTTGACTTCTATGCTTATACAGTGCTGAGATGTTGCATTCTTAGGTAAATTGGGCTCTTGGTGGGAGTTGGGACTCTGGGGCATGGTTTGTCCGCAGATGTGTTGTTGACGTCAGGAGTTGTTTGTGCATGTGGATGTGTCAGAGTGTGACCTGCTCCTTTACGGATATGGTCCACACTCAGCCACCTCAGTATGGTGGCGTGCACCATGTCATGATGATCAGACTTCAGCCATGCTAATCGTCATGCAGTGTCACTTGCATTGTCAGTGTGGCTCATGGACCCGCAGCTTTGCTGGGTTCAGCACATGTGCATGGGTTGGTTGTGAGATTGGTGATGTGTGGGAAGGGCCCCCTCTGGGCAAATAGTCAACAGGGGCCTACTTGCTGTTTCTAGGTGTGCTGCAGTGTGCCAAGGGGATCAGGGACATGATCCAGAGTCATTGTGGGTGTGCACTGTGCTCCGCTTGATTGTGCATGTGTGCCATTGTACCCATCTCCCCCCGTCCCCCCAGTCCCTGGTGGTTACTCACCCTGTTGCTGTTGTGTCAGGTCATGTTGAGCAGTGTCCGATCCCCTAACTCCTGCCACCGTCTCCCCACTGATGACTGTGGCCACCATTTCCTCCATCTCATCCAGCTCCTCCTGTGGCGCTGGACTCCCACCTCCAGTCAGCATTGCTGCCTTCTGGTTGTTGGCGAGTTTCTGCTTGGTCTTGCGCTTCACATCATTCCAGCGCCTCTTGAGATCTTCCATTGTCCTCCTCAGCACTCCGACTGCATTCACCTTGTCCAGGATGGACTGCCATGTTGCATTTTTTGTTGCCAATGACACAGTGGAGGTGACGAACAGTTGTTGATGGTGTTCTATCACCTCTGTGATCAGGATCCTGTTTTCCTACGGACTGAACCGCGTCTTCCTCTTCTTCTTGTCCTTGCCCTTCCCTGTCCCCGAGGTCCCAGGCTGCTCCTCCTGGGGGCCTGTGGGGTTCTGGCCGTTGTCTGTACCTGCTCCGGCTGCCTCCATTGTGCTTCGCTATAGTTTGGTTTTTGTTTGTGTTTTTATTTTTTCTGCTTTTGTAGTGATTTTTCCCGCCTGACGTGTGTGATTTGCAGGCCTGGCGCTGCTTTTCGCTGATTGTCTTATCGCGGTTGGGCCCATCGCAACTTTTTTCGCGTTCGGGTTTGGATTTTCATCGACGTCCCGGTAATGTTATCGCTGACATTTGAGGCGTTATCGGGAGACTATTGCATGTTACCTCCGTGTTGAGAATACGACGTTAAACCGGAGTTATTTTCCCGCGATAGACTGCGATATGAAAACTTGCGTTAACCTATTTTGGCGATGTTTATCGCACGTTCTTGAGAATATCCCCCTATGCGCGCTGCATTCTACAGCACGCATTGAAACAGGAAAATGCCTGTAGTGATTGTTTTTGTGCAGGAAGGAGCCCCTTCCTGCACAAAAACAATCTCCCCATGACGCAGGCATCCTTGCACCATGGTGCAAGGGTGGTTGCGCTGGCGCATGGCAGCTGTTTGTGCGCCAGCGCAGGGAAGAGCACAGGAATGTGACATATTATTGTAAATATGTCGCATTCCTGTGCGTTGAAAGTGCGGCAGCGTGGCACAGCCAAAGGGTTTGCGTTGCCGCGCTGCGGCACTTTCTTGTAAATCTGCCCCTTAGTGTTTTTGACAGCAACAATCAGACCATATTCACTGCCTATCCGGAATGAGTGACGACCTACAGTGCGTGACCTTCATTCTCCCCTTCATGTTCCCACTGCTTGGAATCCTGATCCCCATCATAGGCCTGCCCGATTGCAGGAAGGTCAAATGTAAACAGATTATCTCAAAGCCTTCTCCGACCTGCGTTGGGCCAGCAGGCGGTGAATTAAAAGACGTGTGAATAAGGGAATGAGACGAAATCAGCCAAATGGCAGGAGGAGTTTTACATTCAGCTCCCCATAAATGGCAACCTCTATAGTGTTTGGAAGCCGAGTAGCGATTACAGGAAAATGTTGTTTTCCAGAGCGCTCAAAGATACAGTCCACACACCTCACTCACAGCAGCCAGCGCTCCGCCGCCTGAAGCCAACGCTCTTCCACCTGCAGTCAGAATTACAACCGCCAGACGCTGCCAGGGATCCGTTCCCCGGCACAGAAGGGGCTCTGGGTAGGCACCAACAGAGCAGATGTGCAATGGGCGGCCTGAAGCCTGGCAGGCGTGGGCGCTTAGAGGCCCGGACCTACTGTTGGGAGATACAGCGAACGGGCCGTAGATCTGTGGAGGAAGTGGACCCTATGCTTGAAGAGGTCTCACAAGCAGGCGCTTTGATCATGTGTATTTATTTACATAACTTATGCTTCGTTAGAAACCGGTTTCACGCAGGCAGTTTCTCTTTATAGCTAAGGCTAGCCTTCCCCAGGTCGGGAAAACATTTACCGAATGACGTTTGGGGATTCAGTCAGTGCTTAATTTGTAAAAAAAAAAAAAAAAGTGCCAGGGCCTTCGTCAGGAGGCTACTGCAGTTTGCAGTATCCATTGCCCCTGACAGTGACAATGCCAACACCACTACTAACCGTCACACTCTAACAAGTGTGACAATTCATACTAATCCAGGCCCCCAAAGCTCTAAGAATTGCCTGGGTGGCAGGTATTAGACATTGCTAACGTATATTCAATTATTAAGCCGCTGTTGCTGTGCTGATCCCTGTAGGAAGCTGACTCTATAAATAGTGAAGCGATACCAAAGGGGATGATGGACGGAGCGTTAGAGCAAATCAAACACTCACCCCCAGTCAACTGATCTGGGTTTAATCCATCATCATTCTTTAGCTCACTCCACCACCCCAGTTCAGACATGGCCATATGCAAATCAGTCTGACCCTGTGCCTCATGGGAACAGTCCAGCCCGAACTGCCAAGCCATGTCTTCCCTGGACGGGAAACAAGCATCCTGGGACCGGTTTCGGGTTCAAAACCCTCATCAGCCAGGCTATCTTGAATCCAGTGGCAAAGTGAGCAAGGGACCCACGTCTGGGCATACCCTGCCAACTTAGGGCAAACAAAGCGATATCAAAGGGGATGATGGACGGAGCATTAGAGCAAATCAAACACTCACCCCCAGTCAACTGATCTGGGTTTAATCCATCATCATTCTTTAGCTCACTCCACCACCCCAGTTCAGACATGGCCATATGCAAATCAGTCTGACCCTGTGGCTCATGGGAACAGTCCAGCCCGAACTGCCAAGCCATGTCTTCCCTGGACCGGAAACAAGCATCCTGGGACCGGTTTCGGGTTCAAAACCCTCATCAGAAAGGCTATCTTGAATCCAGTGGCAAAGTGAGCAAGGGACCCACGTCTGGGCATACCCTGCCAACTTAGGGCGAACAAAGCGATACCAAAGGGGATGATGGACGGAGCGTTAGAGCAAATCAAGCACTCACCCCCAGTCAACTGATCTGGGTTTAATCCATCATCATTCTTTAGCTCACTCCACCACCCCAGTTCAGACATGGCCATATGCAAATCAGTCTGACCCTGTGCCTCATGGGAACAGTCCAGCCCGAACTGCCAAGCCATGTCTTCCTGGACCGGAAACAAGCATCCTGGGACCGGTTTTGGGTTCAAAACCCTCATCAGCCAGGCTATCTTGAATCCAGTGGCAAAGTGAGCAAGGGACCCACGTCTGGGCATACCCTGCCAACTTAGGGCGAACAAAGCGATACCAAAGGGGATGATGGACGGAGCGTTAGAGCAAATCAAACACTCACCCCCAGTCAACTGATCTGGGTTTAATCCATCATCATTCTTTAGCTCACTCCACCACCCCCAGTTCAGACATGGCCATATGCAAATCAGTCTGACCCTGTGCCTCATGGGAACAGTCCAGCCCAAACTGCCAAGCCATGTCTTCCCTGGACCAGAAACAAGCATCCTGGGACCGGTTTCGGGTTCAAAACCCTCATCAGCCAGGCTATCTTGAATCCAGTGGCAAAGTGAGCAAGGGACCCACGTCTGGGCATACCCTGCCAACTTAGGGCGAACAAGCGATACCAAAGGGGATGATGGACGGAGCGTTAGAGCAAATCAAACACTCACCCCCAGTCAACTGATCTGGGTTTAATCCATCATCATTCTTTAGCTCACTCCACCACCCCAGTTCAGACATGGCCATATGCAAATCAGTCTGACCCTGTGCCTCATGGGAACAGTCCAGCCCAAACTGCCAAGCCATGTCTTCCCTGGACCGGAAACAAGCATCCTGGGACCGGTTTCGGGTTCAAAACCCTCATCAGCCAGGCTATCTTGAATCCAGTGGCAAAGTGAGCAAGGGACCCACGTCTGGGCATACCCTGCCAACATTAAAGAATGATGATGGATTAAACCCAGATCAGTTGACTGGGGGTGAGTGTTTGACTGTACTATTCAGTGTTTGAGCTCGCCGGCCACCGATGTAACATCTCTTTGACCCAGACTGGGTTGATGTCATAGATCTGCAGGTACCACTTTTTAGGGTGCTGTAAGGGTGGTCACTTTATTAGTTAATTGTGTACCACTACCAAAAAGTGTGGATAGATCTTGATTTGGTCCTGAAGAATTGCCTTCTAATTGAAGTATTGGCAAGAAACATGTTGACCCCAAATGCGCACAGCCCCGTGACCTTATAACAGGGGTGCGCTACTTTCACGTTTTTAATGAGGAGAGTGGCCACGATCATTAAAGTAGTTTTGGGTGGACCACCTCCTTCTGTTTTAACCTCACTTCTACACTCACTACATCTACACTCACTAGGGCCCTCACACGCACGGCACCTTACGGCAAAAGGAAATAAAGATCTCCGCCAAAAGGCCCTGTTAAGGGCGCCGATCGGGTATTGCAGCGCCGACCCGATAAGGAGCAGACCCGATGATGAAGCAAGACACCCCACTGATGGGGGGTGTGTGAGGGTCTCTTTTCCGAAAGGAGGTAATGTTCTCCTGCTCTTAGTGTGTTACTCACTACACTAACCATACGTCAACCTATAGTGTTCACTAGGAACTGCATACCATTCTGCTTTGTATCACTTTTGGGCGTGTATGCTGGACCTGGATAAAGATAGCCAATAGTCCTCAAATTTGTTAATAAATCCTATGGGGAAAAACATATGCTGCAAGGACTTAAGGTGAGTATGGGGCAAGGTGGAAGCCACACCAACAGGTCACCTTGGGAAGCTCTGGGGTGTCCAGGTGAAGAGGTGTGTTTCGGCATCGGGTACTACATTTACTTCAAAGGGGAATGGTCTGGTTAGAAAGAGCCTGCAAGCTGGGACTGGAAGGTCAGTCCGGTTGAACCCACAGGCAAACCAAGGGTGGGCTCAGCGTTTGAGGGTCTCAGGATCCCACTGGCACTTTCACCTCCCTCAGACTCGGGCTGTGGGGCGCGGGTGCAGAGGTACTTTGAGGTGTCGGGTGGAGGCATTCGGAGGCTCTCTCTTGGTTCTGCAGAAGAGGGGCAAACAGGAGAGCTGGGTCGTTGATAAGAGCTGGCCAAATAAGGACAAATAAGGAAGAAAAGAACGTGGAATAATGCCGAAAATCAGGCAAGCTGAGCCCCCCAGGAATACCAGTATTGCCTACCCAGAGAGTAAAATCAGCAGAGAGGTCAGGAACAGAAGAGACACAGTCAGCCGCTGAACAAGCAGCTTACACCCTGGCAAACTCTGGCATCGCACTTGTCCAGTGGTGGTACTTGTGGACGGTGGCAGGGACGAGACCACTTGGAAAGTTGGGCCCTGGGCAATTTCTTGGTGTACCCATGTCATAAAATGGCTTTGCAGTTCAGCCAAGGCCAAACCTGTGGCCTGGCTTATCCCTATGAGCTAAAGCATAAGCAAAGCCTTCAAATTATTTAAACACAATACCTTGGATTTAAAAAAAATTATTTTTTAACACATGTAAGTGTTTCAATTTAGTACATTAGATCACATCACTGCATTGACATTTATTTGAAGTGAAAGTTTCTGAACATTTGTCCGGTGTCCCTCACACCATGGCCAATATTATTGTTATAGTGGGTGTAATATTTCAGGTTATTAAAGCATATGCAAGAGAACTTTTGAACAAGCCCAACCTAAACTGAATTACATCAAGGTGCCTTCAAATGTGATGATCAAGTAAACTAGACACAGTGAAGCAAAGTGATTTGATTTAGATAATGTTTTAAAAAAATAATTTAATATGTTTATTTTTTTCTTTAAGTTTACCTTCTTATACATGTCATGGTATTTTCTTAATAAGTTATACATAATAATTCAGTAATATGAAGAGATACAAATACGGAAATACATCAAAAGTATGGAGAGATAAAAACCATAAGATACAAAATTCAATCACATACAAAGATATTACACCTCAGGGTTTGCCTCATAAGTTAAGATCTATTAAGAGTGAAAAGTGCCAGTGCAATAAATAGGATAAAAGAGAATGAACTTCATTAGCAGCTGTATCCCTGACCGGACGTCGTAAATAAAGGGGCAGAGTTACCAGGCCTCTACCTACCATTAGCCTTGGTTATCTGTATTATTAGACTTTTCAGATACACAATTAATTGACCAGTCTTGCTAGTGGGGCCCAAATTCTTTGGCCTAACTCCTTTTTTTTCCAGCCCCTTAACTTATACAGTGAAGATTCGATATTATAAATAGCCAATATTCTGGATTGCCAATTAGAAAAGGTGGGAGGGTCAGAGCTTATCCACTGAGAGGTAATGCATAGGCGAGCAATAGCCATTGCTATAAATATGAAGCCTATCTCTGACCTTATTCTTTCATTTATTTCTGATTTATCAACTAATCCCAAAATTAAAAGGGCTGGAGTGATTGGGACCGGTGAGCCTACAATCATAGTTAAAAAAACCTCCAGCTCCTGTAAAAAGGTATCCATTTTGGGGCAAGAGTAAAACATATGTATAGTGTCAGCAGCATGTACTCCACATCTATTGCATTTCCCTCCCCCCCTACCATCCCATTTTGCGATCTTTGCTGGGGTATAATAGAGGTCAAAGACCGACATAAAGTGCGGGCTCCTGAGACTTCCCGTGAGCAGCACCTGATTCGCCAGCTCCAATGAATCCTCACTATCTATTGATTCAATTCCAAGTCTACTTTCCCATTTCAAGTTTTGCCTATCAATATCATCTGGGGAGGCTTGGATTAAAATTTGGTAGATCTTCCCGATCCAGGGCTTACCCCTTAATGTCTCCACAAAGGGTATTTTTTCCGATATCAAATCTACCCTATTCTCCTTTCCCACCAGATAACTCCGTAACTGCAGATATTTTAAAAAAATCTCTCTTATCCACCCCAAACTTTTCCTGCAGATTCGTATATGACAGAAGTTGTCCTCCCCCGCACAGATCACCTAAAGAAATTATCCCCTTTATCCCCCATCTAAAAATGACTTGGTCCTGAAAGATTAATGGAAGTAGCCCTGAAGCCGAAAATGGGGTATAAGCATTGAGATTAGGGAACTTCAGTTTCCTCCGTACCTGTCTCCAGACTCCATAAGCAGCTTTCAATATTATGAATTTAGTTTTTTGTAATAAGAGGGTTCCAGTATCCTGACCAAGCATCACTTGGCTCCAGCCCCCATTCCTATTTCATATATAGTCGGCCTAGCCTCTACTGGTACTACCGCCTTATCCCCAACTAATAAAATACCTATATGTTGTAAGATCGGTGCCCAGTAGTAGAAAAGAAAGCTGGGGATTGCCCACCCGCCCCGCAATCTTGGGAGGGTCAGCCATTTAGCCGCCCTTCTAGGTCTACGATACCCCCATAAAAATCTCTGACAGATCCTATCCATCCTTGCTAGGGAGGGTGATGAAAATTCTAGAGGGACCGTTCTAAAGATATATAGAAATTTTGGGAGGATTGACATTTTAATAACATTGCTCCGCCCAAATAAAGATAGATGTAGATGGTTCAATCTTTCTAGTTTTTTACTCACATCATCCATTATTGGGATGATATTCAAATCCGGGATTTTCTCTACGGCCGCTGTGATCTTTACCCCTAGATATGTTGCCTCCTGTACCACCGGGAGGCCCTCAGTTCGAGCAGCCATGGAGCAGACAATCTGTGTTTTCTCCATATTTAACTTGTATCCAGATATAATACCGAACTGATCGGCTAGGGACTTTACCTCTGGCAGTGCCAAGGTGACATCAGTAGTGAGGACTGCGATGTCGTCCGCGTATGCAAGAGCCCTATACTCGGAGCCATTGACCTTTACTGCCTTGATGTTAATATTCTGCTCTAATTTTTTAAGAAAGGGGTCAATGTAAAGAGCAAAGAGCAGAGGGGAACACGGACACCCCTGCCAGGTGCCTCTACTGATATCAAGCTCCTTTGAATCCTGCCCTGATATGCGGATTACAGCTTTTGGTGAGCAATATATCACCTTAAGCGCCTGAATAAATTGCCGCATATTCCTTTCCATTGTAAAACATACCACAAATACCCCCAGGATACCCTGTCGAACGCTTTCTCCGAGTCCAACAGGGCTACCCCCAGCGGTGACTCCGTGGTTTGGGCCCAATCTAACAGAGCAATAACACGGCGGACATGGTCCGTCGTGTCCCTGCCGGGAATGAACCCATGCTGGTAAAGTGATACCAAAGGGATGATGACCTTACCTAACCTGGCTGCAAGTATTTTCGAGTAGATATTGCTATCACAGTTTATGAGTGATATAGGTCGATACCATGCTGGAGCCAGGTCAGGTTTCCCTTTTTTCTTCAACACCACTATAGTGGCATGTTGCCAAGAGCTAGGGACTTGACCCCTTTGGGCCAACTGAAGGATTTGTAGCATTTCTTGACGGAGAGACTTTGAAAATGCCCTGTAAAATTCTAGGGAAATACCATCAGGGCCAGTGGCCTTGCCGAGAGCTAGGGAGGCTAAGGCGGTCTCGAGCTCTTCCCAAGTAATCGGGGAAGCTAGAATTTCATTTTGTGCTTCTGTGACCTCCATTGTTTCAAGATCCCTGAAGAATTCTTCCAGAGATTCCTCCCCTGACGAAGACATTCCCTCGGTGTATAGATGTTCATAGAACTTTTTAAATACATTTAAGACTTCTGTTGGAGAGTCTTGAATTTGGCCTAAATGGTCTCTAATTTTCCCAATTCGATTAGCCACCTCTCGTTGTCGAAGACAACATGCCAAGACCCGCCCAGTATTCTCCCCTAATTCATATAGCTCGGACCTATACTGTGCATATTTGGCTGCCACCTCAGTTCCAAAATGATGATGTATTTTAGATTTAATGATTGCAATTACCTGCGGACAATCCTCGATATTATGCCCCTTAATTACTTTCTCCATCAGTCCTAGCTCAGCGATTTTTAACTGTTCAAACCAATTCCCGATCTCCTTCTTGTTAGATTTGAAAATCCCATTCCTGCTATGCACTCGTATCATGCTACATTAGGTTAGCAGTGTGTGGCTAAATAGATGCCATTTCTATTCACGTTATGCAACCCACTGAGTTATCCCCGCAACGTGCAAGCTCTAGTTAGCAAGTGTGACTCCATTTTGTATTTCGTAATCCCTATTAGGCTGTGTCTGAACTAGGCCTTATTATTCGTACTGCTTGCCTCAGCAGAATACTGTATTTAGTTATTATTTTTTTCTTACCTGTTCAAGGCTGTTTTCCGACTTACTAATGAATAGGCCATTCTGCCTTCGCATACCTATCCAAGTGTGTAGTTCTGCTCCCACGTTGGGAGACGCTGAGACTCAGCATGGTGACCTCGGATCACAGATAGCATGTACCCATCTGGCGGGTGGTAGCCCATCCTCCTGTGCCTTCTTTGTTCACGTTCGGCTCAGGCCGGTAACTTTCCACTGTGGGTGTGGTTGGAGGCTTATTGGGAAGAATGATTACTCACTGCAGACTGTTGGGGGGGTCAGTCCCTCGGCAAACATCTTAGGGTGCAGGTCAGATTGGACTCCTCTACAGAGTATTACTAATAATGGTATGTTTGTATTCTCTACTGTCTGACCGACTCTTCATTTCTTGGGAAGGCCTAGCAGGTGGTTGTAAGTAACCCGGGTGGCCCCTAAGGGCCACATCCTTCAGTTGGCGCCCGAACAGGGACCCCACAAGGTGATCCAGCTCGCCCGTAATCGGGTTGCAGGGTCGGTGTTGCGTCTGGTCGGTCGGGCGGATCGGGGTACCCCACACGATCGAGCTTGGTTCTCGCAGCTGCCCCACCCGACTGATCGGCGCTTCCTCGTCTAGTGGTCACCAGCTGGGGTCCTGAGAAGGCGAAACCTTGGAGTTGACAGTTTGGTCCGAAGAGTCGGCAGTGGAGAATAACTTAACTCGACCTGTGTGCTCCAGGTGAGTGATTTGATTCTTGGAAAAATGGCGCCATTCTTGAACGGCACAAGCCTGAGGGCTGTGTCTTGGTACAGTCTCCAGACTGTCTTGGTGCAGTTTTCGGACTGCCTTGCTTGAACGGCACGAGCCGACGGGCTGTGTCTTGGTACGGTCTTCGGGCTGTCTTGTCTTGAACTTGGTGGGTCCGTGGACCCTTGGAAAAGGCACAGAGTGCTTGTGAGCAGTTTACCCAACCAACTGGAAATTTGGCCTGCGCTTGAAAAGGTCTGAGACTGTTCGCGAACAATCTGCCAGGCCAACTGGTAATTTGGTCAATGCTTGAAAAGGTCTGGGGCAAGAGCCTGTCTTCTTGAACTTGGTACAGTCTCCGGTCTGTAGGGAGTGGTCTTTGGACTATTTGTTTTGGTTTCTGAATAATTTTTGTTGCTTATCTTTTCTTTATATTTCTGTTTCTGGTGTTATACTTGTCCGTTAGGGACATTGCATGTGTCTTATATTACGATGCCTTGCTTAAGTAAACTGGGATGTTTTGGATGTCGGTGTTGTTCTACTAAGGCTCGATTGGAAGAGAGCCAGCCTGCACCTCCGGAGGGTACCCCAAATTTTGATGTATACGTCAAGCACCGTATTGGCCCTATTATGTTTAGCACATTGTGGAATAAATATACGAGGGACAATACTGAGTTACAGTGGCTACTTACTGGCTCGTTTGATGAGCAAAAATTGAATTTCTTGCAGGACAAATTGTTCGCCAAAAAGAGCAGGCAGTCGATGTTTGATTCTCTCAGAGTATGGCAGAAGGAAGCAAAGCAGCGGCGTATGAGAGCAGAGAAAGAGGGCCGGAAGAGGCAGACACAAACAATAACGCAGAAAGCAGTGGCCTATGAAAGGGCAAAGATAGAGAAAGGCATAGAATGTGCTGATAGAAAATTTCGATTGCAGACAGATAAATGTTATGTCAATAGAGAGGAAGGTGATGTTTTCGTTGAAGAGCTATTGGATTCTCGCCCTCCTCCACCTTATGCTCCTGAGCGGATATACCAAAGGGTCCCCACATCTCAGCCCCCGGCCTCTGGTGCCACGCTTCCAAGTCAAACTGCTTCGGCTTCAGCCCCGCCTGCTCCTTCCCTGCTCACGCTAGGGACCTGGGTGGGATCCGTTAGCTCTCCTGTTCCGTCTACTGGCTCTGTATCCACTGCTACACCCCCTTTCACTCCTACGACACTGTCTCCTTTAATGATGATACCTGTCTCCTCATCTGCTCTTTCTCCCTCAAGTATGACACCCCTAGTACTGCCAAATGGCGAGACCCCCGTACGAGGACTACATGAAGGGAACTGGGCGGCAGCACGAGACCGTATGGACAAAGTGTTGGTGAGTTCTGCTGTGGGTGATGAGGAGAAGCAAATTGTGCGAATCAGGCGGCTCAGTGGGCTCGGAACCCGATCTACAGTGTGGAAGATGTGTGGAGTGTGATGAGAGATTGTGAGCCCTTCATACAGCAACATGCCCTTAAGCACATGTCGGCCACGCTAATAGGACTGTGGGAGCAGTGTTTTCAAGGTGTTGGAACGCAGATCATCTATGACATACGGGACAGGGTATATGCTGCAGATATGGCTCCTAATGAGGTTTTTAGCAATGTAACGACATTAGTGGGTTATCGGGGCAGATTGCACCAAAAGGTTCCGACGATGGTGACCCAGTACCCCATGAGAGAGGTCCATCCCACTTATCATCCTGAAATACCAGAACTGCGCGACTCCACAAATGCTGTAATTCGGCCGCGAATCGATGCTCGGTTCCAGGAACAGTGGATCTACACTCCTTGGAAGAGGAGTGAGGTAATATCCCTTAAAAGTCAGTTGCCAGACCCTCGAAAAAACCCGACTGCGTATTATAAAGAGTTGACAGAGGCGGCCTCCTCCACGGTGATGACGTTAGCAGATATTGAATTGTTCTTTGGTTTGTTGGTACCGGTGGATATTTGGAGGCAAGTGCATACACAGGATCATGTGGTGGAATTGGGGGGAACATGGGATCAGATCAGGGTGTGGGATAAGGACCGCAAGCCCGGTGACAAGCCGAGGGCGGAGATATTGGCTTTACCGGGCCGCATTATCACCTATATGCACTCCCTTATCCCGCCGCAACGGGTGGATTGGGACAAGTTGACTGCATGTCGTCAGAAGAAGGACGAGATTGTGTCTGATTTCTTTACTAGGTTTGAAGGGGTGTTTCTCGACTTTAGTGGCCAGGATCTGTCATTGGAGGGTGGTGTCCCGTTGTTTGTCAGCAGGTTTGTTACCAATTTGCTTCCAGAGATTGTGACTAGGTTGCAGGCTTCAGAAAGCACTTGGAGCACCTCTTCCCCGTCAGTAATTTTGAGTATGGTACAGTACTACGAGCATAGAGAGAATGAGGACAAGGAGAAGGTGGAGAAAAAGTTAAAGGATTTGAAGACGAGGGTGTTGATGCAGCAAGTTGTGAGAGGAAGAGGTTCAGGTTCGGCCCAGCGGCTACCCCGGACTAACAGGGGGTGGTACTTCGAATGAACCCCTTGGGCTCAATCAATGTGCATATTGCAAGCAGGAGGGACATTGGCGGAATGAGTGCTCGGAGTTGTCACAGAGAGGTGAGGCCCCGAGAGGTGGGGGGTTTGGAGGACGGGGAGGAGGAGGCCACGGGGACATGTGATCAGAGAACACATCATCCAATAGACAGAGCGGGAACTACTTCGACGACCCCCGAGGGGGACAATACTATCATGACGAATATGACATGAACAAAGTAACAGGGATGTCTCACAGCTAGGACAGCCAGTGACAGGGTAAGGGACCAGTTCCGGTGCCTGTAGATCAGTGTGGACCCTATGTCACCGCAGATTTCCATGGTACGACCGAGAAATTCTTAATTGATACAGGGGCTATGAATAGCTCTGTTTCCTGTTCACTGGTCCCGGGGGCAGCTCTGTCTGGCCAAAATAATGTTTTGGTGAGTTTCTCAGGCGTGCCGGTTGTCAGCCCCATTTCCAAACCTCTTGCTTTGACTATTGCCCCCTTCACGGTTGATTCACCATTTCTATTAACGTCAAATTGTGGGGGAAATTTGTTAGAGTTGGATTTGTTGAAAAGGTTGCATGCGACAATATTTTCTTCCCCAGACTGTGTTTTCAGGACTATTGGACCGCATGTGGCCCGTGCCAAACAATGCTTCGCAAAAGATGCCCCCCTCCCCGCTGAGTTTCAGGATATGCCACGTACACTGTGGGCTACAGGAGACACGGATGTGGGGTTACTCCAGATCCCACCGGTCTCTATACAGATCAAAGACAATGCTAAATTGCCGCGTATTCCCCAGTACAAGATATCCCAGGCAGGAGAAAAGGCCTTATTGCAAATAATGCAGGATTTGATTAAGTCTGGTGTGGTTGAAGAGACAGCGGCGAATGTGTGTAACAGCCCTATTCTTCCTATTCTTAAAAAGGCACCCTTGGATTCTTCTGATGCTCACCCTGATGTTTATCGCTTCGTAATTGACCTTAGAGAGGTTAACAAGATAGTGGTCCTCCAGTATCCTGTAGTCCCAGACATTACCGCGATTTTGACAATGATTCCCCCGTCTGCAAAATTATTTTCAGTCATCGATTTTAAGAATGCTTTCTTCAGCATTCCGATCCATACAGATAGAAAACATCTGTTTGGATTTGCAATAGCCGGAAGGAGCTTTAGATTCTGCCATGCTCCACAAGGCTATACAGAAAGTCCGAGTATCTATAGTCAAGCTTTGAAAGCTCAATTGGATTCTTTGGACCTTCCCCCTGGTAATGTGCTGTTGCAGTACGTTGACGACCTCCTGGTGGCTTCAGACACTGAAGATGGTTGTAAAGAGGCCACAGTTAAATTGTTATTACATCTGCAACGATTTGCACTTGCCACTTTATCACTGTCCCTGGCCCTGATCTAGAACTTTTGTACTTTTGCCCCGCTCCCTGGAGGACGCTTCAAAGGCACAGAGCCGGTCCCGCGACGCGGGAGACCGCTCTGCAACGATTTGCACTTGCCACTTTATCGCTGTCCCTGGCCCTGATCTAGAACTCTTGTACTTTTGCCCCGCTCCCTGGAGGACGCTTCAAAGGCACAGAGCCGGTCCCGCGACGCAGGAGACCGCTCTGCAACGATTTGCACTTGCCACTTTATCGCTGTCCCTGATCTAGAACTCTTGTACTTTTGCCCCGCTCCCTGGAGGACGCTTCAAAGGCACAGAGCCGGTCCCGCGACGCGGGACGCGCGCGGGCTCAGCACGGGCCAAGACCGGGCCAAGACGGGCCGTCTTAGCCCGTCAGAGGCCGGAGGAGGCTGGGCTGGGCCAGGTCTTTTGGACTGAACTGTATGTGTGCTTTTTGAGCCCCTTTAATCTCTAATTGAACGTTCAATTGTTTGAATTTGCAAGACTTTTTCCCCTTTAGTATTTAATAACGGTAGGGGGTGTAATCTTTGCTTCTGTAGTTTAGATTACTCTTTTCTAATATTAGGCAGTTACCGCGTGTTGTGTAGCGGAAAGAGTATATTAGTGTTCTAATCATAAGAGGCAGTATAATGGGGAAGAGGAAAATTCAAAACGCGAGCCTAGGGCAACCGGGTGGTAAATCAGAAGATGTGAATAAAACCATTTTGAAATATCTAAAGGGGGTGGTTGGAGCTTTGGATAAACAAATATCTACGGTTGAGGAGTCCCTAAAAGGGAACCCCCAGGAAGTGGTTACTACAAGTAAGACCACTATTTTACAACAGACGGGGATTGAAGAGGAGGGGGAGAAGGGGCTTCTAGGAAACCCTAATAGGGAGCCCACAAATGGTTGCATTCAGGTTATTGGTGAAGAGATTATCATCAGTGATCTGGATGCAGAGCGGTCCCGTCCACCAAAAAGATGCTGCATGCCGAAATCGAAAAAAGGGCCGAGTAGCCCACAGGTCCTGACACAGAATGCTCTACCTGAGCCTACCCCGCAGATACCTGTAGTGAAGAATAAACAGGGGAACGGTAATTTGGTACAGCCTAAAAATAAAGGTTTGGCAATGAAAATTAGAAAAAGGAGGGGGAAAGGGAATTATGACGTAGACACAATTAATATAGGGAATGAGTTAGCCGATTTAAGTAATTTTATTAAACAATCATTTGCGGCTATAGAATTAAGAGTTGCCAAGATAGAGATGGACCTGGCATCCTTGGTAAAGAATCGAGACAGGCCCCCTATAGTGGATAATAAGGGTGATAAAAAAGATCTAGAGAGAAGGGGAGACACTTTTAATCCATGCAGTCTGAATACAAATGGTAACAACAGTGAATTGATAGAAAGGAGTATTGATAGGACGGACATACGACAGGGTAATAGACAACAGAGGAAACAGGCCCAAATATAGGGAAAGATGAGATTAAATTACCTGAGCAAATAGGGAATCGTCAAATTTTAAATTTACCCCCTGCGGCGCTACCTTATACGGTGGTGCTGATAAATGTTCCCCCGTTACCTGAAGGGGAAAAGGAAACATGGGACATACTGAGGAATAGGACAATTCATTGCTTGGGAATAAGAATAGGTCTAGCCCAGGATATGTTTTCGGCTTTTAAAATGGTTAGACGGTTTGCCTGGGTGGGTACAATTGGAAAATACACGCAAGGGGACTGCATAGTCCTTTCCTTAGGAAGTCCTTTTTTGGTCCGGGAAATTTTCCGAAGGATGGGTAATAACAGATGTAACTTGGAAGTAGGAATAAAGGTACATCCTTTGAGCTTCTTTTATCAACCTGGCCCCACAAAATGGATTCAGGATAGGTATCCCCATGTGCAGAACACAAGTAAGCAGGCACATAGTATAGAGGTCTCCAATAGATTTTTGCCACTCCAATCTTTGGACGAGAATGATTGACTCCCGGTTAATGGTGATGAGTACAACTGTGTTGATCAAGTCGCACCCACAGAATTAAATGCGATTTCACGAGAGTGCGATAATGGGGGGTGTAACCTTGTCACCAGTAAGATAAAGGAATACAGTGAGGAAGTGAATAACCTAGTGGAGGATGAAATTAGTGTGGGATGTTCTACAAATGCCATTAACGGTAGTGGGACAAACGAACACACTAATGGAACCATCACCCCTGATAGACCAACTGCTTATGTTTCTGATGGAATACGAGTGTTATTCTGGAATATTGCTGGCCTACAATCAAAAGTACATAATTCCATCTGGATAGATTTTATACATAGTTTTGACATCTTATGTCTCCAGGAGACCTGGTTACTGAAGCAGATTAATTTAGATGGTTATAAGACTTTCCATATACCTGCTGTCAGATCCATGCATGGAAGACATAAAGGAGGTTTGAGTGTATATATCTCAAATTTGATTATGGTTAGGAAAATAGAAATGCTTAGTTCAACGAGTTACTATCAATTGCTGGGTATTTATTTGAACTCTCCAGTGGTATTATGTATAGTGAATTTTTATAATAACATCGAACAGGGTGAACTGGGTAAAATCATAAAGTCGCTTAGTGATGAAATGTTTAAAATTAGGGTACCAAATGACTTTGATGTGATCTTCCTATGTGGCGGGGATTTTAATACTGGTATTTGTGGTAATACTGAAAATGGGCAGTGTGGGCTACATGATGAAGTAAATGTATACACCCCACATTTTGTTCATAATGTAAAGGGAGAAATGTTTAATGATTTTGTGGCAGGACATGATTTGGGTTTTGCAAATTGTTTGTGTACTCCACGTGTTGATTTTACCCCAACGTTTATTGGCAGAGGTTTAGCATCATTGATAGATTTTATAATCATCCCCAATAGATATGCAACCTGGTTTGACAATTTTAAAACCCATCTGAATGCCCTCAGTGATCATTTACCTTTGAGCATCTGCGTAACTATTCCCAAATTAGTTGAAAAACCAAATAGTAGCTATCTGGCATTGTCACAAAACATTACTCTAGCACGCCAGAATGGCTACTCTTTACGTTGGGGGAAAATAAAGGCCGACGAAGTGATGAAACAAATTATAATTAATGCTAATGACCACATAGCGGTATGTCTCCAAGAGAGCGCAGATTATAGTGACATTTTGAGGGCTTTTTCTATTATTACTTTGGAGATTCAAAACTCTTTAGGAGCAAAAAAGAAGGTATCCCCAATAAGGACTAACGGATGGTTCGATACTAAGTGCACGAAAGCATATAACTTGCTGAAGGGTGCCCTCCACAAAACTGTGAGAAATAAGGAGGAAATTAGTACATGCAGAAAGAATTATAATTTGGTTAGAAAAAATAGGAAAAAAGAATTAAAAGAACAGGCTTGGGAATTACTCTATGAGGCCTCAAAAAAAAGGGACTGTACTATGTTCTGGCGGGCAGTAAATGCCCCATTTTTTATAAATAACGAGGGACCTAGGATTGAAGTTGCCATAGATGAGGAGTCCTGGATCAAATTTTTCTCGAGCGTGTACAGCATTAGGGGGGCCGATGCATCCATGACCGACTCTGATCTGCAGATACAAGACGGGATGGATAGTTTTGTGACTATAGGGCTAAATGTAACATTAGATGAAGTCACGGCAGCTATTAATGAAAGCAAAGGAGGGAAGGCGCCTGGACCAGACGGCGTCCCCATGGATTTATTTAAAAACCTTCCAGCACTTTGGTCCCCATTGCTGACACAGGTTTTGAAGGCATGCTGTGAGAAGGGCTTCATCAAGACGTGGTCTGAATCTGTGATTATTCCAATTTTTAAAAGGGAGAACGCGATAACCCCGCGTGTTATCGTCCGATTTCTCTCTTGGACTCCTGGTTAAGGTAGTAGGTAGAATAGTCCTGAATAGACTACAAACTTGGGCCAAGGACAACAACATTTTATGTAAAGTGCAGTATGGTTTTAGACAAGGGCTAGGGACTATTGAGCAGGTGTTGAATTTTATAATGATATCAGGGAAATACACCCAAGCTAAAGAAGGGAAAATGTACGTAGCTTTTGTGGACCTTACGTCCGCTTTTGACTGCGTAAATCACAACAGACTTTGGGATATATTGCGGGATTTAAAAGTAGACCCAATTTTAATCCGGTTTTTAAGGCAATTGTATACGGGGGCCTCAGCAAAAGTGAGACATGGAATCGGGGCGAATGCACTGCGTCGTTTGCGGTGGAAAAGGGTGTGAGGCAGGGGTGTGTCCTGGCTCCGTTCCTCTTCTCTTTATACACCAACGCATTAGAAGAGGAGTTAACGGCCAGTACAAAAGACCCCCCTCACTATAACAACAAGCCCATAGTATCACTCCTTTACGCGGATGACGCAGTGCTTATGGCCAGAACTCGGCTGGGTCTCCAGAGCGCTCTTAAAACTTATATTGATTTTATGGATAACCGCGGCCTAAAACTTAATATTAAGAAAACATACGTGATGACATGTGGGAAGGGGAGAAATAGCTGTAAAAGCCTGCCCTTGGGTAAGGCTAAGATCGAGGCGACCAATACATTTTCCTATTTGGGTGTCTTACTCGATCACGCTGGGTCATGGATTCCAGCGGTTAAAAGTAGAACTCTTCTTTTTAAAAGGTCAATTGGGGCATTGATGAATTTTTCGAATAAAATGGGCAAAAGACCCCGGGGATTCTCCTTAAAATTTATAAAGCGAAATGCTTGAGTGTAGCGATGTACGGGGCTGGTGTCTGGGGTTACCAGGATGCAGCCATACTACAAAAAGAGGAAAATAAGTTTTTACGGTTTATACTAGCAATACCACAGAGTACGTCCGTTTATAACTGCCACAACGAGCTGGGGATTTTATATATTTCTGATTTGATTAAGATGCAGCCCTTGTTGTTATGGCATAGAGTCTGGACGTCACATAATACAGAGTTAAACAGAGAGATTATAAGAGATGCCATGAGTTTAACCCACGCAAACAAGATTACGTGGTTAAGGTATATAAGAAACTTTTTAACAGACGTGGGTAAACCTGATTTTTATAGTAACCCCGGTACACTGATTACAATTTCTAGGAAGGATTTTAGAGCTTTCTGTCAGGATCATCTAGAGTCATTAAGGGCGGCCTCAGAAATGCACAAAAGCACAGTTATTAAACATCAGTTAACCCTTGTATACCCCACTATTCAACCTTACTTGGAATGGTGTACAGGAAGATACGATAGGTTTGTCCTCACAAGATTAAGATTTGACAGCTTTCATCGATTAGTCAGCTTCCCTACACAAAATGATTGGAACAGCGAGCTTTGTATGTGCCCCTGTGATGAAACGTCCCCTCAGGCGACAATACATGTGATTTTATTCTGCAAATTTTACAGAGTAGAAAGATCTAGATGGATTTTGCCAATGCTGAAGGGTGGGGGCTGGAGGCAATGCCGCCCTGCCTACCTTTATCTACAAAGATTGGATAATGTTTATTGTGTGGGAGCTATGACTGGACTCTTGAAGTCCATATTGAAAAAAAGGAAAAGTATAATATGGAAAACATATCATGAGGCTGACTAATGTATAGAACAATTGTTGTATTAATTAACTGATGATATGATTTTTAAGATTTTAGTGATATATAAAGATGTAATCATGTAAGGTATTAGTCTTTTTTTAAATATTAGATTGTATATTTCTAAAATGTGTGACTTTTATGATTTTTTAACTTAAAAATCGAATAAAGTTTTTTGATTTGATTTGATTTGATTTATTACATTTGGCATGCCATGGACACAAGGTGTCACTTTCGAAACTCCAATATTGTCGACAGGAGGTCACCTATTTAGGTAACCTACTGTCGAAGGAGGGTCGCAGACTAACACCTGAACGCATAGCTGCTATTACTAATATGCCTGTTCCTAAGACCCAACGCAAGGTACGCACGTTCATAGGTATAACTTCGTATTGTCGGCACTGGATCCCTAACTATTCCTTACTAACAAAACCCCTCCTTTCTCTGACCACTAAAGACGTGCATGAACTTTTGCCTTGGACATCTGCATGCCAGCAAGCTTTTGGGCAATTAAAAGTTGCGCTTTGCTCTGCTCCTGTGCTTGGTAATCCTTATTACCAGAAGCCTTTTGTGCTTTATGTACATGAGGCGGACGGTTGCGCGCTTTCTGTTCTAACACAGGGTTTTGGCGGTAAGCAGAGACCCTGCGCGTATTTCTCTCCTATTCTTGATACCGTCGCCAGAGCTCTCCCGAGCTGCCTGAGGGCTGCCGCGGTGGTGGCAGTTTCTATCAGACAATCGGCAGGGCTCGTCCTTGATACTGATCTCACAGTAATGGTACCCCATGCTGTGGACACGCTTTTGAACAAGACAAAGACGCAGCACCTTACTAGTGCGCGTCTCACTGGATATGAGTTGACCTTGTTTGCTCCGCACATTACCATTAAAAGATGTGCTACTCTGAACGCAGCCACGTTACTACCCCTCCCTTCGGAAGAAAAGGACAATGATGTCCATGATTGTTTATTTCGGACTGAGGAAGAAACGAAGGGACGGGTAGACCTGACTGATGTTCCCTTATCTGACCCCCAAGGGGAACTATATGTCGATGGCTCTTGTTTCAAATTACCAGACGGCACTACCACTGCAGCTTATGCAATCACAACGTCACACACTGTAGTTGAGACATCCCATATCCCATACCAATCGGCCCAGGCCGCAGAGTTGGTTGCCTTCCGTAGGGCTTGTGAGTTGAGTGAGGGACTGACTGTCAATGTCTACACCGACAGCCAGTATGCCTTTGGGTTGGCCCATAATTTCGGGCGCCTCTGGGCGGAGAGAGGGTTCTTGACTTCGCATGCATTGCGAATAGAACATGGTCCATTGATACATAGACTGTTGACAGCACTGACACTTCCTGATAAATTGGCAATAATAAAATGTAGCGCTCACAAAGCAGTAACAGACGATGTTGGAAGGGGCAATGCTTTTGCAGATCAGACAGCTAAGGAGACAGCTAGATCGAAGATGAAAAAGATGTTTGTGGCAGGTCCAACTAGGTGGGTTCCAGACAATGGAGTGTTCGAGGACACATTAGACAATGTCAGGGAAATACAGAGTGAGGCAACAGTAGATGAACTGGCAGAATGGGAGGAGAGGATAGGCCGTTTGGACGAGGATGGGTGTTGGACTGACTTGTCTGGGAAGCAGAAATGGTTGCTGCCCAATACATACGTGCTCCCTGTTGATACCATGGCCCACGGCCCAGCACACATTAGTGCCAAAGAAATATGTAAGCTACTGGACCCAGTATGGCGAAATGATAATATCCCTAAGGTAGCCACACACTTGGTGAAACACTGCATCATTTGTCTGAAACATAATCCTGGGAAAGGTACTCCTACACCCACAGGTAATTTTGCACCGCCTTCCTTCCCTTTCGAGGTTCTCCAGATGGATTTCATCAAAATGGAACGAGTTAACAACCTGAAGTATGTGCTAGTAGTGATTTGCGCATTCAGTAAATGTATTGAGGCTTATCCCACTAAGGAGAATACGGCTGTGGCGACGGCGAAGGCACTCTTAAAAGAGTTCTTCCCGCACTATGGATTGCCACGTGTGATCTGGAGTGACAACGGAAGTCACTTCAATTCAAAGGTCATTGAATTGGTGTGTAAAGGCTTGCATATTAGACAGAAGTTTCATGCAGCGAACCACCCCCAGTCAGCAGGCCTGGTTGAGAAGTACAATGGTAATCTCAAATTGAAGTTAGCGAAGATTCAAGAAAGCACAGGATTGCGATGGCCCGATGCTCTGCCTTTGGCTTTGTTGTCTTCCAGAGCAACAGCGCATTCTAGAACAGGGTGGTCCCCGTATGAGGTGGTCTTTGGGCACCCCGCCAACGTCTGGGGCGTCCCAAGACCCAAGCGCTTTTCCGAGATAGAGTACCCCCTACTTGTGGACTATTTGTATGAGTTGACTAAAGATCTTCGTTCTGTCCACCAACAGATTCACGCCACGCTGCAACCAGTACCAGAGGGGCCCGGGCATCGGCTACAACCCGGGAACTATGTCATGGTGAAAAATTTTCAACGGAAGAACTGCCTGGAGCAGAGGTGGAAAGGGCACCTGCTTGTCCTTCTCGCCACCCGCACTGCAGTGAAGCTTGAAGGCCGGAAGCACTGGGTGCACGCGTCCCATGTCAAACGAGTGCCTCTACCACTTCCGTATGATCAGTGGGCTCTCGAAGGAATTGCTGGCCAGGAAGGGGAGTGCGTGCCCCGTTTTGTTCCTTTCTCTGACGCCCGATTGAGGTGGGCGCACACAGACGAGGAGAGCGACGAGGCGTTACTTGAAGCGGTCCCCCCAGAGATAAGTGCCGCCCTGATGCTCCCGCTTCTGGTGCACAGTCACCTGAGTCTCAATGCCCTGCTGAGCCTGAATTTCTTCCCCTTTTTGTTGATGAAGAAGTGCCTGGGGTGGCCAGGTACAACCTGCGGCCCCAACGGAAGGACAGTGCACCAGTAGGACAGTCCAGGAGTTAGGGAAGAACTCGAGCTTAGGGCGTAGGTGCTGTGCCTAAGGTGCCTACTTTAGATTAGAGTGAGCTACACTGGTGCACTGCCCTGGACACTGGACAGGATTAGCTGAGGGTGTCTTCCAAGGAGGGAGAGTGCCCTATCCTGAAAGAAGAGGATTTGTTTTCCAGCAAGGGCTGCAATCGCGCAGCTCCCCCATGGGAGTGCTTCATAGCACCGTCGTTGATGAATAATAGGAGTCTACCAGTGAGGCTCTGAAGGACACTGGGTGATTTGTACCCCTCTGGTTGGTTGTATTTTTGTGGCTCCAGTCTGTGATATTTTTCCCTGTGACACATATAAGTTGCTTTTGAAGTTTTGAAAATGTATCCTTTTGGTCGTCCTACCCATGATGAGGAGCAGCCCTTTGCGGCTCCGCGTCCCACTTCAGATGGGCCCGTTTGGTCTTCTTGGTCCACTAAGAGTAAAATAGTGTTTGTCGCAATAATTCTGTTTTCCTTGATAGTTGTATTTGGGGTGCTGATCTTCCTAGAAGAGAAATACCCTGTGCACGCTTGGATAAGTACTACGCCAGCCCCTCTTGAAAATATTTTTGGTACTTTAGCGCCTCATAAAGAAGAACACCGGAAGTCCTATTTTCATTCAGACCTTGCACCAAACGCATGCTGCCTATGATACGACAAAATGTTGGGTGTGTGGTTTGCTGCCTTCTACTACACATCGAAGTGAGAGCTTGTTGCCTATGCCCTTATCCTATGTTAATAGTTGTGAGGGGTGGTTTACCTTACTTAGTATGATCCGCTCGTTCTCTCAAGTTGACTCCCTGGAACCAAAAGACACCCGTTTATGTTCCCTGACAATGAATGAGTACTCCCAACATAGGGCCCCACCTGGTGCTTCCCCCAGGAATGGGCAGTTTGATCGAGTGTTCTTGAATGCTTGCCTCAGAGCAGCAGATCGAGGTAGAAATGCAAACAGAACAGAGATGGACAGGGATGGGTTCTCGCAGTTCAATGTATCAGAATATTATCAATCCTTCCAAGCCCGCAATGTCACCGAACATAAGCCCATACCCCTGACATTGATAGATGTACTGGCTCCTTTTTGCGTTCAAGGGACAGGAGACATAGAGGTGGGAGACAGTAGATGCAACACCACTTCTATATTGAGGACGCTCAAAAGTCCGCCCTTGATCCCGCCGCCTAATGTTTATTTTGTTTGTGGTGCTCGTTGTTATGTGTGGCTCCCTGAGGGATGGTCCGGGCGGTGTTACCTTTCCTACCTCCTTCCCCCAGTTTATATCGCCCCTCTCAACTACCACAAAACTCATTGCCTACAGCATAGGGGTGTCCTAGCCTCCCGGTTTAAGAGGATGATTAGTACAGACGACATAGACTAGGCTGACACGACCTTGCAACAGTTTACTGACGCGATGAAAGGCATTCTACCCTTCTGGGGCCCTATGGCCAATAGCCTCAATATTAGACGACTCACCCGGGTGGTAGAGGGGGTTATCAATATGACGGCGGGAATGTTGACCAACATTATAGTAGAGCTTCAGGCTACGAGACTTGTTGCTCTTCAAACCCGGATGGTTTTAGACGTCATTCTCGCAGATAGGGGTGGAGCTTGTCGCGTCATCGGTAGCAGTTGCTGTGTTTACATCGCTGACCAAGCCCCCACTGTATATTCTGCTATACAGAAGCTCCACAAGCTTGCATCTGACATTCACCAAGATAATGGGTTGTGGTCCTTGACAGGGTGGTTCTGGGCTCTGCTGACATCATGGGGTTGGAAGATACTACTTGCCCTCATAGCTATCGCAGGTGTCATCTTCACGTGTTGCCTCTGTATTAATTGCCTTCCAGCATGTTGCACCTATTGTGTGAGCAGGCTCACCCCTACCCCTAAATTGCCAGGACATTATACTAAGGTAACCACTATGATGATGCAGGATATCCAGGATATCATGTTGATCAATGAAGATATTTTTGAGTACTAAGCAGATGTTGATTCTCTTCCTTCCATTTAGAATTGTAAAGACCCTACTGGATAGCCTAATAAAGCATTTAGCCACCACTGCTAAAAGGAGGGTCTGTTAGATTTGAAAATCCCAATCATGCTATGCACTCGTATCATGCTACATTAGGTTAGCAGTGTGTGGCTAAATAGATGCAATTTGTATTCACGTTATGCAACCCACTGAGTTATCCCTGCACCGTGCAAGCTCTTGTTAGCAAGTGTGACTCCATTTTGTATTTCGTAATCCCTATTAGGCTGTGTCTGAACTAGGCCTTATTATTCGTACTGCTTGCCTCAGCAGAATACTGTATTTAGTTATTATTTTTTTCTTTCCTGTTCAAGGCTGTTTTCCGACTTACTAATGAATAGGCCATTCTGCCTTCGCATACCTATCCAAGTGTGTAGTTCTGCTCCCACGTTGGGAGACGCTGAGACTCAGCGTGGTGACCTCGGATCACAGATAGCATGTACCCATCTGGCGGGTGGTAGCCCATCCTCCTGTGCCTTCTTTGTTCACGTTCGGCTCAGGCCGATAACTTTCCACTGTGGGCGTGGTTGGAGGCTTCATGGAAAGAATGATTACTCACTGCAGACTGTTGGGGGGTAAGTCCCTCGGCAGGCATCTTAGGGTGCAGGTCAGATTGGACTCCTCTGCAGAGTATTACTAATAAAGGTATGTTTGCATTCTCTACTGTCTGACCGACTCTTCATTTCTTGGGAAGGCCTAGCAGGTGGTTGTAAGTAACCAGGGTGGCCCCTAAGGGCCACTTCCTTCATTGTGCAGGGTTTTCTGTCAGGCAATGGAGAAGCTCAAGGTCTCCCCTCGAAGCCCTGCTTTAAAAGCATCCCAGACCATAATTCCTGGAGCTGAGCCCCCATTTATTTAAAAAAATTCCGAAATCCACTTAGCCATATGCTCACAATATAACTGATCACCCAGCAATTTTTTTCACAAGGTCAACAGCCTTAATGTTCTAGAGACTCCAGTTAATGGGAATTCAACTATAAGAGAATTATGGTCTGAGATACCCCTTGGAAACCTCCCTATGTTGACATTTTCAGCCAATTGTTCGGTGAGAAAAAAATAGTCCAGTCAGACTAATTTGTTATTAGGGGCTGAGTAGAAGGTAAATCCTGGATCATCTGGTTTATGTTTATACCAACAGTCTACCAGTCCCTGTTCCCTCACCAACCCTCGCAGAGCCTTAAAGACCCTTACCTTCCTTCCCTGATATAATATATCAGCACTAAGATTGAGACCGCTATCCAGATGGATGTTAAAATCCCCGCACAAAATCAGGGGATGCGGCCAAAGGGCAAGTTCAATACTTAAGAAGTCCAGCATATCGGGATCATCTAGATTAGGCCCATAAATAGAACAGATCATTATAGGGGCATTATTAGTTAGAAATCTATATTCCACTATGGCCCATTGCCCCAACTTATCTTCCTTGACTCGGTTACAGACCCCAGACCATGTCTTGCCAGAATTACTACCCCTCTAGTTGTTGTACTCTGCCGGGTACATGCTAACATATCAAAGCCTAATTCCCTCAGCCACCAGCGCTTATTCCAGGGTATGTGGGTCTCCTGTAAACAGACTATATCAGTCTGCATATAACAAAGGTTCTTAGCCAGGATACCCCTTTTTTTTTATCGTGGAGGCCACAAATATTTAGTGAGCATAACCGAATTCTACCCCCATCTTTATGTAGAAAATTCTCCATAGCAAATCTCTCCAAACGATACATTAGATTAAGCTCCCACATAAAATGCAAAATCTTCTTCTTTAGAAATACACAAACACCATGACATATAAGAAAAAAACAAATCACCGACGGCTTGCCCCCCTCTCCCCCTCCCCTTGAACAAACACCTCCCATCCCCTCCCTCTCCCCCTTGCCCTCCACACCCTTCACTAACAGCTAGACCTACCAGGTCTGGTGATGGAATGGGAGCCCTCCCATATTGCCGCCCCATTCAAAAGTTCCTCTTTTTATATATTTATATATATCATTCATTTTTTTTGTATTTTAACAATTAGCCACCCTTTTTTTCTCCTTTTCCCTTTTCCCCAATTTTCTATACCTCCTCTTTCCCCCTTTTTTTTTTTAAGATTACCTCTCCTCCATTCCCCCCGCTCCTCTACCTCCCCCTGTCTAGAAACCACCCAAAATAGAGCCAGAGAAAAAGAGTAGAGAGAGAGAGATAAAGAGGGAAGCGAGAAGGTATGGGGAAAGAGTTTCTTGAAAGACATGACAGAAGGGCAGTCCGACCTCAAATCCCCCCCCGACATTCGTGAGGCTTACTCCAATGATTGTAGGAATTCTTTAGCAAGAATCTCAGATGTGAAAAAGTGTGGGGTTTCTCTCCAGATTACTTTATGCTTAGCCGGATTCTGTAAGAACACCTGAGCGCCCTTACTCTGGAAAGTTTGTATCATCTGACGCAATCGCCAGCGGCACTCTACTGTTGAGTGGCAATAATCAGGCCTAACAAAAAAGGTTTGTCCATTAAATGATCGTTGTCGGTCTGGGCGGGCTAAATCATAAATTGCTTGACGGAGGAGAAAATTCCCTACATAGATCAGAATCACCCGGGGTTTATTTCCTGCTGACACCGGAGATTTCTTCAGGTTGAATGGGAACCTATGGGCACGCTGGATTTCTTGAGCCCAGTCCCAGTTCCCCAACTCAGGAAGTGCCCCTTTAAGGAGTTCAACAGTAAAGTTTAATATGTCGCCCCCCCTCTGCCCCCTCTGGAATACCCAGGACCCTCAAGTTATTGCACCTCATGCGATTCTCAAAGTCCTCCAGCTTCCATCGGGTGTCCGACATCTGATTTTCTAAAGACGCTGTCAATTCTTTGTGAGTTGAGGTTTCATTCTCCAGCACGTTCACTCTGTTCTCCACCTCATCCATTCTTCCCACAAACTCCGAGCAGGATTTGGAAATCTTGCAGATGGCCCCCTGCATCTTCCCACAAGCTGACTGTACTCTCCTGCTTTCAATGTGTGTTTCTTCTCTGTGGGCCATGATGCTTTGGTATATAGATTCAATAGATACCACAGAGATATGTTCAGCTTCATCAGCCTTAGCTCCATCTGCCCGGATGTTGCTTTCTAGGAGTGGAGAAATTGAGTAATCCCAGAGGAGACGCTGATTTTTCTTGTCCTTTTTTCTCTCTCTGGCGCGAGGTTTCCTGCCCTTCTTAACTGTGGCAGTATCAGTGTCAGCCGGAGTTCCGCCTTGGCAGTCAATTGAATCTGGATTGCTAGAGCCAGATACTTGATCCTGAGTGTCAGAGTCTGACCAGTCCAAAATATCTGATAGGGAGAAGAATTTATCTCCGCCTTCTGTTTCCAGCCCCCGATTTATGCCACTTCCTCCTCCTAGCCCCTCCAGCATAACAGAAGACCCGGGATTTTGAGATAGCTCCTCTCCGCCTGCCCTGAGTAATTCGCCTCCATTCTGTGTGAGGAGCGACCCCTCCTCACCCCCAGTCCTTCTGGAATTTGTGCCCCCACTTCTCCCACTGTTTTGAGGGGAATTAAAGATTGGCTCACCTCGAGCTGTGTAGGTGTCAGCTGTAATGTTGCCTCCGTTGGTGAGTTTTCCGCCCATGATAGATTACTTGCTTCACATTCCTGTGATTGTTGGCCCAGGCAAAGTGGAGACATCAGGTCTGGCTGATCAGGCGCCGGTGAGAATTTACTGCTTAGAGTCCTCCCCGGCTCCTTCATAGTGGTGCGTTTTTTTTTTTTTTTAAAGAAACCGGGCCAGGTGCCTTCTGCTTCCAATGCTGCAGGACCGGGGCCCGGCTCCCGGCTTTACTGAAGTTTTTTTAGGAATCGCTCCTGGCTAAATACGGGGTTTCTGCACCTTGGCAGCCTTCGCAGGGGGCATTTTGGACATCCAAGCCCAGAGGAAGCCGCTGCTGTTGTTCGCCGTAACACCGCCGAGGAAGAGAGCAACCCGCCAAGCAGAGCGGGACCACACTCGTCAAGCCTGTGCTGCCAAAGATAGAGCTGCCTCCGAGATCCTCCCGTAATGGAGCATTCGGCCGGCAGCAGCACTCGCCTTCCCCGATGACATGCTGCGTCGAGAGGAGAGCTAGAAAACGTGGATAGCGGAGCGGCAGAGCGAGAGGGCTCCAGACGGCCGCGATCAAACAGCCACCATCTTGCTGCCTTCAGTCTCCAAGCTTGATTTAGATAATGTAATGTGGTCATGCGGGAAAGTCGAGATTTGAACCTACTGACTATATTAATTTCTTCTTCTCCATCCCATTGAACACCAGAGGACAGTGTTTGTGTACATTTCTGTTAAGGCATAAATAGTACACTATTTAAAAAAAATACACAGATCCGATATTACATTAATCTGACACAATCTAGAAAAAGTATATACTGAATTAGGGGAAGGCAGGTACCATATGGTAAAAGGACTTCTCAGACTTGACGCCCTAATTCAACACCTCAACAAAGGCATTTCCACACACTTGTCTTCTGCTGGAAAACAGCTTTAGAGCAAAGCAAACACAAATTGCTTTCCTGCCTGGCCACTAACCTGAAGCCAAATGTCAAAATCACTGTCTGCAGGCACATACCCTGCACTCAATTGTTAAAATAAATGTAGAAAATGAAGAAGGCCAGCTCATGTCAATGCAAGCATCAGCAGAAAGTCGTGCACAGATGTACATATTAAAAGAGAAATACAGCTCTAAGCTATCTGCAATAATAAAATAGAAAAGCAGCACAAAATGGAGTCAGGTCCAAGGGAGAGGGAAGTACAGACAAGCTTCAGTAGAAGAGAGAAATATACTTAGACATAGCAGAAATAGAAAGTTACAAGCCCGTATTGTGAGAACACAGCTATGAGAAAATATGTAGATAAGGTAGCACAGACGCACAGGAGTGGTGGGAGATTAGGCCTTGTAGAGCAGTAGACATGTAGGTAGTAGAGCATTGCTAAACTTCAAAGAGACAAGCCAAGGACAACCGGTAGTACAAGTGGTAGTGTAGAAGCGCAATCAAATTAACACGTGCACATATCTCACATTTCATAAACACATGATTAGCTTTTTTGCAGAAAGTATTTCTTTTGATATAATGTTGTGCTTAAGCAGATGTGTTATTGATTATGCAAATGTATAAAAGAAACTGGCCGCCCATTGTAAGTTGAAGCTTAGATTCCAGTTCCACTGAGCTGTCTGACCTTCTGGGTGCATTATTAAATGTGATAGTATGTTGCCAAAAGAAGTTGTGTCATCTTTTTCTTTCGTCCTTCAAAATTTTGGCACAGCCAGCCAGGAGTTCATCTTAACTGTCCCAGACTGCACCTGAAGGAAGAGCTGCCTGCCCTTGATTGAATAGAAACTGCGCAAATATCAGATAAGCAGACGCCGAGTGTTATACTAAAGTCTGCCTATTCAAATGAGGGTCAGGTAAGAGTCCCAGGTGGCCGTCAAAAGGGGGGAAGAGATCGAACTTTGTACCTCAAAATTTTAAATCACATGATTCTTTGGCAATTATAATATAGAAATGCATGCATGGGGGTTTCCTTTTTCTTTTTTGAGGATCCAATGAAAGAAAGTGTGGTGATTCCCGGTACATACCTGAAGACTAGCTAGTGTAAATTCCCTTTGAAATAGACAGGAAGAGATGCTCCTTCGGGGAGTGATCTAGAAGGCAATAGTGCATTACCCAGAAGAGTAACTTCTGGAAGAGATGCTCCTTTGGGGAGTGATCTAGTAGGCAGTAGTGCATTACCCAGGAGACAGCTCCTGGAAGAAACGCTCATTCGGAGTGATCTAGCAGGTAATAGTGTAATACCCAGAAGGAAACTTCTGGTAAGGGGCATGCCTCCGGGGAGTGCCCACAGGTATCCCGGTTACATTTGGAGGGCTAGTGTAGAAATAGTGAGACAGGACTCGGTAACAGGTGTGTGAAGTCTGACGTGGTAAACAGATGGTTATTTGATCGGCGCCGACAGGCCTTGCTCTGAATAAGTCAGACGCCCAGCTCCCAAATTCCCGGATTTAAGATATCTAGAAGGTGTCTTTAAGGAAAAGCGACCGAGGCTGAGGCATCAATTGGAGAGTCTGATGGTTGGGTGGCGGGACAGCGAATTGCTGGTGTCAATTGACTTTGCCCTGAGCACGGCAAGACCCTTGGTTACGAATTCAAAAAGCACACTAGTTTTAAGTAGATATCCCCCATGAATAAGAAGGACGATAAAAAAGAGTACAGTACTGCATAATCACAAGGGACCAGTCATGGAGAAGTGGCTGGAAGCCACGCAGGTTGTTATACAATCTGGTATAAGCGAGGAGGAAAAGCAGCACGATTTTTATGGCAGTTTTGGTATTTCTAAACAAGCCTCTAAGGTGCCCTAGAAGTGGGGAAACACTATTTTAGATAAGAACACAAAGAATCAAAATAAAATTCCCAATGAAAAGCCTAAAGAACAATAATTTTTCCCTATGAGTGAGACTGATAATTCACTGTGGCTGGTAATAGATGAGATTGAATTAGAATTTACATTTATATGGGCCCATGGAAATCCCCTGTGTCCATGTAATACCCCTAGAATTCATATAGTAACAGAGTCACCCATTATATTAGAGGCCCTTCTTGATGCATTTCTCACAGACATTTACGATTCAGGAATTGAAATATGAATGGGACACCACATCCTGAAGCACCGCAAATATTGTTTATATTCACGATAATATTGTTACATGTATTGCATGAGGCACAAATGCTCTTAGATCCCCCCCATAAATATCCCTGAACCAGATAGAACTATGGAAGAAGTGATAAATGTGCTTGATGTTCACCACTTTGGCCTCACAGTAGTATATGTGAAGTCAGATACCACTGCATAAGATCAATACATGTTCAACATTGCTATAGGTTACTGATATTCATTGAACACAAACATATGACTATCATATGTCGAAAAGGGACATATGATAGTGGGCAAATGAACAAGGGAGCAAAAGTGACACTTCTGTTATATACACATAAGAAACGCACACATCTTTAGGGGACCATGGAGACCTTTCTGGAACACATGATAAAAACGTTCTCTTCTGATGAGAATAAGATACATAAGTATTGTAAACAATGGTACAAAGGCACTAAGGGCCACGCCCTGACATGCCCAAAGGAAGGGACATTTGACGAAGACATAAATGTACACACATTGACTTATATTCGTTCTAAGTATAATAGAAAGAAAAGACAGAAAAGAGAAGTCACCCTTTCATTATGGCGGGCATTCCACGATATAAAAGCAAATGTGAAACCAACAGCACCCGAAGAGGCACTGCTCCCAGAGAAGGCCCCACCCCATGGTCTTTACCCCGCTCTGCCAGCTGCAGGGTACCAAGATCCTGTTAGAGTTCCAAGTAAAAAGAAGAAACTAAAGTCATGGGGAGACGAGACATCCTCAGACCCCACCCCTACAACTTCTAGGGCTGGTCCAGAACTGGACTGGAGAGACAGACTCATAAATGAATTGCAGCACACTGTTAGAAAGGCAGAACATTCTAGAAGTCCAGCCCCCCTTCAAGGGCAATGGACTATGAGGCATGTTGTTCTTAGGCTGGGAGACACTTCTGCTGAGACTTTGAGAGAGGCAACTGAGGTATGGATAAGAGAAAAAGATAGAAGGGATAGGGACATAGAGACGCCTCAATATCCTGAACCCCCAAATGAGTTACAAGACATAGGGGGGACAGAGATGAGGAGTGGGATGACAGGCAAAACAGGGATATAAATGAACACGACACTAACCAAAGACCATATCATTTCTTCCCACGTCCTCCGCAGGGTCATTTATGGCAGTAAGAGACACCTCAGAAACATGGAGAAAGTAAATCTTAAAAACGAGTAGGTCAGATCTGACACCCATAGAGGTAACAGAATACAAGGTCGGCAGTTATTATTGTCAACCATTTGCAGATGAATGCGCAAAATGGGCTTAGACGGAGGGGAAGAAGCAATGGCCCGAGAAGGATCTTTTCAACCCATCAACCTAGAAACTGCTAAAGATTGTATATGGCAGGGACAGGCAACCCAGACTGGAATTATCCCTATATGCAAGAGTGCCTCGTGGTATGCGAGCAGTATGCTATAGACAAACCAACTGAAGTGAATCAAAGTAATAGATTAGATCGAAGGTTTGGCCCAAGACCCGTAAAACCTCGACTAATAAATCTATTACCCATCATTTTCAAGGGTGGACAACTACTCACATACGTACCATGGCCAAAAATAGATAAAGAGAATTTAAAGAGAGCACTACCCACGCTGTCTGAGGGAGTGGCAAAATGGATAAGATACTTTGAGAAACACACAGATGGAGCAAACCTCTCCTTGGACGATGTTAAAAGCTTCTTAAGTTCTCTGGTGGGAGTCAAAGTAACTACAATTTTTACCAGACAAGTGTTCCCTCAAATAACATTGATCAATACATAGTTTCATAGTTTGACTGGTCATCCTTCAACAATATCCATCAATATATCTGGGATGAGCCATGTGGGAGCACAAAACATTTTCCCTGCCTGGACAGGGCAAAACTCAGAATTGCTCCCGCCCAGCATGAGCAAAGGAAAGCTGCTCCCACGGGGTGAGAGCAATGCTACTCCTGCTGCACCTGGGAAAACATTAAGTGTTCTTGGTCTATATATCCATAATCCCAGGAAAGCTGACTGTACTTCTTTAAAGCAGTCTTAGCTGGAGATCTAAGACATGTTGATGCTTTATTTTTAAATACAACTTTATTAAATTTTTTAATAACATTCACTTTTATCAAGCATTGTACTGTGAGAATGGATAAAAAATACATTTCACTATAAATATAGGTCCTTTTCTGATAACGACAATGCATGTGCTTTATATATGTTGATATTCTGACCCCCATCTTAAAACCAATAGGCCCACCTTTTGTATTTTGGGGCGCTGACCCTTTGTCAAAGTCAGTAGGTCTGCTTACTTCAAATGCCTCACACGCCCAGCGCCCAACCCCCGTTTGCACATGGGTCGTCCCTAAAGGCCGTGTGTGGCATTGGGTCACCTACGTGCAAGGGGTTGGACACAAGACCTGGCTGGAAGCTATGCCCTGCAGCTAATCCCACGCCATGCACAGCCAAAGGCCTTGCACGACAAGGGGTTGGGATTGAATGCCAGGCGTTCAGGGCTAAAGGCTGTTACATAATGTAATAACATATTAATTTACGTTAAAAAAAACTGTAGAAATTCACTTAAAAAACAAAGGTTAAAGTGACTTTATAGTTCGATAAGGTAATAATATCTTACTTTGTATTAAAAATAGCCTTAGAAATTCACTGAAAAAACAAAGGTTAAAGGGACTTTATACTTAGATGAAAATGTCAGTTAAAACATACCATTTTAGATTAACAAAACTACTGAAATTCTGAAATTCACCAGTTATAGTTATTTCAGTTAACTATGACTTGTGCCCTAAGATAACTATGACTTGTGCCCTAAGATAACTATAACTTGTGCCCTCGACATGCACTGCTAATTGCACTACATATTACATCACTCATGGCATGTTCTAAGACATCATTGGTAACATCACTGAAACATTTGAAATTACATCATGGATAACAAACTGTGCATGGCAGGGGTGCATGGCAATAGCAGCACAGTGTAATGGGAGAGGGGACAGGGCACTCACATGATGAACGGGTGGTGGGGGAAGGTGGCATGGGCAGCAACAGAGAGCAGTGGCAGCACAGGGACAGTGGCTGCACAATGGACAAGTGAGGGAGGGAGCAGGGGCATGCACACAGAGAATGGAGTAGGAGCAGGGGAAGAAACCGTGGGCAGTGGCTGCACGTGGGCAGTGGCACCACAACAGAGCAGGGAGGGAGAGGGCAAGGGCATGCACATGAAGATCAGACCCTTTGGCCGACCCCTGGCCGCCCACGGTGAAAGGCCATGCATGGTGGGGGGTTGGCTTTGCGTATGGTAATAAAATGTTACTTTACCTTTAAAAAACCTAGAAACTCACTGAAAAACACCAAAGGTTAAAGTAACATTATAGTTAGTTGTAATGAAAAGATCCGTTTTGTTTTAAAACAAAAACCTTAGAAGTTCACAGAAAAAAACAAAGGTTAAAGTAACATTATAGTTAGGTGAATTGGTAAGTGACAACTTTAACATTTTGGACCAAAAAACACGGAAATTAACCAGTTATAGTTAGTAGAGCTAACTATAACTTGCGTCCCCACCATAGACTGCTTTTGACCTCTTATACGACATCACTCATGACGTGTTCTATGACATAATTTATGACATCGCTGATAACATCTCAAATTTATTTTTAAATTGGGAAATCCTCCAAACACACCATTTTTAAAATTACCCTTACCTCCCAATACCCCTATTCACCCCAAACCCTAAAAACACCCTTACCACCCTATACCCCTACCCACCCCTAAACCCTAAAAACACTCTTGCCACTAGGGGTGGGAGATATATTTGGCTTTGCCAGTGAAGTTTACGTAGTCAGATGTCATCTGTGATGTCATAAATTATGTCATAGAACATATCATGAATGATGTGATATGTGAGGTCACTATAACTGGTGAATTTCTTTTTTTTTTTTTTAATTCAAAACATTAATGTTGAAACTGACATATTCACCTAACTATAATGTTACTTTAACTTTTATTTATTTCAGTAAATTTCTAAGGTTTTTAAAATGAAAACATATCTTTTTATCACAGCTAACTATAACGTTACTTTAACCTTTGTTTTTTTCAGTGAATTTCTAGGACTTTTTTAAAGTAAAATATTTTTTTAACTGTATGTATGACAGAATAATATATCCTGTATGTGGACATTATTCTGAAAGGCAATTGCTTTCGCATTGTAACTTAACAGAAAAGAGTGCACACGCTGCAAAATGTTTCTAAAACATTGTGTTTGAGGATAAAACACAGTAATACAACAATATTTGTGTTTAGATTGTCTGTCTCCTCAGTTCTTCTGCCTCTCATATTGAGACATTTTTCTGAGCAAGTTCATTAATATTGTAATAGCATAGTTTTCATAGCCTTTGTATGTGTTTTAACATTAAAGTCATAATTATAATTCAGAAAGACAGTAATCCTTTTTTTGAATACTGTATAGTATTACGTTTTATTATTTAAATCTAGTTTTTAAGAATGTGTTTACTCACTAGAGTTCTATATTTTGTTTTAATCTACTGTTTAGAGTTCTTTTTCACATGTTCAGTTATTATTTAATATTAATCTGTAGTAAAAGAGGCATTTAAATATGGTTATAACATTCATTATTATTTTATTTTTTTAAAGGTGGTGACTCTTGCAAGATACTTGCTGGAGTCGAACACAAATTCCCCTGCACAAACTCCGAGGGGTATGTACTTTCTGGTCGGCTCTCATGACCCTCTTGCGAGATCATACATTTGGGATTAAGTTAAGATTAGTGTTTTCCTGTAATTTTGAACAAAGTAACAGATTACAGAAGTTGATTTTATTAGTAAACATTATAACGATTTGTTCCATTGAATATATAAAACAATAATATTTTTACAATCTCGCAAGGCGCTCAAGGGAGTCGAACACACAATCCCATGTGGACTCTGAGGTGGCTATACTTCCTATCTACCCACAAGATTGTGCATTTGGAATTAGGTTAATAACAGTGTTTCTTGCATTTATGAACAAATTATGGCATTAGAAATGCTGATTAGCTTGGAAAAATTGATTATGAATTTATTCATGAAATATATAAAGCAATAATATTTTTAGGATCTCGTGAGAGGTTCGGGTGAGGAACCACACACTAAGGAAGGACTGTGATTGGTTCACATGGATGTTTTTCTTTAGCAAAGAAAGATTCCTTCCTTCTTATTCGGGTCTTGGGTTTTGCTGTGGTTAGACCTTTATGGCTAGCTCTCTGACATTGCTGACTTTCTGTCAACAGAATGTCATCCTAAAATTCAGAAGAGAGCCCTACTGCTGCTCCTGCAACTCAAGCCACCTCAGCCACCCAAGGAGTCCTTGGAGTGGCAATTTCTTGAAATGAGGCCAGGCAGGAAAAAAGTATCTGATAAATATGTCATCTGTAAAATATGCTGAAATGGAGTTCAGCAGAGCAGCCGGAACAAGCAATACAGCATGAGTATCAGTGGGATGTGGTGGCATTTGAGAGCTATGCATCCTCAACGCCTAGCTTGGGCTGAGTTAGCCCGTGCTGCAGAGTTTGATAATTCTTCAGGGGCATTCACATCTTATCAAGCTGGTGACACTATGCCTGCCCAGGTACTCACCGCTGAAGCAGATAACAACCCTGCTTATATAAACAAAGCCCCTTTTTGTAGGCCTGGACGGAGTTCACGGAGTTACGCAGAACTCCACAAAGTGACAGCATAACTACGTGGGGTTCCGCAAGCGGCAAAGTTGTCACGTTGTTTGTGCTGATTTTTAGTGCCAAGTGCTTGTTCCATGCTGGAAAATCAGCGCGAATGCTACCATGCGCAGCGAAAGAGAGCGCTGCTTCTTTCTTCCGCTCGAGTAGATATTCTACTCAAGCAGCAGCTTCCTCAACGCGAACGGATGGTTTCCCAATGCGAACGGGCACGGCCATTCGTGACCCCTTGTGTTGAGAAATCTCGCTGGGAGGTGGTCTAGTGTTGGATTTTCCTCGCTCGCGCACACCAACTTAACTCTGCTTGTTCCGCAGAGTGCGGAAAACTCCACAAACTCCGTGAACAGAGCGGAGTTCACAGCCCACGTCTACGTTTTGTTGCTTATACCAACAGATTACTTTTTCTTCTGAGATAAGCAGGGCTGCACAGGAGAGGCTTGTCCAGCATCATAAATGCCCACCTAAGCAGTATTTTTTTTTAACACTTTTTTCCCAGTATTTTTCTCCTCTTTGTCTTGCAGGAGATTTGAGTCTGTGAGTGGGTGCGTGAGTGTCTGAGTGGGTCTGTAAGTGGATTGTGTGAGTTCCTGTGTGTGTCTGTGAGTGAGTGTGTGAGTGCTGCTATGGGTTTTGGGCATTTTCATACTTAGGGTATTTAAAAGGAAGGACCGTGGACTCTGCTCCCACCAGGAGATGACAAGAAAGAACCCACTTGTCACAGCCACTTTTTTGTGAATGTAAAATGGACAGTCCAGCAGTGAAGACTCACACCCACAAGAAGAAGTGGATCTGTGGTGACTCGAATCTGGAACTGCTATCGGAATGGGAGACTCTGAATGAGTGATGTATTTCATGCAGCGAATCCAGGAATTTGGCCTTGAATCAACCCGCTGGAGGTTAATGAACTAGTGAATAATTTGAGAGCTATGGCAAAAACCACAGGGGACATGATGATATTGCAGTACCACAATTACCAGAATACATTTCAACTCCCAAGTGAGGCCCACTGGGGGTGGAACTACTACTTAAGCAGGTGGTTGCACTTTGTTTGCTGTTTTGCTCTGTATTGGCCTGTGAGCAAGGACTGTGGAGTCTGAAACATGTTACGCCCCTTTGATATGGTTTGATGTCAGTTGCTGTTTTCACTGCAGTCTTCATTAAAGAGCTTCACCTACACGTGGGTGTGTCTTCTCCGGAGGGCAACCTTTTTTGTGAATATCTATCTATCTATCTATCTATCTATCTATCTATCTATCTATCTATCTATCTATCTATCTATCTATCTATCTATCTATCTATCTATCTATCTTTCTATCTATCTATCTATCTATCTATCTATCTATCAATCTATCTATCTATCTATCTGTCTGTCTGTCTGTCTGTCTGTCTATCTATCTGTCTGTCTATCCATCTATCTATCTTTATATATATATTTATATATATATCTATATTCACTGCAAAAACAAAGGTTACAAGGATGTTATAGTTAGGAGTTAGAATTTGAAAAACCTTAGAAAGTCACTGAAAAAAGCAAAGGTTACAGGGATATTATAGTTAGGCTCAGATTTTGCTCGTACAAAACCAGTGAAATTCAGTAGTTATAGTTAGCTGAGCTAACTATAACTTGCGTCCCCGCAATGCACTGCTTATGACCTCTCATATTATATCAATCATGACATGATCAGTGACATCACTCATGATATCTCAAATTACATTTCAGGTTGGCTTGGTTGGTATTTTACCAATTCAAAGCTGTAATACTGTGCCTGGAGTGGTAATTGGCTTTTCTCATTTTACAGCTCGGCATGGACAGTACTGTGCTAGTCCTATGCTTAAAGACTTTGCTGTAGAAATGGCAAAAGACTTTGTCCCTTTTTATCTCAGCGTGGATGGCACTGTGCTAATCCTATGCTTAAAAACTTTGATAGAAAAGCAGACATTTGAGGTGAGCAGATCAAGAGTGTAACTGGTGTTGAGAGTGCTCTATACAGGAGCTGCTTTCCACCTAAACTTGAGAACTACCCAGAGTTCTTTACTTCTTTTTTGCATAATTTATGCGTCACGCTATGCCTGAAAGGGTATTGTTTTGACTTATACTGGGTGCTCCCTTGTGTCTGGACAAAGCTATACCTCTCTGAAGAGCTCTTAGTAGAGCGAAACACTGTGTCAGGGGTTGCTTTTACTCATTTCAGGTTGGCTTGGTTGGCATTTTACCAATTCAAAGCTGTAATACTGTGCCTGGAGTGGTAATTGGCTTTTGTCATTTTACAGCTCGGCATGGACATTACTGTGCTAGTCCTATGCTTAAATACTTTGCTGTAGAAATGGCAAAAGACTTTGTCCCTTTCTATTTCAGCGTGGATGGCACTGTGCTAATCCTATCCTTAAAAACTTTGATAGAAAAGCAGACATTTGAGGTGAGCAGCTCTAGAGTGTCGCTGGTGTTGAGAGTGCTCTATACAGGAGCTGCTTTCCACCTAAACTTGAGAACTACCCAGAGTACTCTGCTTCATTTTTGCATAATTTATGCGTCACTCTATGCCTGAAAGGGTATTGTTTTGATATATTGAGATATATATATATATATATATATATTACCTACTGGCGGTCGCCAGTAGGTAGTTATAGTTAGGACCTATTTTCCATAGGAAATTCACAACATTCTATTCCCAATAACTTTGGCGCCGGTCGACGAATCTTCGCGAAAGTTTCAAAACTCGTGGGGCGCTCCGGTACGCTCCTATCTTTAAAGTTTCAGGGTGGTTCGGCAAGCGGGGGCCGAGAAAAAAGGGGGGTCCCAAAACGTGTTTTCTCCATGTTATTTTCGATAGGAAACTTTAGACAAAGCTACAGCCCGAACTGCTGAACGGAATTACACCAAATTTTGCAAAAAGGTAGCCCTTGGTTCAGAAAGAGCCCTTTTTGTTAAATGGTGTAAATCCGTTCAGTAGTTGCTGAGAAATTCAAAAAATAAGAGTCAAAAAATCAATTTCCCATAGGGAACTTTGTGCAAGGCTACAGCGGAAACTACTGAACGGAGTTACCCCAAATTTGGCATAAAGGTACTGCTTGGCTCAGAAAGTGACCTTTTAAAAAATGGTGTAAATCCGTTCAGTAGTTTTTTAAATATTAAAGGAAAAAGATCTTTATATATCTGGGCGGAGCCTAACCACACATGTCATCGTGAGATCTGATTGGCTGTCAGCACTTCATCCAAGAAGTGTTGGCAGCCATCTTGGGACCAATATACATGATAGCACCCCAATGAAATGCATTGTAGTGAATAGAAGATTTTGAGGGTCACCAAAAGGAGAACTATAAAGGGTGATAACAGACTTTAGTTACATTAGAATTCATTTGTTGATGGTACCATACTAATTTTAGGAATTGTGGTGTGTTCTAGGGTGATTTTACCCTGTGAAAAACCTTCTGCTGGGATTTCATGAATCATGATTGAGAGAAAACAATTTTCTCATGCTTGTCCCACAGAGGTTTGGAAGGTGCTCCAGAAGCTAAAATGAGAGCATATTTTCTGTAAATTCACATTATCTTTCTCAGTCATGTGAGAATGAAGTCTGACATTCTCAGTAAAACATGTAAATCCAACAAGGGCAGAGACTGTCAGTTGATTCCTTTGTGTTCTACTGCAGCTTCCCAGAGTGTTCTAAAGAACATCTAGAGTGCTAACAGCCTTACCTATGACAAAAGTATGGCACACCTGAAGCCATCTTGATTGGAATAAACTGGTAACACTTAAAACATTTAATTTAAAAAGGAACAAAATGATGGGGTTTATTTTGTCTATAGAAATTATGGTTAGTGCTGTAGAAAGAAAAATTAGGACATGTTTTAAAAGAGATCTCAAATATCTTCCTGTTATATTTCAACAGGAGCAGCCTGCCAGTTGATTCCTTTGTGTTCTACTGCAGCTTCCCAGAATGTTCTAAAGAACAACTAGAGCGCTAACAGTCTTACTTATGAAAAAATTATGGCCCACCTGAAGCCATCTTGATTGGAATAAACCGGTAACACTTAAAACATTTAATTTAAAAAGGAACAAAATGAGGGGGTTCATTTTCTCATAGAAATTATGGTTAGTGCTGTAGAAAGAAAAATTAGGACATGTTTTAAGTGAGATTACAAATATCTTCCTGTTATATTTCAATAGGAACAGCCTGCCAGTTGATTCCTTTGTGTTCTACTGCAGCTTCCCGGAGTGTTCTAAAGAACAACTAGAGCGCTAACCGTCTTACTTATGACAAAATTATGGCACACCTGAAGCCATCTTGATTGGAATAAACTGGTAACACTTAAAACATTTAATTTAAAAAGGAACAAAATGAGGGGGTTCATTTTGCCATAGAAATTATGGTTAGTTCTGCAGAAAGAAAAATTAGGGCATGTTTTAAGTGAGATCTCAAATCCTCTTCTATTTCATTAGAAAATTCTGACATGCAGACTGAAACAATCACTTTCAATACCAGCAGTAGACTTCCAGTTAACTCCCTGGTGAGCAGTAGGTTTACTACAGTGATCTAATGAGCAACTAGAGTGCTAACATTCTGAATTTATGACAAATGTGTGACACATCTGAATGCCTTCTTGATGGAATCAAAGTAAAAAACTGAAAGCATTTCCTACTGAGGAGACTGCAGTAAATGAGGAAATTAGGAAACTTCATAACAAATAAGTATCCCAAGATGGCCACCAGAGAAAAAAGAGCCCAAATGTAGCACAAATATCACCCACATGTAGCCCACATATAGCCCAATGACAGAAGTGTGAAAACACTTTTTATTTTTAGTTTTTTTGCAGTTTTATATAGTGCAGACTGGTCAGGTATTGGAGCGTTGCATCTTACTTGGACCCCTTATTGCGTATTTTGCACGAAGTACATGATTGATCTTGCGAAACATTGAACTTTACTATTCTGTTAACCTGAAGTTGCTCTGAACCGGGCTTTGTAACACCCGTTTTTACCTACTGGTTTTAATTAATTCTCACTGTATTGTATTAAGAAAGAGGATTTACTGTTTTTATGTACACTTTTATGATCTATGTTTCTAAATCAGATCGAATAAAGTTTAATGAATGTAATTGAAGTCTCCAAAGATGGCCACCAGAGAAAAATGAGCCCAAATGTAGCACAAATATCACCCAGATGTAGCCCACGTATAGCCCAATGACAGAAATGTGGAAAACACTTTTTATCCTTTGTTTTTTTGCAGTTTTATATAGTGCAGGCTGGTCAGATATTGGAGTGCTTTACATGAGCAATGGTTACATCATACACGGACAAACTCATTTTGGTTGTAGGCATGGGGAGATTAAGTGATTTGACCAGAATCACAGAATGACGAGCTGAAGCAGAAACTCCAACTTGGTAACACCACATTTTCTCCCCTAAGCGTAACATTTAATCAAGTGGTCAACTGGATAAAAAACATAGAGATAACAAATAATTCAAAAGTGCTTTGTCGCTATTTGAGAACTGCTTGGCTCAGAAAGCGACCTTTTTAAAAATGGTGTAAATCCGTTCGGTAGTTGCTGAGAAATTGTAAAAAAACAAATATCGATATCTAGAGGCGCGGTGGATCCGCGAACCCTCCCGACCATGAGCTTCATTTTAATTGGCTGCCAACACTCCAAACCAGGAAGTGTTGGCAGCTATCTTGTGACTCGGTAGAACCGAGTCACAAGAAAACAGGGAAACAAAGGTGAAAAAGAAGAAAAGGGGGCAGGGTAGAAACACCCTGACCCCCTAGCCCTGCTCAGGGGGTCCCACAAGGACCCCCAGGGCAAAAAAAATAATTTTTTTAAAAACAATTGGCGAAATTCGCGCTGGGGTCGCGAATCCCGCCGAAATGTAAAAAAAAATGAAGCACGGGATACCGCGCTTCATTTAATTGAGACCCCCGGGTGGGCCAGGTCCCGGGGGCATTGCCAACAAATATATGCAGGGCCCGCGGGTCCCCCGCAGCCCCGGGGACCGCCACCTCCCGGGGCTTGTTTTTTTAATGTTTGGGGGGTCCTCCAAGGCCCCCCCAAGCCCCGGGGACCACCACCGCCAGGGCTTTTATCAAATAGGGACCCTCAGGATTCAAGGGGAATTAATCCTCCAACTTACCCTGAGCACTACTGATGCAGTCCAGCCATCGCCCTGTCACTACCCATGCACTCCTCCAATCAACCAGCGAGCACCATGTACTTATCCAATCACTCCGCCAAAACACAAGCACTTATAAATTCACCATCCACTCTCCTTGCAGTACTCTAATCATCCAGTCAGTACCCATGTACTCATCCAATGACCCAGGCACTAACTCATGGCAAATACAGAGGAGGTCATGCTAATCACAGGGTACCCCAACGCATAGTGTTCCCTAGTGTATGTAGGTGTTTTCACTGTATTCTAAGTGTCTTTTACCACCAGAGACAGAGTCAGTTACCACCAGTACCCATCAGCAAAAAGTTGGGGGCACAGGAGTACTTTCTACTCCTCTGTTGGTTCTTTCTGCACATCTCTTCCTTCTTCTTGCACTTTTCTTCGTCTTTCTGGACTTCTGTTGCCTCTTTCTGCATTTGTCTTCCTTCTTTCTGCGCTTTTCTTCTTCTTTCTTCACATGTCCTACCTCTGTAGGCATAGTTAGAAACTAGCATTTAAAAACCTTTGAAATTCACTTAAAAAACCATAGGTTTCAGGCATGTTATAGTTAGAAATTAGCATTTAAAAACCTTTGAAATTCACTGAAAAAACCATAGGTTTCAGGCACGTTATAGTTAGAAATTAGCATTTAAAAACCTTAGAAATTCACTGAAAAAACCATAGGTTTTAGGGAAAGTTATAGTTAGTTGGACATTTCACTCGTACAAAACCCGTGAAATTCCCCCGTTATGGTTAGTTCAGCTAACTATAACTCGCGCCCCCGCAATGCACTGCTGATGAAGTCACATATGACATCACTCATGACATGGTCAGTGACATCACTGATGACATCACTGATGACATCTCAAATGGCATCACTGATGACATCATTGATGACATCATCCATGTGATAATTTGATGCACCTTCTCACACCCTAATGTAACCTTTGATACACCAACTCTAAAAAACAGACTGCCATTCTCAAAACCATAGACACTCCAGCAGCAATAACTACATACCCACTCACTGATTCTTAGGTCTAAACACATATCCACTCACTCACCTGTACAGTCACTCATACTTACAATCACTCAGTACAGGACTATCATATGCACTCATAC